>JAOXNO010000014.1:1342418-1364832 GCA_028565335.1 Limnodromus scolopaceus | reverse complement strand
GAGCAGCGACTCCTTGGAGCAGCTCCTGCCTTTTTTCAGGCGATGGCGTTGCTGTGTGGCTTGGTTGTAACTCGCTGCTCAGCTCACTCCTGAAGCTGTATTATGTGGGGCTGAGACTCCGAAATCCAGTTCAGTAGAGAGCTTTTGACCTGTCTCTAGTTCAGTACCTTAGCAGCTAGTACAGGCCACTGAACCAGAGCATAATTTAAAATTTTAGAGTACAGCTGTATTTTGGTTGGTAATTAAACTTGTGAAGGAAGCACTAAGCCACACTTGGAGTGTCAGAAAGCGGTAGCTGTAGCTGGCTGTATTAAAACACTGGGTTGCGTTTAACAGTTTGAGGGTTACTTTGTGCAAGTGAATGAGATTGTCTTCTCACTTCTGCTGGAAAATAACTTTCTGCTGAGGTAGGTTTCAGCCTGATCTGATTTGCCAGATGGCACTGCAGCCCGGCGTGCTGGCACAACAGGGAGGGTGCCATCTCGGTGGTGAGCCGGGAGCTTGTGCTTTTTAAGTGTCAAGTAGCTGTCTGGAAAGAAAATGGGGCTTTGAAATTCCAGAAACAGATTTTTATTTTTTTTTTTTCCAAAAGCACTATCGCTTTCAGATGTAAATTGTCTCTTCCTTGTAGCTCAGTCTTAGTTCTGCTTTTTTCAAAAGTGACTTGTCTCTTCCTGTAGATAAAAGGTGTAGCCAAGGGAACGTGGCTATCACTTGCAGCTCGCTGGTAGCCCAAAAGAAAATGAGATACAAATAGTTCTATTGCCTGTTTAACTGGGGGGGAGGAGGAGAAGAGGGGGCAGCTAGCAAAGTGCTGAACAACAGAATGGTATCTGAATTTTTGTTTAAGGAAAAAAAGAAACTGGAGAAGAGAGTGAGCTATGAAATTTTATGCGGATACAAATAATATCTAAGTGGAAACACCTACACTGGTAATGAAAGTAGTGTTTAAGAAAGAAGAGGAGCCAGCAGTCTGATTATTCTAGAGTTTATAGAGGAAAAATTGCACAACACTGAAAGATAAACCTTGTGTATAAAATCTATCCATAAGAAATAGAACTATCATCTATTCCATGGGATGGAATTCTGTAGCATCGAAGCCTTGTCTAAATGCAATCCTCTGCTTTTGGGTGACATGTTTCCCCCTTAACTCTTGTCTTGTGCTGGTTTGTGTAGACGTTGCTAAAAGCAGAGCGCGCTGCCAGCGTTCCAGGCAGGATGAACTGTTTTAGTGAAATGCAGTAGCAGGAACAATGCAAGCTGTACAGGGAATATATTTAAGTTGACGTGCTGCGAATGAGTCATGGGTGTGTAGATCAGAAGGAGCTGGACTTTGGAGCTTTACGAGAGGCAGGTCGCACTGATTAAGCTGCTGAGTTGTATTGGGACTTTATTGGCGTGGTCTGTAAAACGCAGCTGCTCGTAAATGCTCACTTTTATAAAGTGTCAAATATGAAGATTGCAAAATATCCAATAATACCTATTTTATGGATGCGTAAACTGAGACAGACTAATGGCAACCCTCTGGCTTTTGTGGTTAAAAATGGGTTATGCTTCAGCTACTGAAAAAAGCTTGAATTGTAGCCTTTGGCCTAGCAGGGATTTGGTATCATTTATATTTCTGTAGAAATAAATGGCTATACAGGATGCGAGTACTAAGTGTTATTAAAATACAGATTTGGTAAAGCTGCTGTTACCCAGTAATAGAAAACCAGTTGGTGCTGGAGGTGCTGCTCTGCAGAGCCCTGAAGCTTTGCAGATCTCGCAAAACGCAGTAGCTGAACCCGAACTCTCAAAGTTTGAGGGCTTTGCAGCGACACAGTTCCCGAGTGCCGCTGCAGCTGGTGATACCCTGTACTTGGCAGAGTTTTAGTACGTGACACCTCGTTGAGGTCTTGTGAAGATGAGCTCAGTGTTTGTGACACAATTGCACATTTCAGGGGCTAGGAAACTTTTCCAGTTTCTAAATCACTCGGGCAAGTCACAGATACCCTACAGGGAAGAGAAGCAAGACAAAAACTGAATTGTGTGCCGCTTTGCAGATGTAGTAGTATTTATTTTTTTTTTTTTAGAGGTACAGTGCAGCTTTCTGCTTTAGAAAATCTATTAATCTAAGCTGCTAATTCATGTCTGTTTTATTTACATTTCATACCCCCCTCTGCCTGTCCTTGCAAGGACCAGCTACTGACAAGTCCATGCATGGGACGAGGAAGTGTGTGCGAATGAAAAACTACTGTTATAAGAGTGTAAGATAATTCAATTTAAGGCTTTTTTTTTTTTAACGTTTAAAAAAGCTTTTCCTCTCATTCACTGTTTCTTTCTTAGGCACCTCCCTGGGCATACATTGCTTGTGCATGTGGCCTTTTCATCTACCAGTCTCTGGATGCTATAGATGGAAAGCAAGCGAGAAGGACGAACAGCAGTACTCCGTTAGGAGAACTTTTTGATCATGGCTGTGATTCGCTTTCCACAGGTATTGTCATTTTTACTTGAAGTATGAGGATTAAATGACTGTTATTTCAGGGGTCAAATCTGAATATAGAAAAATGCTTCTTTGCTGAAGAAGAGGATAAGTGAGGTTGACTGAAAAGCTATACATTCAGCAACCTTTCCATAGACAGTGCTCTTGGCCAACTGAATGCCCTCTTGTGTTACACTCAAAACCTCTAAGCGTGTGACTAATACCATCTGAGCCAGAAGTTTTCTGTGTTTGCTTTATCAGAGTATTGCTGCCACAAAAATTTCTGCATGAAGTTGTCAAAATGCTCTTTTAGGTTATTTTAGATGGAATCTATATAGAGCGATTGCGAGACAGGTATGAAGCCTAAACAAGGGGACGCTAAAGTCTGAGTTTAAGATCAGAATTGGCAAGATCAGTTCCTTTCTAGGTAGGTAGAGCTCGCTGAGCCAGCCGGAGCTTAACCCCACTGCGAAAGAATGATCAGATGCTTTCGGTTATTGAAATTCTGAAGCTCTTATGCTTTTAAATATTTATGAATACTTTATTAAAGCTGTGTATTTAAAGCCAGAGGGGGGGAAGCGTAGATATCTTATGAGTATTGAATGACAGGACTTGGATTTTTCTTAATGGCATAATAAAAATTCAGAAAATGGGGGGAAAATACGTCCAGGAAACTTTGGATACATGAGAATACCCCAGAACTCTGGCCGTGG
The DNA here is from genome assembly GCA_028565335.1 of Limnodromus scolopaceus. Lineage (NCBI taxonomy): Eukaryota > Metazoa > Chordata > Aves > Charadriiformes > Scolopacidae > Limnodromus > Limnodromus scolopaceus. The sequence goes on along the minus strand of JAOXNO010000014.1, from coordinate 1,361,658 downwards.
GCTCCAATTGCATAAATCACTTGGGTCCCTTAATGTCTAATCCCATTAAGTTCAATGAAAATGACTAAACCTTTCAATATGAGGGCTTCTGATAACTGACATGAATTTAAATACATGCTTTGCAGTCTGTACTTATTTAAAAAATGGAAGTGTTAATCTCTTACGTGTATAAAATAAACCACATCAAGATACCTTCACGCTGTCTCTCCTCTGGGTCTTTTGGTTAGATTTGTTTCTGGTAAGGATCTTTATACGCATACACACTTTATTTTTTTATTTTTTTTTTACTATGTGACTGATTTTCTTCTGCAGTCTTTGTGGTTTTGGGAACTTGTATTGCTGTGCAGCTGGGAACCAACCCTGACTGGATGTTCTTTTGTTGTTTTGCTGGAACATTCATGTTTTACTGCGCGCATTGGCAGACGTACGTCTCTGGAACGTTGCGTTTTGGCATGTAAGTACCTTGGCTGAAAATAAAACTGAAAGTTAAGCTGCTTTCCTGTCTAGTTGCACTTTATGTGATTGTAGTTTGGATCCTTAGAGCAGTAGTAAATTGTTCATATTCATATATATATATATCTCCACATTTAGAGCTTGTGGCAGCTACTACCTGTTGGGTCCGCAATTAATACTGAAAGTTATTTAGCTTGTTCTAAGAGTAATAAAATATCCTTTTGTGATCTTAGTTAATTAGGAGCTTCTGATGTGATTTCCTGTATTTATTTATGTTTAAAGTACCTGGTGTTTCATTCCCAAGAATGGTAAGCTTTTGTCAGATGGTGGCAGTCTGGCTTCACTATTCAGTTAACTACCCATCTCTTGATTGTGATGATGCATCTTCACTGTTAACCATAATTCTTAAAATATAGTGTGTTAATTGACACTATGCCTACAACTTAAAGTTCCAAACCCCTTGTAGTTAGTGTAGCCCGTGGTTCTGTGAATAACAGGACCCGAATAGCAATGCTAAGGAAATCAACAGCTGAAATCCCCTTTACTGCTGGGGGAGGGTTGGTGGGGAAACGGAGCACGAGGACTCGGTGACCTGTGGGATTCACTGGCCTTAATATGGAAATGTATATTTGTTCTACGTTTGCATTTACAGATCTAACATATATTTCAAGCAAATACACTGCAGAATGATTTTGCAGCTGGGAACTTCTGAAATCTCTCCTTAACTTGTATGGGATTTTGAAATAATGCAAAAACATGCACCATTTCTTTATAGTCTATTGTTATTGGCCTGGAGCTACCCAGATACTGCTAAACCAGTACACCTATGGACCTCTTGTCTAGAACAGCTCTTACTGACAGGATACTGATGCAGATTCTCTTGGGAAACTTTCATGTTTCTGCTCAAAAATATAAGATGACAGAGCAATTTTCAATGTCTGTTGGAGGAAGAAAAGAAAAACATCTAAACCCGTTCTAATCCTGACTACACCAAAGCAGATAGAGTAGCTTCAGTCAATTCTGATATTTAAATCTTTTAAAGTATCTGGCTGAAATCTTGTAATGTTTTAGGCTTCTCCATTTCATGCTGCACCAAAGGTCTCCATACGGAATGCTTTCAGCTCCCTTTGAACTTTACGGGGCCCTGGGAATTAAAGTTCTCTTGTTATCGATCAAAACACAAAAAAACCCCAACCTTGGTATGTGCTTGACTTCACAGATGCAAGAATCAAAACCACCCAATTCGCTTTTGTGCTCCAGACAGATGCGTCCGTTACTCCTGGTATTCACAGGAACTTGTGCTTTTTGCTTTTGTGAGGAGTCTTTATATTTTGGAGACAGCATTTTTGTAGCAGATACTATTGTTCTGCGTGTCCTTATATTAGGAGAATTTGATGATCCATCAATTTGTAGCTGATTTAGAGAGGGCAATAAGCACACAAATGTGTGTATCATTATTTTAGGTAATGGACAGCCCTCTAGAGTAAATATTGTTTGTGTCTTCATTTGCTCTGTGTCATAAGGTTAATGGACTGCCATAAACTGATGTTAATTTCTGTGGCAAAAACGGAGATTATTTATCCAGTTAATTGATTCTCACTGTTTGACAGTAGTTTTCTGAAGTTTTCATTTCACCAATCATAAAACTGAGGGGACTGGGAAAAGTAGTGATGCTCAGAAAAGCTGTCAGCATTTCTGACTTGCATTCCAAAGAGGCAGGAAAGAGCTCACAGCTGGTTATCACTTACTGTCTTTCTGTGATGAGATTACGTTCAAGAAATTGTATTTCATTACAGAGATCAAGTCAATAAGCAAACTGGAAATGGCTTGGAGAAGAGGAACAGGCTGCTAAAGGGCAACATTAATATTTTAGTCCTTATACACAGCTCAAACTTGAACAGTGAAATGTGTAATCAACTTGGCTTGCTGAAGAAGTCCATTGTCTTCAAAAAAACTGAGATAAATTAGTGTGTCAAATTAAGTATATGCTTGTGGAACAGAATGTCTGAGTGGTGTGTGCTGTCCCTGTCCCAGCCTTGATGACCCACTGAGGCTGTGCAGGATCTGTCTGCAGAGAAGGAGTGTTCACCCCGAGGGAGGAGGAAATGGAATCGCTTCTGCTAAATTCCTATGGAATATTGCAGGTGGAGTAGGAAAACTATTAGTTTAATTGTGCCCAATTACTGCGTACATCCGCTGCGTTGGTTCTATTTCTTCCCACCGACAATTGTGGGGACCTGCTCTGTGCCGCTCCAGGCTTGTGGAATGATCAGCTGAGATGGTCAGGCCCTGCCATCTGTCTCCATCTTTTAATCCATTATAGAATTTTACTAGATCGTGGCAGCTGATGCGGACTTCTCAAAGAGCAACTCGAGTTGGTTAAATAGCTCAAAAAAATAGCTAGAGGTCAGTATTGCTTAAAAGTTCCCCGTGAGGAAGCAGGAAGTATCTCAGAGCAAGTTTTGGCTATGGTAGAAGTCACTCTAAGTAACATCAGCAGAGGCAGCAGGAACAGCACAGACGCTCTCATACGCACAGGTTTTGTTCAAGAACAAACACCCAACCTGGGAATGGGCTCGTGAAAGAGCAGGAACATACTGCACATGTGAAGAAATAAAAAGGTGATCCTGAATTGCAGGAAAACCTTCAATATTAAAGCAGCCCAAATGCTTTGTTCTCCTGGTCTGGTTTTCAGCGCAGTGACTGGTTTATCTGGGCTGTGGGCTCACTGGGCTGCAATACAGAATGAGCTTTGGTTCAGGCTTGTGCAGGTGCAGCTGTGCCATAACTGGGGCATCTCTGGTTTGGAAAAAGTATATTTTCTTCTGCATATCATGAAAATCAAACTGGGAAGCCCCAGTTTGGAAGGCCATGTGGACATGTGAAGTGATCTGGTCCTTCAGGAACGTGGTGCAGCCTCTGGAATCAGTAGGGAATATGGTGCACAAACCCTGGAGGGAGTTAGCCTGCCTTTAGCTGGAGCCTGGCTGTGATTATCAGCTCTGGTTCTTCTAGATCCAGACTTATTCCGCTTGGATTCGATACAGCACCTGCTCACTGTTGTGGCTTCAAGAAAAATAATAGTAGATGTCTGTTGGTGCAGGTTGGGTGCTGGATCTGCCCTCACAAGGTCAGTGCTCAGACACTCGGACTCAGCAGGGGCTGTCTCGCATCCAGGGTGGTTAGAAGCGGAGCTGGAGCTATTAGTCTCTGTCAGATCTGAGCTGGGTTCTGTGTTGCAACCTGAGTCTTGTCTGGAGAGACGTGAGATGTGGCACGACACAGTAAAGATCTCCTATGCTTGGCTGTGCCAGACTCGGGGGAAGTGCTAAGGCTTATTTTAAAACCCCAGTGGGCGCTCAGCAAGGGTCCACCCAGAGATGTGCACCATGGGCTCAGCATTTCTCCCACAAGTTACTGCATTATCTGGTTTTTCCCAACCTTTCTTAATTGAAATAGGGAAGGTTGGCAATAGTAGAAATAATAAGGGGAGTATGTGTGTGCATATAGGTGTAAATAAACATCCACACAGTGAGGTGGGAACTAGTTTCTAAGGATGGTTCGTAAGGCGTATCGGTAAACACCGAGAGGAAGAATTGGTCCTTACCAGATTTCACGTAACTGAAAAGTTAAAAATGTTGCTTCACTGTTTGAGTAATAGTCCCCAGAGAAAGCAAAAGCGTTCAGGCTGTCCAACAAAACAGCCGGTATTGAGGAATTTTGGAGAATTTGGGGAACATTCTTCCTCAGTGACACTGCAGCAGTTGTCTGGGCAAGAGCCCGTTGATGAGGGGTTGGTTTAGGAAGGGGAGAAGGTTAATTTGGTTAAACCTCAGGGCCTGCTTGGCAGTAACTACCTCTGAGGGGAAAGGGGAGGTTAGGAAATGAGGCTGTATTTCAGAAAGCAGCTAAAATGAAGCTTTTCTCGTTAGCAGTAAGGGAGTCAGTGTGTTGTCTTGGACAGACAATTCACACCAAATATCAAAACACAGAGATGGAAACCTTCCAAGTCAGAGTTTAGCACATCGAGTTCTTGCTCTTGGGAACAGCTTCAGGATTATGGTGGGAGATAAGGCACTAATCTCTGTGATTATAGGGCTTAAAACTTTCCATTTTATGAGTTTTTCCAACTCTTCTTCAAGAACTTTTAACACCTTGGTTATTTGTGGAGGGGAGTTTGAAGCTCAGTGGAGTCTCTCTTGCTCTCGGGGGTGGGGGGGGGATTATTTTCTCTGTATTTGCAAGAAGTATCTGGTGAAATATCTCTGTGGTAGGTGTTAAGTTTGCTTGTAACCTGCTGCCTCCTGCAAGCCTCAGTCCCTCATTGCCATCCCTCAGCATTTCTCCAGTGCTTGCTGTGTGTCATAAATGTGTGTCAGTGCTTTGCTATAGCAATAATACCCACAGCTGAAATTGCCCAGGGCTGACGTGAATGATGAGGGGGGTTTCCACATCGTGATCCTCCTCCTCCTTTCCCTCTCCCAGTCCCTGAACAATGTGTTAAACCAGGCACCGAGCAGTTGCGTGCAGAGATGCTGCTGCTGATTTTTTTCCGCCCTTATCATTGAAAGATGTTCTTGCTGCTCTGGGAAATAGTGAGCTTCAATGTCATTGCCACAGGCTTCACCCCCTTATCTCATCTGCTCAACTTTTAATCTATGTTAAACGAGCAGCAAAAGGAAAAACTTACCTATCATCTTAAATGTATTACAACAAGGAAAGAAGAAAAGTTTATGATTCTTTTTTAACCTCAAGATAAATTTCCTGTAGCTGGAAATAGTTTTAATTTGCTTACGCTGTTCTTCTGTACAGTTATTCATGCTATTTATTTCATTACGTCCAAGTGAAAGTGCTGGATTGCAATGAGTTAGGATTAAACTCCAAAATAATCTTTAAACACTGAGCATTTGGACATGTAGCACGTGACTTTTAGTCTTTTTTTTTGTTTTTTTTTAATCTTTGTGTTGTGATGATGAACATTCTTTTCTCGCTGCAGCGGTTCCCCTGAGAACACACGGCTTTGTCTCGGGCTCGGATCGGTGGGTCCTTGCCCACGCGGTGGGTACGGGGGACACGCATGGAAAAACCATCATTTTTCAGCCCCCGGTGCTGCTGCGCAGAGTTATTTAATAGTAGACGTATCCCCTTGAGTTTCCCAGCCTCAAAACTTCTGTGCTCTGATGAGGCAATAAGTTTTTTTCCCTTGTCTGTTGTGTTTTGCTACATGGGACTATTGCAAGGAATTCTGTGAGGAGGAGGAGGAGGACAGGGCATAAATGCCTCTTCCCCCCGCCTTCTAGTTTCACGCAATATTAAAAAGAAGCTGTGTTAGATCAGCTCTATGTGTAATGATTGACTTGATTTCAGAGGAATCTCCAATGCAATTATCTGTTTCCTGTTGTTCTTGGTTGGTTCATTTCTCAGGAAATCTCTCAACTTTGAATTAAATCCTTTCGGTTCACCGTTCCTGACAAGGAGAGAACTGACTCCAGCTGTCTCTGAGCTCCCAAACTTGGCCCTTGTACAGTCTAACGGCTTGTTTAATCAAACAGGGCCTTTTAAAAATTACACATGGAATATGCTCGATAAATGAGCGCTGCCAGGAGTACATTCAGGACGCATGGCTAATCAATCGCCTGGTAATTGGCTCAAGACTGTTACCAGCTTGACGAGGGACCCCACCGGAGCAGACAAAATGAGACTTGTCACTGCCAACATCTAAGAGTTAAGCACATGCCGAGGTCGATGGCCCCCTCTTAAGCTTTCCTGGATAATGTTTAAAAAGAATGAATCCCCGTCTGAATTACAAATATCACTTAGAGTAACGTAGGAAAAAATGGAAAAGAAACTGCAGCTGTGGAGAAGTAACAAAGCTGTGGGGTTTGTCTGTGTGACTTTCTCTTCCTATATTCCCTAAAATACCAACCGTTACCTTTTCTAACTAAATACTGCATTATGTGCTGTGATAATTAAAGCGAGAACGCTTGTCAGACTGCAATGCCCTGCGCCCTCTCGCGCTGCACAGCGTTGCTGCCCTCCTTGAGCTCCGTCAGCGCCAGCACCAGGAGCTTGGGTTCTCCGACGGACCTTTATAATGGATTGCCGTGTTGCTGGCTGGCAGACTGTGCCCTTCTGCCCCGAGCACGCTCTGATAAGGGCTGCAATAAGCAGCAGCTCAATTATGGCTGGATCTGTTACTGCTGAAACTTTTTTTTTTCACTAGATGGTTTAATGCAATTTTAGTTTCATCATATTTTAAAATATCTTAGTTATAAAATGGTATGAATCTGCATTTTCACCCTAAGGAATATGTGTGGTAGTTGTGGCTCTGTTGGCTACAGCATTTTTTTTTTCACCCCTTTATGTCAAGGGTGAAAAATAAATATATAGAGGATGGAGTTTGGTTGCCACTGAATGGGGTTTCACAGCTCACTTGATTTATTTTAGCATTATTTGCCAAGGAGCTGCGTGAGCAGGAGGTGTAACTCCTTGATTTCCTTTAGAAGTGGCAAAGGGAAGATGGAGACCGTTCTTCTGCTCTGGAAAAATACGCAGTAGCATCTTTAGATGAAAAATTCATATATTCAGTACCATTTGGAGATGTGAGCGTGGGGGAGGGAGATGAGAGGCCCTGAATCGCGTTTGGTTGTGAATTTTATTTGCTGTGACTGGGAGCAGGGAATCTCATCTGCTTTCCTCATGCACACACCAATGCTGGTGTTTGCCCATGGGTTGGAGCATACAGTGAAGTGCAGAAGCTCTTAATGGAGTTTAAATTACTATATGGGTTACAATATTATTGTTAATTCACTAATACTCTTTTTTTTTTTTTGTGGTCATTAATTCCCTTCCTCTGACCTACCCTTTAAATCATCTCCGTGCCACACAGTAGTTATCTGGATTTTGCTCTTTACGCCGTGACTGAAGATCTGCCTTAATGGCTCCACTTAACTGAGGTGCTCAGGAAAATTGTTTTGAACCGTTTCTTTCCCCCTCCCCGCGCGCGTAGATTCGATGTTACGGAGTCCATGCTCTGTACCGTAGCCATCCAGCTCCTCACGGCAACGCTGGGGCCCTGGTTCTGGAACTACACGGTAAAGCCCAGGTTGACGCTGCCGGCAAGCGATGGCATGGACTAAGCAGAGCCAGCGCCTTTCTCATGCACACAGTAACTGGTACCCAAAAAGCAGCTTTCTAGGGGTATTTCACAAGTGCTTTAATACCTGGGGAAAAGACATTTGCAAAGTACAAATGAGCAGTAAAAATCTGATCGAACTGGAAATCAGGTTGGTTTTTTTTTTTTTTGGAAAGCGTCGTATTTTTACTTGAAAACAAAGCAAAAACCTGCCTGTTAAACAGAAAAAAAAATTGCTCGAAATATTTCTTTTTATTTTGGCTTCACCAAAGAGATAACCAGGGTTGTGGAAGCAGCTCTGTAAGGGGGTGGGTGTAGAATAATCTTGTTGGAACTGCTTCTTGAAACTGTAGAATTATTTTTTTTTTCTTGTTGTCTGTTTAAATACCTTTCCACCAGAAAAAAAAAAAATTGCTTGGCTGGTTCAGAGAACTCTACGCTGTGTAATAGCTTAAAAATTCATCAAAATGGGTTAAAAATGCCCTTTTTGAACAATGCCTCTTCCTCCGTGCAGTCCAGTCACTTTGCTGTGCTTGGGGCTTCTTCGTTGAGTAACTTTACTTCCTGATTGTCTTTCTTTTCAAAATGCTTTTCCTTATGTCTAGGCTAAATATATCCTTCTCCACTCTGGCTTATTACTCCTTAGAAATGACTTTCTCTTCCTTATTTCATCTTTTTTAGTACAGTGTATGTAGGTTGGGGGGGTTTCCCCCCAGTAAAATGGTATCATTAGAAGTGAGTAAGTTGGGTTCCTTGAAAATTCTCCTAGTTGCTGGATTATTGGTCAGGAGCTTCCTTTGAAATATTTCAGGATAAAAGAATAGCTTTTTGATTGCTGCCTTAGAAAGGCATCAGATTTGAAATAAAACCAAGATTATTTATTTTGGTGCTTTGTTTACGTACCCTTTGTTAAACTCGCGTTGATGCTAATGATGCTGTTCTTTTGGGTTGTGGTTTTGGGGTGGGTTTTTTTTTTTTTCATGTAATAGTTCAGCACAACCTAAGCTTTCATAAGGCTATTAGGCAGAGTCCTTAATTACCAGCTTTCCTTCAGATCCACCACTATCAGCATCTGCTCGATGGCAATGCACATCATCCCCGTGCTGCCTCTGCCCCCTGGGCGTGCTCCAAGGTAGGCAGATGACATCATTTTCAAATAATTTGTTGACAGTCTATGAAAGGCTGGAAAATACTTATTGTCAGGAAATGGTAATGCAGCAAGCAGCGACTCGAAGGAAGGAAAAGCTTAATCAAGATGTTAGGCTGTTGCGATAACAGCGTTATGACTCTGCCCAAGAAGTCACTTAGGGCGCAAAAAAAATTAATAATAATAATAAAAAAATCCCCTTAGTACTGAAACCTTTGGAGCCCTCCCAAGTCACCCCTTGATATGATAGTTATGCGAGAGGAAGTGACTCCAAGTCTGTAATGAAAGGGAATTCTTTAAAATGGATGAGGATAAATTTTTCATGGAATGGGGGAGTGAGGGAGGGGTGGGGACTCTCTGCAGGGGTGACCAGGAGCTGCTGGAGGTGTCACTCTGGAGCCCGCACCCTGGGACAGGAGCCTCTGCTGTCCAGGATGAAGTTTTTTTTACAAACAGTAGCAGAATGCCAAGTGCTTGCTTGTGCCAGGTCTCCTCTTGAACGCTCGTTTTACCCAATTTTTAGGCATCCTGAGTTACAGAATAGACTTAATCATCTTAAATTCTTGGATGTGTCATTTCAGGTGCCTTCTGGCATCTTTATTTTTAGGCTTAACTAATAAGTGAAGATGCTGCTGCTTCAGAGCCGCTCACCCAGAACGCATGAGGCATCATGTTTATATTTTGCTGTTTGAGATGAGGTGATACAGACTTCTATTTCAGTGTTGCACCATCTCGGAGCTGGTTGAGCTACAGGAAATAGGTATTCATGCTCTTTTTCCATCTGATAACTGGTTTCATGTGACAAACATTTGCAGTGAGAAAGTATAATAATACGGCCCTGTCTTAAAAAACTACTTGGTCTGGCAAAATAAGAAGTGAATAATTTCCAGGTCTTGCAACACAGATAAACCTTGTACTTTCCCGCGCTGCGTAGTAAGGCTTTTTATTCATCAAGGAGGGGAAGAAAATTCTTAAATTGTTAATGAAGCTTGCCTTTAACCTATGGAAGTTATTTCAAAGAACACGAAGGGTTTAAACAGTGGAAAACAAAAATATTTTTGGGAATCGAAATATAATATTAAAATAATACTGTTTTTAATAATCTATTATGTCTGGACACATAAGTTTAAAAACTAGCGAGTAATTTGCATTCAGGTTTGGCACGAGAAGGAAGGGCAAATTAAGAGTAAAATGTGCTGCTGTGTGGGCAGTGAAATCCAAACCCAGCTCTTTGAAGCTCTGCTGACGCTGTGCTGCCTGATGAATTTAGGCAGACAGGGAGCCAGGGCTGAAAATTTCATTTAAAAACGCACAATGTTTATGCTTCCCTGCCTTTATCCGAATTAAAACACTTGAATATTCTTGTTTACAGCCCTTCGTTCCCGGCAGTAGCTGGTGCTGTGCTGACATTGTTCGACCTCGTCCCTGCCTGCTGTCTCCTGTTCTGCAGAGCTGCTCCTTGTTGTTCTCTCCTGACATCAGTTTGCTGCAGAATCAGTATTTTTCAGGGTCATTTTGAATGTTTTTCCCAGCTTCGCCATGAGATGTTCTGTCTCGGCATTTTTAGTTTGTTCAACTGTTGAGTCTTGGTTCTTTGGTGTTTTGTCTTCAGCGTCTGATCTTTTTTTCTTGGTTCTTTCCCTGGATCTGAAAAACTCGATTCAGGGTCTTCTGTTTATTTTCTACAAGTTGAAAAAGTCCCTGGTTTATTTGAAGAAGCGATCTTTGGAACTCGACTGCTGTGTGCCTTGTTGAGGAACTGTTAGAATAACTCTAGTCCATCCATCCTAGCGTGGCCGTGTCCTTGGGGAAACGCTTTGTTTCATTTTCTTTATTTCATAGGTCTTAGGGAGCCACCACATACTGTGCGCTGCATCTCTGCATCATCCTCGCAACATAAACCGTTTGGGCGATGCTGACATGACTCAATCCGTCAGGAAACATCAGGCAAAAATCCTGTCAGGTCAGGGGAAGTGTGGCTTGAGCGATTGCTGAAAATATCCTGCTTCCGAGGCTGTCGGAACCCCCCTCACTGGGGCTGCAGAATTCATGCCGCTCTTCCCATTTGTTCTTTTCTTAGGATGCCCACTGTGGTGTTTAGAGGAGTAAATAAATACAAACCCAAGGAGAAAAGAGAATCAGACTTTGAACTGGCCCATTCCTTCTTGCTTTGAAAAGTTTTCTGCTTTCCTGCAGCTCTGCTTGTGGCCCCAGCTGCTGGTTGTGTGTGGTGATTAAATCATAGAATGGTTAGAGTTGGAAGGGACCTTAGAGATCGTTGAGTTCCAACCCCCCTGCCCTGGGCAGGGACACCTCCCCTGGAGCAGGTTGCTCAAAGCCCCATCCAGCCTGGCCTTAAACATACACACTATGTGAGGAGTATCTTTTATTGTGCTTCCTCCCCCAACTTTAAAAAAAAAAAAAGTGTATTGAAAAACTGTTTTGTCTTAAAAAGAATCCAGTTTCGGGTTCAGTGAGGGCCTTCGGGGCTGGGAGCCAGAGACCCCTCGCCTCACGCATCCCCACCTCCAGGCCTCAGCGACAACTGCTGCCTCCCGGCTGCTGATGCAAGGCCCGGGTGCTGCCGTGCCATCCCCTCAGCCCCTCGACAAGGCCCAGAGGCCTGGGTGGCCGATGCCATCCCCTCAAGCGGGGGGCTCAAATAGGGGGGTCTGCAGCACCCAAGACCTTTCCCCTTCTGATTTCCCAATGCTGTGAGGTTTTTTTTTTTCTTCCCCCTCACGGTGCCTATCTTTTTCCATTGAAGCTAAAAATACTTTTCTATTATTAGTTGATAAATGATCCACTGCTTGAGCTTGTGTTTTCTACAGGCCTTATCGTAGGAAGAGGCTCTCTAGCGTGCAATGGAACTTCATGTGGGAAAAAAAATAATAGTACTATTTATGTAATACTTAAGTGGGAATGTTATCACCCTGTTTTGCAAATAATGTCCCTGGCCACTAAAACAAGCTCTAGATATTTTTTCCTCAAAAGCGCAGTGTGGGGAGTGCAGAAAGGCTTTGGTCAGGCTGGATCCAAACCCAGCAGCCCCCCGCTGGTCTTGTAATTTTATTGAGTACCCCTCCTGGTTCTACCAGAGTTTAAAAACAATGTGGTGATGAGGCAATTTATGGTTCTTTTTATTGTGAGCACATTGTATCTTGAGGCAATACATAAATACAAGTTAATCATTAAAGTGGAGGAATGAATGTCCTCTAGAGTGCCTGTCCTGGTACCACTTTCCAGGTAGTGCTGTGTGTCACCTTTGCTCAATGTTGTCCTTTTCTAATTGCATTATTTCACTTTCTTTTTTTCTTACCGTGTTACATTTTAACGGCTGTTTAAGGACTTAATGAACATTGGTAGCAGTCACATTTGGAAACCTTGACTCGTTCCTATTTATTCCTCTTCTTACTCCCTTGTCGTCCAAGTCTGTAGCTGCCCAGTGGCCTTGACCCCGCGGGTGTTCGTTCAGCTGTTGGAGGAGGGACTGCAGCCCCTCCACTGCCCTCCTGCAGGCTGGCATCGGTCCGGAGGCCACACAACGTGAATGAGGAAAGCTGATACCCTAGAAATTGAGACAGAAACCTTTCTTTGTTATCTTTTTCACAGAATCCCAGAACTGTAGGGATTGGAAGGGACCTCCGGAGACCATCCAGTCCAACCTCCTGCCAAAGCAGTACAACCCAGAGCAGGTCCCACAGGAACGCATCCAGGCAGATTTGAATCTTTCCAGAGGAGACTCCACACCCTCTCTGGGTAGCCTCTTCCAGGGCTCTGCCACCCCCAAGGAAAGTTCTTCCTCGTGTTGGGGTGGAATTTCCCAGGTTCCAGTTTGTGCCTGTTGCCCCTTGTCCTGTCCCCGGGCACCACTGGGAAGAGTCTGGCCCCATCCTCTTGCCCCCCGCCCTTTAGCTATTGCTCAGCATCGATGAGATCCCCTCTCAGTCTGCTCTTCTCCAGCTGAACAGCCCCAGGTCCCTCAGCCTTTCCTCAGCAGAGAGATGCTCCAGCCCCTGAGCAGCTTCGTAGCCTCCGCTGGACTCTCTCCAGCAGTTCCCTCTCCTTCTGGAACTGGGGGGCCCAGAACTAGACACAGGACTCCAACTTTTGGTTGAGTAATTCTAGCTAAGCCAGTTTTGGGATCCAGTTGATGGCACACGACTTGTAGTGCTGGAACAGGAGAGAAGGTAGAACTGAGCAGGTGATTATTGGGGAGAAGGTGGCTGGTCTGTAGAGAACCCAGAATGACGGCTCCTTTTAGCAGCAGCAGGGATTTAGTCCAGTTTATGCCAGAGTTGCACAGTCACTTTCAAGTCAAGTTAAATGACCGGAGGAAGAGCGTGTCTCTTCTCCCTTTCACGCACCTTCTGTTTCCAGATGTTGTTCCCTTTTGTGATCTTGCTTCAGGAGCTGCCTGTCTGATCCCTGTGTTCTTTGATTTCTGAGTAGTGGCTGTTTGACATCCTGCAAAAAAAGAATTGGCTGGATAATTCCAACATCAGGCATGTGCTCTACTGATGTCGAGCCTGTCTTTTTAAGTCATCTAATGGTAGTTTTGATGAGCATAGGATGGTTCCCAGTCCTTTTTCATCCTTGGCATTAAGAACTTATACTTTATTTAGGTGATTGTTTAGGTGTTTAGTTTCCCCTCATTTGGTCTCATGTTTTTGTCTTCTGTCTTAAGGAGACCTTTGGTGTTTAAAAAAAAAATCTTTACGTAGAATTCAAGTTCAGACTTGTATTTGTTCTGCAATATGAGATGCTTATTATAAGTCAGGGAGGAGTTTTTAACCAAATAGAATTGTAGTTCATTGCTGGACCCTTCCCAGCTGCCTGATGCTGTTCTTATTTGCCTTGGGGAGGGCAGAAGGAGAGGTGATGGAGCAAAGGTTGTACCATGGCTGTGGAGAGAAGATAATGCTGTTTCCCCAGCCTGAACCCAGGCTCTCTCTCCGTGGGTTTGGTTGGGATCCCAGGTCTGTGTGAGAGTTTCTCTCTCAGAATAACTTGTCTTTTATGATCTGAAAATTTTTCTGAAGCATACGGCCTTACTTGATTTTGCATGAAGATTACTGCTGCCGGAAGAAACCTGTTTTACTGTCCAAGGAAAGCTATAAACTAGAGTTACCTACACTAGTTACTTAGTAGGTAATAGTTATTATAGTTCTTAATTATTACCTACATTAGTCACTGTTTCTCTGAGCCTTCTCAGTTGCTTTATATTCTTTGAGGTCATTGACAGAAGCAGTGCAATAAGCTAAAACCCATTCCTGTTTAACCTGTGGGTGTTCACGGAGCTGCTTCAGCCTTTCCTGGGTTGGACACGCTGAAAACACATTTTCATGCGGACTATGAAAGCCAAGGGGAAGCAATTTGCATTTAATCAGATGTTTTGTATATCTCTTTTCTCGCATGGCTGAGTATTTTTACTTCTTGCAAGGCAGCTCAATGGCTTAATTTGTTTCTATGAAGACTGAAAATATGGATTTTTTTTTTTTTTTTTATATTTTTTTTAGAACATTCTTTCCTCTTTGTGGAAATTCATTTTTTCCCTGGGCTGGTTGTGATTGCCTGACAGGGTTGTTATTGAACAAATCAGAGTACAGGAGCACCCCCGAGGTTATTTCCTGTATCTCATCTCTCCGTGCTTGCTGTAGTGAAAAGAATATTTACAAAGCAGAGATACCTGAAGGAAATGGTTTCGTTATTGAAATCTTCTCTAGATTTCCTCTTACAAGTGGGGCTAAACTTTCCCATTAAATGCTGAGAGTCTGGCTCGTTCCCAGGTGTTGCTGCTCTCCCATCTTCTTTATCCTTTATGCTCCTCTTGGCTGCTTCACAGCTTATTTATTTAGGGCTCTGGGGGGGAGCAATGGTGACAGTCAGGGGCTGGGTGCCTCAGGGCTGCCCGCAGGGCCACCACATGCCTGTTCTGCTGTTTGATCCATAGGTGTGTGTCCTGCTCCGAGGGAGTTGTCCAGAAAGTCTTTTGGCCATCAGAGGGGTGAAGTTGTGCAGTGGGAGGTGGATGATGCAGGGTTTTTACAGCCGGCTGGAAGAGGTCATATGGATTTAGAGAATCCAGTTGAAGAGAAGAGATGGCATTGAATGCCACGTACCATCCTCCTTCGGCTTTCTCATGCTTTGGGGGATGTTCTACCTGGGAACTAAGTGCAGCCTCATCATTATCCCTTGAGCATATTGGTCTCCTGCTGAAACAAAGTCATATTTTTGGCCAGGCTGGAGATTCCCACGTGAGACAATCCATCCAAAACCCATACAGAAGCTGTAGACAAAACTTGAGGTAGCACATTGATCTATTACTAAAATTAATTATGTGATCTTAGAGCTCCCTTAAGGCCCACGGGCAAAAACCACCCCAACCCTTTACTCCCTGATGCCGATGCAGTTGATAACATCAGCAGAGTTTTTGTAGCAGCAAAGCAAGATTTGCAAGAAGCATTTTTGAGTCTTAGGTAGAACTGTATTGCTAGAGATAAGGAATCGGCCATAAATATCACAAACTGACTCGAAGGATTATTTTAGATATAGTCCTTTTGATAGTGCTATTACTTTATATACAGCACTTTTGATATTATTAGATAGGTTCATATT
Source organism: Limnodromus scolopaceus (assembly GCA_028565335.1). Taxonomy (NCBI): domain Eukaryota; kingdom Metazoa; phylum Chordata; class Aves; order Charadriiformes; family Scolopacidae; genus Limnodromus; species Limnodromus scolopaceus. The sequence continues at coordinate 1,346,305 of JAOXNO010000014.1, read as the reverse complement.
ATTCACCAGCAAGGCCATCCTCTTTATATTTCACCTATATTTTCCTTGACTTCTATATCTGGCATGGGTTTATAGAACCGTTTTTCCCTCGTGCTAGCTCCAGAACTTTTGCATGCTCGTTGAAACCAAGTCTTAAACTCAGTCTTTTCTTTAAGTCTTTCCTTCTTGCCCTTCTGCAGAACACGGCAGCTGCGCTCGAGCCAGAAGTGGTTTCTCTTGCTGCGTGTGGGGGCTGGATTGTGCAATCTCCTGCGATGCAGCTGACTCTGCCCTTTGCATTTGCATCAACCCTTCAGGGATTCATGGTTCTTTTTAAAGTTTTGCTGCTATTCAGAGAGAATACTCACATTAAAAAAATAGGGTAGGGAATATAATAGGGGTTAAAAATATCTCTCCTGAATTTTATCATCTGAAATAAATTCTTTTTGGTTTTTTTGGTGGAAAAGGTTAAAACTGAATATTTATTTCTGCAACTGGCAGAGGTCAGTTAAAAAAGAAGAGTTCCAACTGTTCCTTTTGACAAAATGGATTTTTATTGCACTGTGAAATAAAACCGAAAGTGTAGCCCAGCATGGCTCTGAGTTATAACAGTAAAATTAAAATATATTTTTTTTGCTTTCTAAATTATTTATAAATTTAGCTGCTTTTGTTTTCCTCAATATTTTGGAGTTTTGCTACTGTGCATGATAGAGGAGAGCTGCTGAGCTTGCGAATAACTGATTTGAAATTGCTTTGAATAATTTTGCTTTTTTTGGCTTTTTGTACCTAATCAGAATTGATGTGACTGAAGTACAAATCTTCATAATAATCATGCATTTACTGGCAGTGATTGGAGGACCACCTTTTTGGCAATCTCTGGTAATTTTGTTCATGTTCTTATTTTATCCTTTTTAATCATCTCGTAGACACCTGGAAGAACTCCCTGCACAGTTTAATTTGTGAGGGGAAGGTTTTCCTCGCGCTTTTCCTCGTAAATGGAAATATATATTGTTGTATACGGGTCACACGGCAATAACTGTGCCTTCTGGTTTTGCCAGAGTTATTAAAACAAGCTATTATTTTGTATCTTGTGTTTGCAGGTAGAAAGCTATCAAAACGTTGCACAAAGTTAAATGTACCTTCCGAGAAGTCCAGCTTCCTTTGAGGGAACTGGCCCAAACTTGAATGAATTCATGCAGCGAGGTAGAGCAGCGGCGGAGGAGTGCTAGATTGGATTGAGGATGTGGGGGAACTTTTTGGAGAGCAGTTGGTAACCAGCAGGAGATCGTTTGCCCTGAATGTGGCTGATAACTCTTATATGTATAGGGAAAATATTGTCACTTTTCTTAAAATTAAGGTCATCCTAATTAAACAAGCCATGGGCTGGCTGTGTATGGATCCTGCAGATGTTACATAGGCTCAGATGCCTCCCATGGGCTAGCATAAATTGACTTTATATTTGCATTACTGAAGCCACGTTGGGCTGTCAAAATGCCTGTATCCAGAGGAAAACATATACATGCCTACATAAATAATAATAAATTTCTAGAAATAACATCTAAAGCATTGATTTCCTGGAAGGTTTTCCTTCCTGAGTATCGATCTTGTTTTGTACTTGGTAGATGCAGTTCTTAAGGTGGATAAAGAAGTCTTGATTTGCAATAAAACCAAGAGATGGTCAAAAATTACTGAAACAACTCAATGAACTTCTAATCTGCTTCATATCACTGGAGAAATGAACTCTCTAACGCTGTCGAGACTATCTAGAGAAAGGAGCTAACCTTGGCTACCCCAATTGTGCTACATCTGCTTTCAGGCTTTTAAAAACCCAGCCCCCTCCATTTAATGATGTAAAATGCAAAATAAATACCATCTGAAGAAAATGAGTGGGGATAGAACTAATTCTTAAAAAAAAAAATGAGGCTACAAGGCAGCTTTTTGGTGCTAAACTGTTCCAGAGAGATTAGTGTGGCCGCGAGCCCCGCACAGCTGCATTTCTGCCATATAAACAGGGATTTCCCAATTCGTGTTCTCGGTTTCCTTTTTCTCTTCGTTTGAAAAAAAGGGGAGAAAATGCTGCTACGGCAACTTCTGGCACAATTCAGTGCGAGGCCATGTTTATGTGAGCTTAGAAACTGTTCTGGTGTGGTATTAAATAACTCAAATAACCCTTTTAACCTATTATTTAACCCTTTTCAGCAAAAATGTTGTAAATCCCTTAGAAGTTGTGTGTTGCAGCAGCGTTTGGCCAAGTCAGCTCCCGAAAGATTAACCTATTCTGAAGTCTGGTGTTGGGCTGATGGAGGCGTTTCTCCAGAGAGCAAACTCCATCAGCTTTCCCATGACAATTAGAAATTTTCCCTTTTCATTCAACTTGTGAGATTTTTGTGTTTGTTTGGAGGTAAATGTTATTTCCTACTTGCTGAGAAAATATATCGCACAACTCCCCAATCCGTTAACGTTTGATGTGGCAGCAAAATTGGTGGTTTGGTATTTTTGTGGGGTTTTTTGTCTGTTTGGGGTGGGGGGAATAATGGAATAAAATGTGGCTGTACACTCAAACATTCCACTTTCTTATGCTAACGTGCGAAAAGCAAAACAATCTGAATAGGTAAAACGCAGAATTGTGTATTTTGTCAATTGTTGCTTTCATTAGCTTGCTTTTTTTCCCCCGGGAAGTGGTGTGTACCTGTTCTGGCTTCCTCCTCTCTCTCAGTGTAGATTCTCGTTAAAACGCTCTTCTGGGAGGCTCCTGGAGCGCGGTAATTTCGGGTGGATGGTGAGTATGGCTGAATGCCATCCGTGCTGGGAAAATGTGAGTCAAGTGAGCAAGCTGAGGCACAGCTTGTTTGATGCATTCATTATATCGAGGTGGTGTTTGTTTTTTTTTTTTTCCCCGTTTGAAATGAGAAAAGAGCTGCAATTGCTTGAGTCTTATTCCATGCCATAACCTTTAAAAGCATAAACACTTCATGAATATAAAGCAGGCTGGGTTTTGGCCTGCTGTGGGTTGTTGTTCCTCCTGCAGATGTGGCTGAAGCGTGTGTCCGTACGGCTGGGCTCTGGCACAGGGACTAGGGCTGGGACCTGCAGGGCTGATGGCCAGGAACCGGCCAGGAGGAGTTGCCGGGAGCACCTCTGGCCACCAACGGATGTGTGGCCTCTTCTACACTCTTCCCTGATGCTTCCCGTAGCCCTTAGCTCTGCTGTTTTCCTGACTGCTTCCTAATATATTTATTTTTTAAATCCCAGTTCATGCTGCACAAAACTCTGGCATCTTGTCTGGAGGCCTGACATTAATTTTCTGGCAAGTTATTCTGGCCTTGCTTTAATCCAGGCTCTGGCAAGAACTCGTTAATCCATGCTGTGCCTGCTGCCACTTGTTTTTATTAACATGCATGGTTTTTTTTCCCCAGCCCAAATTTGGAATGCTCCCTTTACCGGGATGTACCTGTATTCGGAAGCTTTCCGGGCAGCATAACCTTTCTTTTCAAAGGGTTTAACAGAGAACATAATTTACCCGCAAAGAATTGCCCTGTGCTACTTCCCGAGGCTGTCAGTAATGCAGAGAAGTTCACATGCATCTGACTTGGGGTGAAACCCGGGCAGTTACCGGCAGGGCCGGAATAATTGCGTGGACCGTAGTGATAGATGGACTAGCAGACGAGGAATTCTTGTGGCTTGTCTTGGAGTGCCCTCTTATTTAAAAAGTCTGGGCCCGCAATGCCATTTTGCAGGAGGATTTCTGAGTGCAGCTCCCTCTCTTCTGCTACTCAGATATATATTTTTATTATTAAAATAAAAAAAAAAACCCTCGCTTTGTCAGTGACGTGGACAGTGGGATAGAGTGCACCCTCAGCAAGTTTGCTGACGACACCAAGCTCAGTGGCGCAGTTGACACGCTGGAG
>JAOXNO010000014.1:1281294-1310269 GCA_028565335.1 Limnodromus scolopaceus | reverse complement strand
TGAGATGACACTCAGGATGAGGTGTTCCATCACCTTTCCAGGGATGGAGGTGAGGCTGACTGGTCTGTAATTTCCCGGATCCAATGCCAAACTGGTTTGTCTTCCCAGTTTACTGGGGCCTGGAGGGAGTTACTGGGATTTGTGGAAGGTCCAACCTTTCATAGCCTCTGATCCAGCAAACTCTCCAGGGAGGGGAGCAGAGCAGGGAGGCTCCTGAAAGAAGGTGCCCGTGTTAGAGAAGGATGTGGAGTGGGTCTGAGATGTGCTGCTCCTTTCATCAGCGACCTCGATGAAGGGAGAGAGTGTACCTTCAGCAAGTTTGCTTGTGTTGAAACTGTGAGGAGTGGGTGACACACCAGAAGGGTGGGCTGCCATACAGTAAGAACTGGACAGGCTGGAGAGTTGGGCAGAGAGGAACCTCATGAAGTTCAACAAAGGCAAGTGCAGAGTCTTGCACCTGGGGAGGAATAATCCCCTGCACCAGTACAGGTTGGAGATGGGGGGGAAAGCAGCTCTGCAGAGAAAGACCTTGGAGTCCTGGTGGACAAGTTGCCCATGAGCCAGCACTGTGCCCTGGTGGCCAAAAAGGGCAACCGTCTCCTGGGGCGCATTAAGAAGACTGTGGCCAGCAGGTGGAGGGAGCTCATCCTCCCCCTCTGCTCTGCCCTGGGGAGGCCACAGCTGGAGCACTGGGACCAGTTCTGGGCCCCCCAGTTCCAGAAGGAGAGGGAACTGCTGGAGAGAGTCCAGCGGAGGCTACGAAGCTGCTCAGGGGCTGGAGCATCTCTCTGCTGAGGAAAGGCTGAGGGACCTGGGGCTGTTCAGCTGGAGAAGAGCAGACTGAGAGGGGATCTCATCGATGCTGAGCAATAGCTAAAGGGCGGGGAGCAAGAGGATGGAGCCAGACTCTTCCCAGTGGTGCCCGGGGACAGGACAAGGGGCAACTGGGACAAACTGGAACCCGGGAAATTCCACCTCAACATGAGGAAGAACTTTCCTTTGTGGGTGGCAGAGCCCTGGAAGAGGCTGCCCAGAGAGGGTGTGGGGTCTCCTCTGAAGAGATTCAAATCTGCACACACCTGGATGTGTTCCTGTCCCACTACTCCAGGTGACCCTGCTTTGGGGTAGGGGGGTGGGGGGCTGGAGGAGATGATTTCTGAAGATCCGTTCCAAACCCTGTAATTCTGTGATTCTGTGTTAAAGGGAGTAGATCCCACTTGCTTCAGAGTATCCTGGGAAGGAACAGCCCTCCGCAAACCCCTCAGACATGGCAGGGTACAGGCAGCCCTTGTGGTGCCAGCCACCACCACACCAGCCTTGGGGACCTCCTTAGGTTATTGGCTGCCATACCTGGAATATGGCTGTTCCCAGTGCCACCGGGGCTGGAACGGGTCTGGCTGTGGGACATCATGCTGGTCCCCATCTGCTGTGCTGCTTTCAGCCACACAAGCTGTTGGTGTGGTGGAGCAAGGCAGTGTCCTGCACGGACCCTGAATGGTGTGGGGAGGAGGTTGGAAGGTGCAGATAAGGAGGAGAGGATGGGGAGAGCAGAGGAAAGGAGACAGATGAGAGTGCCAGGGAAAGCATTTAAAGCAAGGAAAGGAGGGGTGTGGATGCGAGAGAACAAGGGAGGAACCAGGAGGCATCAGCCCCCAATGCTGGTCCTGTAGGAGTGGCTGGAGGCTGGTGAGGAGCAATGGTCCTTGAGGACACCTGAGGTGGCCTTAGTCCTTCATGGAGGTAAGAGGACCTGAGGGCATGCTGAAAGTCAAGTGAGACCAGAACTGTGTGCTTGGGGTGTAACCAGTTCACAGTGTGGTGCACCCTGGCAGGGGTTTCAGTGCCTTGAGGTTCCTTACGTCAGGGCTGGACACCTTCCTGAGGACCAGCAGTTACTGGGCTAACTGGGACAGTGGGCGCTGCTTGGGACTGCAGGCATGGAGACAAAGCAGGGCTCTGGGTAGCGGTGCTCGCCCCTGAGCAGCGAAGAGCAAACACCTGAGATTCCTGCTGATACCAAATGGTAAAGAAATTCGCCTTTGGTGCTGGTGGAGCCTGGGGCTGAGCTGGTTCCACCCCCTTCTCTTGCAGAGCCTCCCAGCTCCCAGGTAGCCAGCCCAAGGGTTGCCACGGCTTGGGGACAGTCAGGCATGTGGCTGTGTCCCCCGGGTGCAGCCCTTGTGTGTAAATGTCCTGAATAAACCAGCAAAGGTGGCTTTGGACATTCTGGGGAGCTCCTGGCTTTTAACGCAAAAGGGAGAACCCAAGCTGCTGGTTTACAGCCTTTCGCTGCCCCAGCGCGGGACCAGGCAGGGCAGGTGGTGACAGAGCCTTATTGGCGTCCCCAGCTGCTGTCCCCTCGGTAGAGGTGACCCCCGGCAGGCTGCGGAGAGCGGGGCTGGCACAGGCTCAGACCCTGCGGGCTCTCTGCCTGCCTGCCCAAGGTAAACTCCGTCTGGCAGCCCCAAAGGTAGGGCAGGATTGGAAAAAAAATACAACCCTCCAAAGGCAGAGCGATGCCCTGGGGTTGGCACAGCTTCTGGGAGACGCGGGAGGTGACTGATGCGGTGCCAAGGTGTGTGAGGGCTTCTGCTGGCCCGTCACGTCCTGTCCTGGGTGCAGCTGCTGGAGGTCACCCCTCCTGCCTCCCCCTGCTGCCGGTTCGGGGGGTGCTGCCCACCTTGCTCTGTGGCTGCGATATGCGATGGCCCCACGGATGGAGCCATGGGGACCACTTGGGCTGGAGGCAGTGGATGATGCTGCTCCAACATGGTTTTCCCCCCGCAGTGCTGTCCCCAGGCTGGAGGGGACATGGAGCTGGCACTGAGCTCCCTGTCTCAGCTCCCAGTGAGGCACTGGGCAAAACTGGGGCATCCCTGTGTGGGTTTCTCTATTTATCTCCCTTCCAGCCTGGAGGAGAATTATCGCATTGCAGCCCCAAAAATAGCACCCCAAAGAGGCTGTTGGTGATGGGTGTTTGCATTCATGTGCCCTGCCCACACCTGGCAGCTCCTGGTTGGAGGTTGCAGCTCCAGGCCCCCAACTGTGCTGCTCCATGAGCTGATAACAGGGGTGGCAGGTGAACCCATTGCTCTCCCCATCTGATCATAGAATCAGAGAATGAGTCAGGTTGGAAAATACCCATAATATTGAGTCCAACCATTAACTGTGAAGTCTGCCACAAAACCATGTCCCTCAGTGCCACATCACCACGTCTTTTAGATACCCCCAGGGATGGTGCTTCAGCCATTTCCCTGGGCAGCCTGTTCCAGTGCCTGACAACCCTTTTGGTGAAGAAAAGGTTATTAATTTGATTCGATGAATCGAACTGTGGGGATGCTGAGTGCTGGTGGTGTGAGCTGATGTGCAACCATGCAACCAGGATAACCCTGTGGAGCGTGAGGCTGGGCTGCATGAACCTTACTGCTGCACCCACCGAGGGGATCCCCAATGGGACCTCAGAGGTACCCTAAATCACCCTGACAATGTCTCTTTATTGCCTGTCCGTGTTTTCTAGACCAGTCAAGGACTTTTAGAGCAATTCTAGCTTAAAACTCCTGCCCCAGGGCGGCACCGCAACAGGCACTACCCCGGGGGGCTTTGGGAGAGCGGTTGAGCCCCTGTCCCAGCTCGACCCCTGGAGCCCTTGCCCATGGTCATTGCTTCAGGGTGAAGTAAGCATCTGCTTGCGTGCGACACACACCATAGAAAGCTCGCCTACGTCCCAGCCCACCTGCCGCCTGCCCCGGCGGCTTGACTCAGCGCGCTGCGAATATCACAGTGACAGGGAGGCTGGAAACGCTGCCGGGAGCCGGGGAGACGTGACACAGCAGGCAGGGCCATGGGCTGCCCCGAGCCTTGGCCCTCCTGGCATTTGTGGTCGGCGTTTTCCATCTGACCTCCCTGGTTTTCTGGAGGTTTGGCTTAAATTCCTCTCTGGAGTTGGGTCAGGCAAGGGCAGGATGGAGGGAAACAGCCAAAAGGAGGGGGCAGCCCCACACAGGGGTCATCTCCAGCTGCATCTGTGACCAGTAGCAATATCCTCCCCCAAAGGGGGTTGGACACGTTGGACACCTCCTTTCTGCTGAAGTCCAAGGGGGACTGGTTGGGGTTTGGGCATTTTTCCAGCCATTTGTGGTGTCTCCTGAGGACTCATCGTCCACACAATGGGCGCAGGGCTGGATGTGGCTGGCAGGAGGTGGGTGCAGGTCCTGTTCTCTGCTGTTGAGTGGCTTTGAATAAATCCCACTGGGGATGGCAATGGGGACCACGTCAGTGCTGGGTGTCCCCTTCCCCACCCTGATACAGCCTATGGGTGACGGATCCTTGTTGACACCCATGATACCATCCCTTGGAGCCTGGCTCTGTCCTCTGCTCCGATGAAGCACGTGGCTTGTGCCAAGGTGCCACTTCAGAATCAGTGGTGGCCCAGGTAGCAGCATGTGACATCCACCCTGCTGCTTCCTGGGTAGTGAGGGAGACCCACCTTGGCTCTCCAGAGATGTTCACAAGGACAAGGGCAAAAGAGGACAAGTGTGGAGGATGTTACAAGCTTCAAGGAGCCCTTCCCACCCGGATGGACCCCTCGTTTATTCTGGGCTTTTGGCATCTCCACTTTGCTTTACGATGTGCAAGTGGGAAGGTCTCGCCACCTCCCATCTAATCCTGGAGCCCTGTTTAGGGGATGGTCCTGATCTCTGAAAGCCTCCAGGATTTTCCCCAGCTGTTGGAGGCGTCTTCTGTCTTCCCGCACTGACGCGTCAGCTGTCGTCATGGGGAGTGGTGCTGACGAGGCTTCCCCCGATCCCACCCCGCAGGTCCTCGGTGCTGCGATTTCCTAAACTGGCAAATCGGGGTGAACGGGTAGACCCGAGTCTTTTGGGGTACAGCCAGATTTATCTCTTTGCAGTGGGCTCCCCTCAATAAATCCAGCTGAAAGATAACTATGCCGCATCTTTTGGTGGCATTTGAATTACAGTGGCATGAAGAGGAGCTGATCCTTTAAGGAAGAAATGATACTCTCATTATGTAGAGCTATATGTCACCTGGAAGATAAGTAAGGCAGCATATCAATGGTTCAGTGGGCTGGAAATGCGGGTCAAAACCAATTTATAAAAAGTACCCGGTTCCTGTAGAGAAGAGACCTTTTCTCACTGGAAAACACGAATACTCTGTACTAGATCCTGAAATATTTGGAGTTTCAGGCAAAAGTGTGGTAATATTTAAATCATCACTAAAATTTGAGTATTCAGTCCTCCCAGTTGCCTGCAGGAGCAGCCAGCGCAGCCCACTTGGTGTGCTCTTGGTTTTCATGCCGAGGTAGAGGTATCACCCCGGTGGACATTTCCTTTTGTTTCTGACACCAGACTCATTTTAGCTCCCTCACCCCAAAGTTGTGGGGCTTCCGCTGAGACACCCCACTCCCATCCTTCCTGGTGAAACGACTCCACGGGAGCAGTTTCTCCCTTCCCTTCATGTATCCACAAGTGAAGCCATCATGGTGGGTAACGAAACCTTTGGCTCCCTGAAGTCTGGTCCCACGGGAAACCCTTTGACTTTGAGGTGGGCAACCTGCCACGATGCCTTTGTCACCTACATCAGACAGCGTAGGGTTTCCGCGCTTGAGTTTGCTCGACGTACGGCGGTCTTGCCGGCAATGTGTGAATAAACAAGATGCCGATATACTACAGTAACGTAGCCCAGATAAGTCTGGATGATAAACCATGTTGATTCACTGGCTCTTAACCTATGAGTCACCCCGTGAGTCAACAGAGAAAACAGCATCTAAACGTCATCCAGCAGGTTGAAAAGCTCAAGTTTTGTTCAAATCAAGAACTTCAAGCGAAATAATTGCATTGATGTTCTTTTCCCGAGGAAAGTGTTTAATTTTCAACCACACTCACCCAAACTGAAATAGGAGAGAAATTTGAGCACTCATTTCCTTATGAACCGGAGTTTTGTATCGATTTTATTTTTTTTCCTGAGCTTTTAAAATTGCTTTTCTTAACTCATAATCAAAAGAAAGCTGCTTTTTGTGAAGCATTTTGGTTAAGATTAGACATCATGATCAGCTTTGCAAAAGACACACAGAAGACTTCTCAGCAGAGCTGATGGCTGTGGGAGTTCAGAGGTGGCCACCTGTGAGCTGATGGAAAAATTTATCAAGACACGGGCCAGGTGAATGCTGAGGGGCCAAGGATCTTCCAAGACAGAATGAAATCCCTGTAGGTCAAGGGATGGAGAAACCAGAGCTTCTTCAATACTCCCCTCCAGGTGCCAGACCCACCAGGGAGCTAAAGACAGCTGGAGAAGGACAGATGGACAGTCCCCTCTAGCCCTTCATCTCTGTGCTGGGGAGCAAGGCTGTCTTCTTCTCTTTTGCCAGAGCAGCTGCAGAAAATTTTCTGGTTCATGGCCCACTTAGCAAATTTGAGCCATTCCAGGCTGCTCTGGGGAGCAGGAGGGACTGCCAGTACCCATCCGTGGTCTACAGGCAGCAAAAATGTCCGGAAATCCCATGTCACCCTCTTCTGCCTCAGGGGACTCATCCCTCAGGCATCCCAAAGGTATTTTGGGGAAGGAGGAGCCTTTATTAGTCATATTCCTCCTCAACGGCTAAAGTAATTGAGGAACATTTAGGTTATCACACAGTTTTGGAGGAAACATGTCTTCTCTGAGATACAGATATAATCTCCTGGTGTCCTGCTGCCAAACTCTGTTGCTGAAATAACCAGGGGAGAAAAATATTCCTCCTTGGAGCAGGAAGGTCATGGTGCTGGGCTGCAGCCTCCGGGCAGCATCAGAGCCCATGAGGGACCAGGTTTGCACTTGTGTTACCTGCTCCCCATGAGACTTGCAAGGCTGGTGGCTGTGATGAACTTTCTTCTCAGCTTACAGGAGCAGCAGGGCTAGCAGAAACCATGGGTCTCCTTCGTGTTCTTTCTGGGTATTGGCAGTTTTGTCCTCTACATCCCTCTATGTCTTGCTGTCTGTGTGGAGCACCATAGGCAAGGGTCCTTGGGGCTGTGCCTCCATGTGGCCATCAGCGTTTGCCTGCTGCTGTCTTGCAGTCAGGAGATGAGCCCCATGTCTGGCGAAGCCCAGCACCCCTGTGACGCCCCCATGGACTAAAGAGCCAGCATTGCTGCCCTGACCTCCTCTCCCCATCCCATCGTCCCACCCAGTCCATGGGTCCTGCTCCAGGTGGGGTGCATCCCTCAGAGCCCTGTAGTTCTTTTTTGAGCTGTCACCATCCCTTTAAAGACCAGCCTGGCCAATGGGGTTTTGCTCTTTCTTCTCTCCCTCCCCTTCCTGGGTGACCACAGCTCACCCCACCTGGAAAACCACCCCCTTGTTAGCAAAGATCAGATCATCTGGCTCTGTCAGAGCACATAGCTTCATGCTCTGGCTGTCTCAGAGGTGCCTCTTGGCCCTGACGTTCATGTTTGGAGGTGTTTCCTGGGGACCACAAAACCGTGAGCCTTTGGACCAATGCCCAGGAGAGCCAGGCTTGCTTGGCTCCTCCATAGCAGCATCCCTGGAGACAGGCAAGTAGCTGGGGGACAGGAGCAAACTCTCTGTCAACTCCAATTTAAGGAAGGTTAAGGAATTAGACCATAGGTTATGGAGACAATTTTAGTAGCATCTCATGCATAGCATGGCAAGAGAGGGGAACAAGGACAGGCAGGGGGGGACAGGGTTATATCCTATAGGACTAATGGGTTTTTTTCTGGGTCAGTGGAGGGCTTTGGCGTGAATCCGAGTTTGGGGAATAACAGAAGGATGGCTGGTCACGAGTCCTGGGGTGACCAGACTCCATGGACGTACGGGCAGAGACTGGAGGACGTGGCATAGGGCTGGCCAGTGATTAATCTTCTCCAGGTGGATGGAATGTGGGTCAGGGGTTTGGGCAGCTGTTGGTCCAGATGATCACAAGAGCTGTCTTCCAACCCCGGGGAATCAGGGATTGAGGCGGAGGCTGGGGGAGGGCATGGGGGAGCAGAAGGGTCTGGAGTTACGGTAGGGACTATGGGAGGACATGGGAACAGGTGGGTTGAGGAGGGGTCAGTGCAGGATTAACACAGAGGATTGGGATTGGAGGGGGGTTGGTGTTAATGCAGGGACTGGAGGAAGGTGTGGGGGGTGCCAGGTCAATGTGGTGTCAAGGGGGAGGATGTGGAGGGACAGGGGGGTCCTGAGGAGGTGGCAGTGAGGGAGTTGGGAAGCCCTTAGCTTAGGGTGCTGGTGCTGGGGACAGGAGCCATGTCCCCAAAGAAAGGTGACCTGGCCCTAGCCTGCCCAGTCCCGTGCGAGCCCAAGGGGGGTGGCGGGGGAGGACAGGACCATATGCTGCAGTCCCATAGGAGGGGGTAGGGGCGTGCTGCTGAATGTGCAGGTCCCCGGTGGCTATTCCTGGCGGCCCCCGCCTGCGCAGGCAGATTGGTTTGCAGGGAGGTGACAAGTGCCAGCCGAAGCCTATAAAAATCTCCCAGCCCCTGTTCTGGCTCAGTGACCTGGTTCCCCCGTCCCAGCACAGCCGTCCCGGAGCAGAGACTGTCCATCCGAAGTGGAGACGCTTGGTCCGGAGCAGGGACCCCAGCTTCGGAGTCGAGATCCCAGATTTGGAGGAGAGACCTTTGGTTTGGGGCAGGAACCCCAAAACAGAGCGGAGGCACCGGAGCACAGACCCCAAAACATCCTTTTCCCCAGCCCCCAGGCTTTGCAGCAATGACCGGCAAAACCGCACCTCCAGCCACGGATCCGGCTCCGGAGAAGGAGCCAGCGCCGACCCCGAAGGAAGAACCAGCACCAGCCCCAGCTGCTGAAGAGCCCCCAGCCCCTGAGCAACCCCCTGCTGCAGAGCAGCCCCCAGCCCCCACAGATGAGCCTGCCCCTGTCCCCACGGCAGAAGCGACTCCAGCCTCTGAAGAAGGTTCCCAGGCTCCCCCAGCTGAACCCCAAGTCCCAGCCCCTGAACCCAAGCCCGAGAAACCAAAAGCAGGTGAGAACTGAGAGCGGGACCAGACACTGCAATGGGGAGGGGAGATATGCAAGGCTGGGAGGAGGCATGTGGGGGTGCCGGGGTGAAGGGACAGAGGGATCAAATCATCAAGGATATTTTTGGAGTGGGATAGGGCTGGAGGATTAGAAGGATGGGAGGGCTGAAGACCAACATGTAGGTTGGGTGATTGCCCTCCAACAGCCCTGCTACTTGAGAGCCTGTCCTCATCACTGCGTATTTGTTACAGAGCCACCCAGCTCCCCCTTGTCCTTGGCTGTGGAAGAAGTGAGTGAAAACTCGGTTACGCTGACCTGGAAAGCCCCGGAGCAGACAGGCCAGTCGGGCCTGGATGGATACGTGGTGGAGATCTGCAAAGATGGAAGTAGGTTTGGGCTTTCCTGCCTCATAAGCATGGAAAACTGGTGTGTTGCTGTGGAGGTGTGGAATGGAGCTGGGAAGAACCCAGCAGGGAGTTTCCCTGGGTACCATTTCTCTTTCTTTGCCCAAATGTGTTCATTTTAGATGATTTTTTTTTCTCCATGGAGGAGACACTCTTCCCATTGGCTTCAGATAGTGTCTTTAGTGAGGGACCGGACTATGTTTAATGTCACTGCCATGTCCAGCTAGAAGGTGGAGGAGAGATCAGCATACCCACTGAGGATGATCTCTAATGAACTCCAGCTCTGCAGGGACCTCAGGAGGGATAGTGATGCAAGAGCTCAGGTCCCATGTTTGCTCAAAAGGAAGTGCAGAGGGAATGGGGGTAAGGTGGGATGATGAGGGAACAAAGGGTCCTGGGCAGCATGAGAGGGGCTGGCATCCATCAGCAGGCAAGCCCTGCCCAAGTGAGATGGGGCTTAAGATGCCTGGAAGGAGGACGGACGCAGTGGATGAAGGTTGGCTGGTGGGTGGCAACAATTGTCTGTGGTTCTCTGGTTGCATTGCTGGTTGTTGGAATGGGGTAGGCGGATAAGGCTTGTGTTTTGGGAACTCTCTTGAAGCCCTGCTTGGCCTTTGGGTGAGAGTGAGTGACCTGTGTGGCTGGGAGAATCTGCAAGGAGAGGCTGGGCCTGGTGTGCTGGGTGCTACGTGAAGCTGGAGTGTTGGGAGACATAGATGGTCCGTGGGCATTGGGGAGCTCCATCTATGACCCTTGGCTGTTTATTTTGTGGGAGACATGATCAACACATGCTTGGCTGTGGGATGCTTTCATTCTTAGGCTGGGGACTGAGGAGGTAACCACGGTTGGATGGGATGCATGAGAAGGCCTTTGTGTGGGACAAGGAAAAATGCGGCCATTCCTGGAGGGTACTGGCTGACAGCCACCCAAAGGTCATAGTTTTGGATGGTTTCCTAGCTTGCTTTGGGTCTGGCTGGGTGACAGAAGAGCTCTACTCATTCAGTGATAACCACATGGGCTCCGTGACTACTGTATTTGGGCTGGTACAAGACACTAGTTGGCTAAAATAGGGTGAGATTTGAATGAGGGATGGTTTGAGCCCTCACCAGCAGTGAAGGGAAAGAGGAGCTGGTGGGGTTTAGCTGGTCTGATGGCATTTGACAGGAGAACCTTCTTGGGCTGAAGGTGGACATGGTAGCTTAGCCAACCCTGGCACACGTGTGTTGCTCTAGTTGCCCACCTGGGACATCCAGCCCTTTGGTGACTGAGGCAGTTTGTTTTCTAACTGAGAAACCTCTGAAGAGGCTCAGGACATTGCAAGGCTGTGTTAGCTGGCTGACGTGGGAGGGCTTCTACATCTTGGCTGCAGGATGAGTTGAGATGACCCTTCCAAGCAGGAAGAGCAGCTGAAGAGATCTAGCTGGCTGGTAGCAAGTGATAATCAGACCTTGCCCAATGTGGAGGACGTGCTGGGGAGCATGGTGAGCCCCAATGAGTTGTCCTTGGGGCCATAAGAGGGACAGACTGGCAGGCTGGTCAGAGGGACTTAACTGCTTCCAGAAATGCACCTGGAAAGTCAGCAGGGACCATGTTTGTTGCCCTGATGCCTTTCCTTACTTGCAAACAGCCTCCTGCTTGACAGTTGAACTTCTGCCAGCATTTCATACCCCACACTTCTTGGCAGAGTGTGGTGGCCAACCTCCCCTCTAAGATGCCTTTTTCTGCTGGTGCCCCAAATCATTCAGCCTTTGCAAGGAAGGGGTTCTTTGCCTCTGGGTTTCACCCCCTGTCGCTTGATCCTGCTCTTTGGGGGTGCGTGTGTCCGTCTGTCCGTCGCACGCCTGAAGTGCTCTGCTGGGCTGGTTGCAGGTACAGACTGGACGGCTGTGAACAAGGAGCCCTTTCTCTCCACCCGGTACACGATCCCGGACCTCGGCTCCGGTGACAAGATCCATGTACGGGTGA
The DNA here is from genome assembly GCA_028565335.1 of Limnodromus scolopaceus. NCBI lineage: Eukaryota > Metazoa > Chordata > Aves > Charadriiformes > Scolopacidae > Limnodromus > Limnodromus scolopaceus. The sequence continues at coordinate 1,298,903 of JAOXNO010000014.1, read as the reverse complement.
AGGCCGTCAGTGCCAACGGTGCCAGCGTCCCGGCTACTTTGGAGCAGCCAGTTCTCATCAGAGAGATCCTCCGTAAGTACCTCTCCCGCCGTGTGTAATCCCCCTGTGCTTTGTCAGCCCTACACAGAAATCACAGCCCGTCCCTACAGCCCGGGCAGCCTCTGCCCTCTCACATGCCTCAACCCAGCCTTTGACCGAGATGTTATTCTCAATAACCGTGTTCAGTTCCCTCGGGGTGGGATGGAGCAGCTTCTTCCTGACCTCAAGTCACTGATCTTGCAGACGGTGAGGCTTTGTGGGAGAAGGGCTTAAAATGCAGAGCCACGTTTTCCTGTTTCTATGCAAGAGCTCAGCAACAGCCCCGCTTCCAGCCCATCCCCTCTCCTCGGCCATGCTCACATCTCTAATATGCCATCACAGGCGCGTTGGACAGCTTTGTTTATTTAGCTAAGGAAAGTCAAGAGCTGGTAGTCTGGAGTAGGGGAAGTTTAATCACGCCGAACTCGCTAATGAATAGCTTGCTCTCATGCTTGGCAGGACTCGCATTCCTCCCGGGGTGCTGCGAATGTGCTGAGGCTGATACGTGATGGCCAGGCTGGTTTTCACTTATCCAACAGCAGATATAGACTTATTTTCCCTTCACAAGACATTATTAATGCACAAGTTTTCCTGTTACTCAAAGAACACGATGGATTTTTCAGCTGCTTAAAAATAGTAATAATAATAATAATAATAAAAGTTATTCCAGGAACCATCAGCTTTTCATAGGAAAGGGTTTGGAGAAGTCTGTCAGCATCTGGAAAGGGTCCTGCAGGCTCTGTCCTCAGTCTGCTCACAGGAGGTGAAGGCGGCTCAGTGTTGGTGTCTGCTGTTGAGTTCACCTCCAGGTCTCAAAGACATCCCACCAGACCTTGTGGGACTGGGGAAACCGGGGCACGAGGGACCAAGGTGAGATGCCAAATACACAGCTCATGTTTCCCACTTCTGGTCCCGTGCTGCGCCCACCAGGTCAAACCCCCTGTCCCTGCCATGGAGCTTTGTCCCAGCCACGCGTATGGGCTGAGAGGTGTAAAACTCAAAGAGCTGAAAAACACAACCCCCCCAACTTGCTCTTGCTCCACAACAGTGGGGTTTTTTCTTCTCTCTCTTCTTTTTGCTGACTGAAACTCTTCATCAGCCGAGGGCACTTGCCTGCTTTTGCATTTCGCTCGAAACACAGCCCTGTACACCCTTTGCTGGGGAACAAATGAACTCTCAGAGGCACTGATGTCTCTTGGGCACACAAGTCCTCTCCTCTCTGCCACATCTGGTACCTTCTGGTCTTCACATTTTGTTTGGGACCGCATTTTGCATCTCTCACCACTTCATTTATAGCATCACAAGGGATTTTAAATAGCAGCGATACAGACGGCAGGGAGTTTAAAAACAGGTGGGATGAGTGGGTTTGGGAAGTGGCGAGAGACAAGGAGAAACCAGATGAGGATTTGGTGTGGGAGTCGCATTTTGCAGGGGGCAGGAAAAACGTCTTCCCACCCGCAGCAGCACGTCACCTGGGCCACCGACCTCAGCCAGCCCCCTCTGGCCAAGCAAGACACACTGGAGCTGGGGAAAACACCCATGAATTAACATTCCTCCCTCGAGGTTGGGTTTCTCTGCCCCACTGAGACTGATGAGCCCAAGTGGCAGCACGGATGTGTGGATCCCTGGGGCGAAGAGCAGGACGAGGGGAGCAGAGACCATCTCAGCTGTCGGCGGGGCCATCTGAGACCTCCGGGCATCTCCTGCCCTCCCCAGCCCACCGCCAGCTTTTCACGCTCACAGCTGTTTAGGCATTGCTCAGTCCCCGGTTAATTCTGGCCGTGCCCCCTCCCCAGAGCTAAGCTCCGGCACGTTTAATCCGGGCAGGGACACACAGCTCTTTTATGAGGGGCTCACGTAAACCCAATGCCTCTCCAGAAGAATCACCAAGTGGCACTGAGCCGGTAGGGTTACACGGCTGCTATTTTCACCCCGTGAAGGAGACACATGCTCCATCAGCATTCTCCAGGGGGTTTCTTGCTTGTCTTTGTTATGTTCCCTTGGGGATATTAGCCTTTGGTTTAAGGCTGGGGCTTTCACAGCTCTGCTGTGAGTAACTGTGCACCACCTCGGTATCTCAATGGCCTTGAGTGAACAGCAAAGGTGGAGGTCTGGCCAGTCTTGTCCTTGCTGGACATTGGGTTTTGTAACTCTGGAGAGTCTGCTTTCTGAGCTGGGGGAGAAATAATTCCTAACTGGGAGATGCTGTCCTCTGCCTTGCTACCACATAGGCTGTGCTGCAGGTCTTCTGGTTACACCGATGTTGGTCTCCATGGCCTGGCTATAATGAAGGGGGTGAATGGTCCATCAGGGTGGTGGCATTGGGTTGGTGACCTGGCCTCTCAAGGATGGATATAATTTTGTGGTGCAGGCAATGGGGGAGGCTGGCACTTCCCTGCAGGGAAGCAAGCACTGTCCAGGACATGAGATAGAAGAGGTTGCCATCTTTCTGGGTGGGATTTCTTGATGGCCAAGCAGGGGGATGCATTGGGTGGGTCAGCCAGTTGGGGGCCATGATTTTGTCAGCCCCACGGTGTGATTTTCTGGTCCCCAGAGCTCCCGAAGATCCGCATGCCCCGTCACCTGCGGCAGACTTATGTCAGGCGTGTTGGGGATGCCGTGAACATTATGATCCCTTTCCAGGTAGGTGGGTGATTTGGCATTTATTCCCTCCAGGCTTTCCCACTGCAGATTGGCTTCTGCAGTGACTTCTCTAGCCACCATGACATGCCTGAGGCCACCCGTGGGCTGACTTGTCCTGATCCCGATGTCTCATAGGGTGAGGGTGGGAGATGGGGTGGGAACCCCTCTCCAGTTCATGCCTAGCTCCTGTTTTTCTCCTGCTATGTCTTTATTGGCGGTGGGACAACCCCAAACATGCTCAGTCATGAGCTAGCTACTGGTGCTGTCTCAGCCCATGAGCCCTGTTCAGCTCACGCTCCTGGCCAAACCTTGCAGCTATGTACCATAGGACTCCACAGCACAACAATGGGGCAAGCAATGATGGGCCAACCTGGAGGTCTTCTCCTCAACTGATCTATCACATACTGTTTGAGGCATCCCCAAAACATCTCCACCATGCCATAAGGGTGACGGAGCACTGGAACAGGTTGCCCTGGGAGGCTGTGGAGTCCCCTTCTCGGAGATCTTCAAGCCCTGCCTGGATGCAGTCCTGAGTGATGTGCTCTGGGCAACCCTGCTTTAGCAGGGGAGTTGGACTAGATGCTCTCTAGAGGTCCCTTCCAACTCTGACAATTCTGTGATTCCTTGAATTGGAGAAAATTGTCTCCACCATGGAGAAAACCAGCCCTGAAACACACTGGGGGAAGCATGAGCCAGAAATCTGCCCCTGCAATGAGGGAAATGTCCATGACATGTGTCATAGGTGGTTGGGAGCCTATGCTGGCCATGCTCCAGGCACGACTTGGCCCTGGATATTGAATTCAAGCCCCAGCTGCCTGGCTTGAACCTGGGCTCAGTGCCTGGGCAACGGGAGCACAGCTTTGCCTGCAAAGCCCTGGACAAGTAAAGCTGGGCTTGTTCCACGAGGACTTTGGGAGACCAGCATGTTCCAGCCTCATCCCTGGAGCCTGATGGCTTCCCATCAGTGAGGCTGGCAGGGATCATCTGTAGTTTATTCCCTGGGGACTGCTGGATGGGAGAGGCTGTATCCAGGCCACTGCTGCCTGGGCAAAGCAAGGTGGCTTTGCCCACCTGTCCTTCCCAGCAGGACCAGTTGGGACCATGCTCTTGAGTGGCTCCTGATGGGCCTGTGTGGGTTGCTCCAGGGAAAGCCAGACCCCGAGGTGATCTGGACTAAGGGTGACCAGCCCCTGGACACCAGCCGTGTCAACATCCGCAACACGCAGAAGGACACCATCTTCTACATCCGCCAGGCACAGCGCAGTGATTCGGGCAAGTACGAGCTTGCTGTGAGGATAAATGGAGCAGAGGACAAGGCTACCCTGGACATCCGAGTGATTGGTAAGGCTGGGGATGAGACCCTATGCGGTTGTTCTGGGACTTGTTCCTGCCCTTGGCTGGGGATAACTCCTGTTATGGGTGGGATGGGATAGGACAAGCAACAAGGCAAGGGACCCTGGGGTCCCTCTTCCAGTGGGATCTTCTCCAGGATTATGGAGGTGAACTCCTCCATAAGGCGATGCAGGGTTTCTGCCAGCCCACGCTCCTCACAAGTTCTCATTCCTCGTGCGCTACAGCAGGGTGAGAAGAGACTAGAAGCGGGGAGCAAGGGATGGTCAAAGCACAGAATCTGGTGGCAGCAAATTAGGACGCCACAATGTGAGGGTTTGTATTTGCAGAGCCACCAGGCCCCCCCCAGAACCTGAAGCTGGTGGATGTGTGGGGCTTTAATGTGGCCCTGGAGTGGACTCCCCCGGCGGACAACGGGAACTCCGAGATCAAGGGCTACATGGTGCAGAAGTCAGACAAGAAGAGTGGGGTGAGTCGGGGCATTCCTGGGCCTCCCGTGCTCTGTTGCTGGGGAGCTGCACACCTCTGTCTCCCCCCATACCTTCTCCATCCTTTGGACAGTCTGCCCGCCCTCGCCACTCTTTTGTTGTGTTTTTTCTCCTCCCAGAAATGGTTCACGGCGCTGGAGCGCTGCACCCGCACCAGCTGCACCATCTCCGACCTCATCATTGGCAACACCTACTCCTTCCGGGTGTTTGCAGAGAACGCCTGCGGGCTGAGCGAGAAAGCAGCCATCACCTCCGGAGTGGCCCACATCAAGAAGACAAGTGAGGACAAGGCTCTGGCTATGGGGTTGGGGGTGGTGGTGGGCAAGAGGGGTCCTGTCCCTGTAGGGGCTAGTGCAGCTTCTTCGGTGTTGTGGTGATACCGCTAGGCTGGTCACCAGGATGGTCCCTGTAGGGGTGAAGCTGTGCATCCCCAAGGGAGAGGTCCAGAGGTCCCCTGCCCTCCTTCTACACCTCCTTCTTCCTTCGGGGAAGGCATGTGCCATGGTCAGCCCTCTGGGAGGGATTAAGGCATGGACATCCCTGGAGTGAGACCAAAGCAGGAGCTGGGAGGGGTAAGGAACAGTCCTGGCTTTGGCCCTGCAGCTCAGGGCAACAGAGGAAGAGACCCCTGCAGTGGCCCATCTCAGGTTTGGCTGGAGTCTGTCTGGCTGTTATGTGAAGGAGCAGAAGTATTTTGGGATACCTTGGGCTGAATCCCTGCGACCATGTGCTGGTCACCCCAGGAGCCCGAGCTCTGCCTCAACCTACAATTAATTATTTTCTTAGAAACTGCTTACCAGCCAGAGAAGATCCCCCAACGGGACATGATGGAGCCTCCAAAGTTCACCCAGCCCCTGACAGACCGAACCACCACCCGGGGCTACAGTACACATCTCTTCTGCTGCGTCCGGGGCTTCCCCCAGGTCAGTGGTTCCTCCATGGACAGCATCATGTCCGTGTGTGGGCAGCCACCAGTGGGGGTTTTGCAAGGTGGCTAGAGGTGTTGGGAGATGGTTGGTCACATTGGGTTAGGGTTGGTTGTGTTTTGAGGCTGCAGCTGCCCTCTGAGTCAAACTGGGGCAAGTTTGGAGTGTTTCTGCATGAAGATAGGAGACTGATCTTAATTCAAGCCATGTCCTGTTTTCTTCTGCACTGGGAGAAGTGTGGAGCCATCATTAGGGTTCAAGAATGGGAGATTTGGCTCTTCAAATTGCTTCTGACTGTGAATCCCACCATGGCCAAGAGCTTCAGGCAGGGCCAAGGCAAAGGCAAACAAGTAGCTGAATTTTGGGGCCAATTAGATTTCTCGTTTTTCTCCCTGCTTTAAACAAACAAATAAATAAATAAATCCTGCTGCCTTCCAGCCCAAAATCATCTGGATGAAAAATCAGATGGAGATACGGGAAGACCCCAAATACATAGCGATGATTGAGCAGGGAGTCTGCTCCCTGGAAATCCGCAAGCCCAGCCCTTTCGATGGAGGCATCTACACCTGCAAAGCTGTGAACCCCTTGGGGGAAGCCTCAGTAGACTGCAAACTTGATGTGAAAGGTAAGATTGGCCAAGAAGATAGAGGAGCAGGTCTCCTTGACGGCCTTCTCCTGTTCTCACTTTCACAGTGCTGTGGTTTGTGCCTGTTTTGTGTTGATCCTGGTGATGGGGGAGCCAAAGGACACTGGGCAGCCCTGTGGAGCTGGAGCTTCGGGTTCCTTGGGTTTATGGTCTTGAAGCATCTTGAAATTGGTTTCCCTTATTCATGGCCAAAACCTGGGGAGGAAAGCAGAAACTGCAGAGCCAAAGGACCAGGGGTGCTGGTGGAGGATGGAACAGTCACTTGCTCCTCACTGCCTCCACCTGCATGTGTGTCCCAAGCCACCCACGAGCCATGCGTGTGGGGGCTGTGGTGAACCCCCTCCACTTGCACCTGGGTTGTTCTGATTTATGTCTCGGGATCCTGCCCAGACTTTCCAGCTCACATTTCCCTGCCTCAGCAGAGCACCCAACCCAACCCTGTATGGAGGTGCCCTGCTCTGCTCCCTCCACAGACGCCTCTCCTGCGTGCTGCAGACCCGCCTGGGCACACAGGAGGATGCATGTCCACCCACACACACTGTACGCATGTTCCTCAAGTAGCGGTGTGTCCTTAGACATGTGTCACTTCTATTATTTCTCCTCCTGTGACTTCCCAGCACACGCTTGCCCCGAGACATGCTCTGCCCTACTTCCCACGCAGACAGGGCTCCGATCCGGTGGTCACCCTCAGCCCCCGCTGAAGCTACGGGGCTGCCGAGGTGGCACGGGGTCGGTGCTCGGCTCTGTGGCAGCTGGTCCCAGGGCTTCCCGAAGCAGTGAGCCCTGGCCCAGCCATCCCCGGCCATGCTGCCCTGCAGGCAGGGCTGTCAGCCCAGCCATGCAAGCAGCGTGGTGAAGTCAGCCGGGAAGATGAGCTTGTGGTTGTGCTGGGGACACAAAGCACCTGGGAGTTCACCCAGGCTGGGACCTTGGGGACGAGCTGGCCAGGAGCGGGGACCGATGGTGGTGGGCATGACTGCTCGCAGCGTGTGTGAGCAGGGATGGTGTGTGTGTGTGGTTTGGTTATGCCCTGGCTTGCTTTTGGAAATCAAAAGGGGATTGAGGTGAGGAGAGTTCAGGGTTTTTATATTTCCCATGCTCTCCTACAGTGCCCCAGTGAGGACAGATCAGAGGGCAAGATGAAGAGCAAGGTAGGTTGGGTTGGGGGGTAACTGGGTTGGTGCTGCAGGATGGAGGGAGGGTGGGTCACTTCATTGGGGATGGAGTGGGGTGAGTGCCCTGGATTAGCCCTTGTCACCTGCTCAGGGCTCAACGTGTCACCCCAGCTCAGGGCTACCTCGTCCCATGGCTGGAGATCACTGGTGGGGTGGGAAGCTCAGAGCCTGAGAGAAACCTACCCCTGTGGGAGGTGGAGGGAGGACTGTGAATATGGCCAGGAGGAAGAAGGTGCAGGGGGGAGGCTTGTGTGCCTGGCAGATACGTGGGCAGCACAGCGGGCAGAGCCCCAGTTTGCAGGGAGGGCTCAGAGACCTGGGGCACCAGGGGCTGGATGCACACGAGGGGCAAGTACTGGGGCTGGGGGCAGGTATAAAGGGGTGTGAAATGAGGCTGTGGGGTGGAAAAGCAGAGTTAAAGGCCTGCACCTGAATTTTGTGGGGCAGAAGAGGGTGGAAGAGCTGGGCTGGGTTTGTCTTGCATTACAGCCAGGCCTGGGATGTGGTTTCCCATCTCATCCTGACCACTGGTCTCTCAGCAGTGGTGCCCTCACAGGACTTGGACCTCATTCCTTTACCCCAGGTGGATACTGCAGTTCCTGGGCGGTAGCGTGGCACATGGTGATGCTCCTGGCCATGGCCCCTGCTGGCCTGCCCCCTCCCTGGCAGTGCTCTGGGGGAACCTGTACCTCAGTCTCCCATGGCATGGTCCTTTCTGAATGTGTCCTTAGCTGTGACAATAAAACGAGCCCATCTGAGGGGCTTTGGTCCTAATAAAAAAGCCCAAGCCACTCTGTCCTGCTTGTTGTGGTTTGGCTTGGGTGGGTGGGAGTGGAGGTGGAGGGGAGGGAGCTGCCAAGGATGCTACGGGTCCATATGGCACCCCACTGAGCCATGGGTGGAGGAAATGGTTTTTGAGCATGGAAAGAAAGGACCAGCTTTATAAAACATCTATGACAACGACTAAACCAGAAGCAACCCAACAAAGAGGAGGATGGGGAAAAGTTTTGTTCTGGAGCTGGGGAATGAAGAAAAAAACCAAAAAAAACTAGCATCAAAACTGTAGCACGTTGGTGCTTCTTTATCCACGCCAGTGATGCAATGATCCAGCCACGCGCTGCCACCAGCATCCCCTCCCCACGGCATGAGACAGCGGGGCAGGACATGCCGATGCATTATCCGGAGGGGGAGGAATTGGCCCCGTTAGCTACTGATAACTCATGTGGAGAAAGATGACTTGTTACTTACAGCTCTGAGACAGCGGGGTCAGACGCTGTTTATTAACAGAGAGCCCAGACGGATCCATCAAGCTGACTAAGCGCATCGTTAACCAGGGGTCAGCAGCGCGGTGTGCCTCCCCCGCCAGCACAACCTCCCTCCTGGGCCGAGGCAGCAGCTCTCCCAGCCCCGTGCCAGCTCGGTCTTGGGGATAGACCCAGATCCTGCCTGGAGAAAGGCATATCCCCGCAGGCCACCCCAAAAGCGGGTGCGAATCCAGCCTGGGCACCCACAGATCTGAGCCCAGCCTGCCCCTGGTGCCACTGGAGGGCAAAGCCCATGGCTAAAGGAGCTGATCCCTCCCTGCAGACCCTCCACTTCATCACCATCTACTTCCAGTCACCTGCTCTCCATGCCAAGCTGAAGTCCATGGGGGTAAGCCATTCCCAGGGGGCTCAGCACCAGCACAGCACTGTCCACACCAGACATCGTTTCCACCATCAGAGGGCATCGTTGGATTAATTTTTATTCCAGCTGATAGGCTGGTTTATTGAGGTGGATGGGGTTAGCGATGATGCCACCGGGGTGGAGGCCGCAAACCAACTGTCAGGTCAAAATCAGGTCTTCCCCTGGCATGCTCACACCTGGCCTTGGACACTGATGGGAATATCCTGGCCCCCTTGATGTCCTTGGCATCTCAGCACGGGTCTTTGACCAGTGGGAGTCCTGGGGGACAGAGGCTGCATTAGCTGGGGGTTTGCTAACACAGGCAAGAAGCAATATCTTCAAGACTGTCTCATGCTGCATGCTGCCCTTTCCAGACTCTTAACGCAGCCCTACAGGGCAAAGGCTGTGTTTGTAACCCCACAGGGGACCAGTGAGGGTAACAGCATCCACTTTTAGTGAGCTCTCCCCGGGAAAGGTCCGGAGAGCATGGAGTGGAAAAATCCACTAGGTGGTTTTTCTAAAGCAATCACTCACATGCCTTTTAATTTATGAGCATCCCAGTCGTCAGGTTTCTGGGCACCTTAGCAAGGATCAGGAAAAGACATCAGTTCCAGGAAAGCATTCTCTTGCAGAAATAAACTGCAAGTGGGAATCAGACCTGTGCTTGGTAAACAGCAGCCCTAAGCCAAGGTCAAGCTACTGCTCTGCAAAGGGACCATGGGCACAGGGTAGGAGGGTCCTCTCTGCACCAGCCTGCCTGGAGTCTCAGCATCCTCAGGCACTACTGATAAAGGATTTGGGGTTCTTCACCTCCAGGAGGCTGGGAGGATGTTCAGGGCTCCTCCACTGCAATAAGACCCACAGGGAAGGATTTGCTCCTGTCCTTGCCATTGCTCTTCTGCTCCGCTATCGTTTTGCCCACTGTGATCTGAACCAGGAACCTAGATGTGACATATTGAGGCCCTTGCAAAATGTAGGAAGCTGAGTCCCTCATCCTTCCTCCCACCCTTCTTTGCTCCCCTCCTCTTCTCCTCAAGAGAAATGGAGGAGCTCCCTCCAGAGCTGGCTGCAGTGGTGGGCAAAGGGCACAATCAGCAGCCCTGTTGCCCATGCTACGTGCGTGTGGCATTGCTCTCCACGGCCACGGCTATCGAGCCACTCATAAATCTCACCCACCCACAGTTCTTTTCCTTTCCCCCCCCCCCTTCCCAGCCCCAGTGGGAACTTGCTGCGGTCGCTTTGCCCATCAGTGACGTCCGAGGGGCACAACCCTCCTGGGGCAGGGGAAGGGTCATAGGAAGTGTGTTTCCAATGGGAGACTGGTGAACAAGGGATGCTGATAAGAAAAGAATCCCAATTAACTCAAATTAACTCTTCCCACTGCCACTTCAGCCCTGAAAAAGATGCTGCGGCAGAGCCAGTGCAGCTGCCAGCTTCTGTAGGGACCACAGAGCTGGGTGGGGGTGACAGTCCACCTCCAGCTGCCCCCTCCTCAAATGTTGGCCAACGATGCACCCTACCCATGGCTAAACAGAGACATGTGGGGGCAGGGAAATGCCCCTGTGGCAACATCAACACCAACATGGTGGCCTGCAGCCATCCCCCACTCACCCCCAAATGGGTGCAGGTGGCTCTCTGCTCCCCTGGGCCATGGAGGTGGCTGCAGTAACTCACAAAGTTTGGGCCAAAAGGGTTTGGCTGCACAGGGAGGGTGGTAGGGAGTGACGTGGGGGAGATGAGACAAACAGGGTCTGGGAGAGACTTGTTACTGCTTTGCACAGAAGACAGGCAGGAGAAAGGAGGGGAAAAATGACTCAGACAAAGTAAAAGGAGAGGGAAGACACACAGAAGGGGCACAGCTCCCTGGGTGCAGCTCGCAGGGGTGGTGGGTACTGATGGGTCCATGGGGAGCCACTGGGGCAGCAAAGGGTACTTCTTGCAGAGTACTCTGGGGTTATGCTTAAGGGTCTCCTCTCCCCTCTACCTACCTCTCTGGTGGCGTTAAGGGTTGGAGACCGACCCTTTGCTCCGTGGGGATGGTGGGTTCATCACCCTGTGGGAGCTGGCATTGCCATGGGGTGCCTTTTCCCATCTCTTCTGTCTCAGCCCAGCTCACCTCTCTCTGGTTACAGAGGTGAAAGAAAGGGCTTGAAAACTCCCAGCTTCAGAGCTGCAGAAATCACATTGCTCTAGGCTTCCCTGGTTCTCAGCAGCTTCGCTCCCACAAGGGCACCCTTTTGTCCCGGTGCCCAGGTCCCCCCATGGGCCCATGGATGCGGGATCCAGAGCGTGAGGTGCCCCCAGCATCGCTCCGAAGGGCCAGAGGTCTCCATCAATGGCCGAGCACCTCCTGGGTGGTTTTTATCATTTTACTTTATTTGCATGAAGATAAACCGTGCCTTTGTCTGTACAATTTCTCCTTAAATACTTGGCAACGCTTAAAAAAAAAACAAAACCAAAAAAAAACCAGGGAAAAAAAAAAAAAAGAAAGGAACAGTGCAGGCTACAATATCAAAACAGTACGATGCTTGTGAATAAATAACCCCGTGGGGCAGCTGGGGGACACGGCTGTTCGGATTGCATGAGGCTGGTGAACCCAGCCCTCCCGGGTCCTCACTACCCCTTCCCCTGGCAGCAGAACCAGTGGCCAGATGGGGACCAGGCTGGGTACAGAGGACCCCTCTCTGCTCTCTCCCAGCTCCTAGTTGCCCAGCTCAGCCGTGGTGGTGCTGGCGTTCTTGTTGGTTTTGCAGCAGAAGTACTGGTTCCAGATCTGCAGGAAGGCTGTCCGGAACTTCTTGATCCTGAAGGCGTAGACGATGGGGTTCATGGCCGAGTTGCCGTGGGTGAGGAAGATGGCGATGTAGGTGAGGATGTGCGGCGTCTCGCAGGATGGGCAGAACAAGGTGATGCAGTTGAGGACGTGCAGAGGGAGCCAGCTGAGCGCGAAGAGGAAGAGGACCAGTGCTAATGACTTGGCGATCTTCAGCTCCTTCCCATAATACTTCTGGGGGTCGTTGGAGCTGGAGGAGACCTTCTTGTTGAGTTGCTTGCGGATGAGGTTGAAGACTTCCAGGTAGATGAGCAGCATCAGCAGCAGGGGAGGCAGGACCCAGACGAAGAAGTTGAAGTACACCATGTACTCCATGCTGATGACCGTCTCGAACTGGCACTTGATGACAAACTCTGTGTGGCTGGCGTTCAGCTCCTGAGTCCTCCGCATCTTGTTCAGGTTGTTCCAGCCAAACATAGGGGTGAGTCCCACCAGAAAGGAGACGATCCAACAGCAAGCAATGGCTACTGCTGCCCGCCTGGGCGTCACCACGCTCTTATACCTGTGAAAGAGACAACAACGGCAGGAAAGAATTAAAGCAGGATGGTCTGCCTGGAGGTTAAGACTGCGATGGCATGATGCTCCTCACTCACTTCCTTGGCAATTAGTAACAGCTTGTGCTGATAGATGTGTTAATGGACCAGTTTCTCTGCGTGTGCCCTGGGGAACCTCACCCTGTCTCCCACCACCACCCCTGGCCACAGGGATGGGCAGAGACTTCAGACATGATCCTGGAGCTCTGGGGGTTGATGCCAAGCCAGGAAATGCATTAGCAACCTGGAGCATGCCTGTGTGTTCAACCTTCGTATCTTGGGAGGGGTTCATGTCTTTCCTCCCCCTGCCAGCATTCTGTCCCAGACAATTTCCACTGTACTGGGGGAGGGAGTTGCCAGCAAAAGCATCCTCTGGGACCTGGAGGAAGACTGGAGGAAGGATCCGCTGCATCTAATGGACCCCTGGGGAAGCTTCTGGGCACAGCATGTTTCATTTCCTAATGTGCTGGGTCCATCCACAAAACCCTCTTTCCTAATGGGTCGGTGCCAAGGGATGGAGGAGGAGATCTGGGCTCTGCTCCCTCCCTGATGCCACCAGGGAGCACACCAGGGTTAGGCTTGGCTCTCCAGAACTCTCCAAGCGGGAAGAGGAGCCTGCTAGATTGATTTTTCCCCCTGGCCCTCAAAGGAAAGCTTCTCCTTGGAGGCCCAGAAGATTCACAGCCCCAGAAGATTTGCAGCCCAAGTGTTATTGCTTTCGACTGGAGGGGATTGAACAAACAACATTTTACTGTGTGCTGCGTTTATCAGTGATGCCGGTGTTAACTTGACCACGGGGACCATGTAGAGGTGGCTGGCAAACCTGGATCTCCAGCCTGATGCTCAGCGCTCCCTGCTGCATGTCTGCAGCCTGTAGCCATGGTGGAAAAATGGAGCATTTCGTGCCTTTTTAATACAGCCAAGCACCCAAAACCACTCTTCTTCCCCTTTGAAGGTCTCTTCTCAAGGCCCATCTCATGGGCAAGGTGTCAGGGTGGGAGCATGGAGGGGCACAGGGTGGAAGGGGGGACTTCAGTCCCCAGGAGTCCAGAGGGTCCAGAGCCTCCAGTCCCTGACAACTTTCCCGAATGAACCCTTTCTGTTCTGGGAAAAGATTCCCAGCATCCCGGAGGTCCCGTGGGAAGGAGGTGGCAACGTGGGCTGCTGTTTCCTCTGGGACCTGAGGCTGGAGCCGGAGGGTGATTTATTCCTTGTGGGGAGGAGAGAGGGCAGGAGACCCTGAGAAAGACACGGGGCAGAGAGAGCTGGGGCACGGGAAGGTGAGGGGTGCTGGGAGAGCACCAGCCCTGTGGGACAAGCAAAGGGAAAGGTGGGGAGGGGGCATGGGAGTGGTGGGTGGCAGAGGGACACCAGAGGCTCCTGTAGGGCTGTCTGCTGGCCTGTGCACCCCATGTCACCAATGAGGCCCTTGGGGAGGGCTGATGTGCCCTTCCAGCAGTGACGCCCCACTCCCACCTCCCCAGGCTTGAGCAGCTCAGGGTGGGGGGACACTAGAAATCACAGCACCACCCCCCTGCTCTCCCTCCTTCCCTCTCTGCAATCCCTGCATCCAAGACTGTGTCCCCTCTCCCCATTCCCACGGGTTTCTATGGTCTCCTACTGATTTTGCTGGATGTGCTGCAGACCTGGGTTCTCCTCTCCCTGCGGAGCCGTGCAACAGCGATCGCCGGAGAGATGAGGCTGCTGAGCAGCAGCAGTGTCACTGTGGTCCCCAAACACCATCCCAGGGATCACAGCCAGCACCTGGGCTGCTCCCAGAGCACCCACCACTTCTCCCCCTGCCCTCCTGTCTGGGTTTGAGGGGAACAGGGGACAAAAGATGAGACCCCATCATTAACCATGAACCAGGGCCAGATCAGAGGACACAGTGTTCACTCTTGCAGCCAAGGCAGAGGGGACGGGGAATGGTTGCAGGGGGCCCGGACCAGATGGTCCCGGCCCCCCACAGCTCCAGAACACTGTGTGTTGTTGCAGATGGCTATCAGGACAGCTGTGGAGGTCGCGCAGACCTCAGGTCCCCAGCTGCAGGCGAGCCTGCGTGGTCCACAGGGTATAACACACACATAGCAGAGCAACCACCCCACACGCTGCCAGAACTCATCCACCTCCCCACTTCAGAGCAGGTCCCTCCCACCTCCTTGCTGCACATCCATCTCTCCTCACTGCACATCCATCTCTCCTCACTGCACATCCATCCATGCCTCCTTGCTGCACATCTGTCCCTTCTCAATACACATCCATCCCTTCTCGATACACATCCATCTCTCCACTGCACATCCATCCTTTCCTGATATACACATCCATCACTTCTCAATACGCATCCATCTCTCCACTGTACATCCATCCCTTCTCGATACACATGCATCTCTCCATTGCACATCCATCCCTCTTCGCCTCACATGGATGCCCCCAGCTCACCGCGCATCCATCCCTTCTCCCCGCCACACATCCATCTCTCTGCCATGGTTCACATCCCTTCCTCCTCGCTGCACATCCCTCTCTGCCAGCCTGCTGCACATCCCTGACACCCACAACAGTTGGAGCACCAGGACCTGGCTCTCCCTGCTCCTCACTTCGCTTCACAAGGTGATATTCAAGCGTGGCACTGGAGAAGGAGCTGGCAGCTGAGAGCAAAGCCTGTCTGTGCATCCCCCTGCACATGTGCACCAGGGTCATGGGAACCACAGCTGAACCTGAAAAACATATAGAAATCAACAATATTTGGAGCTGGGATTTTAGTTCCCTTTGCTCCTTCAAGCAACAAGCCAAGGGCAGAGGGAGCTGCAGCACCCTGTAGGGAAACGTGCACCTGGGGGCCGAGGGGTGCCCACTGCCCCCCGTGATCCCTACATGGAGAATGACAAAAGCCATCAAATGACCTTGAGTTCCTCCTCCATCCACCCTGCAGGGTTTGGCCGCGCAGCTCTCATGGGGTTCAGCTGCTCTGGAGGCCACAAACCCTACTGAAAGGAGGGAAATGCAAGATCCCACCTAACGCTCAACCCTGTGGCACAGCGGGGTTGGTGAGGGACAATCAGCAGAGGGGTCAGGGACAGACTTTGCTGTTACTTTGTTTTGGCCATGCTATGCCATGAAGAAAAAGCCTTTCTCTTTTACCTCATTTTGCATTAATATGGTAGGGCTGGAGTTTGAGAGTTTGGAGTTCTGGGAGGCAGAAGTACTAGATAATGCAGATAATGGCTCACAATTAATAAATAATCTTATTATTATCATCAGCGTCGGAACAATTGCTAGCATCATTGCAATTTTATTACTACTATTATTTTTATTAACAGCTGTGACTAAAACATCCATGGTAATAGTCGCTGCCATCATCATACAATTTGGGTTTGTTTCCTGTGTCTGTGGGATTTTGAGCCTGACCATAATTGCCAGATTTTGCTCCTGCCCTCCCTCATTGGCGGTTTTTGTGCCATCCCTTCCCCACAGAGATGGACACCCCCCCAGGTCCTCCTGGATGCTCTGCCAAGGCCAGGAGAAAGGAGCCTGGAGGGAGCACAGCAACTGTCCAGCCTCACTGGTATCCTGGTGGAATGGGATGGGCAGGACCTTTGGTTTGGTGTGGAACAAAAATGTCTTTGAGGGTTTGGAAAATAATGCAAAGAGGCAAAATATCAATTATTGATAGAGTGCTGTTTGCATCCCCAGAGGAAGTGCACAAAGTGATGGGTGGGGTGGAGGCAGACAAATTGTCCCCAAGGGCTGCACAGAGCTAACAGGGAGACATGGAGCAGGGTCCTCCAGGGAGAGATGCTGCCTCATGATGGGATGCTCCAGGAAATGTTGCAGTCAAACAAAGTTTCTTGGCCCGAGGATGGAGTCACTTGGCGAGACATTGAGGGCCCTTTTCTCCAGGAGATCATGAACTGCTCCCTGGGCCCTTACCTCGAGGACACTATCCACCCTCCTTTCCCTTTGCTCATCATTTCCAGACTAGATTCAACTTCTTCTGCCACATCTCAATGTGGCCAGACCTCTGCATCCCTCTCTGCTGCAGCCAAGGGAGCCCAGCTCAGCCCAGGACCTGCTCTTTAGGTGTCTGACACCAGGTGGGCAAAGCCCCCGTGGCCATCTAACCTATCAGGAGACACGTCTGAAAACAAACCGAGAGCGGCATGGTCATTGCATTTCTATTGATTTGACTTTTGCTTTAGGGTCTGTCCCCCAAGAGAGAGACCAGGGCTCCTTTCCTAGATCCCACAGGTCAATCCCGTTCTTACACTCACAAAACATCTCCTCTTGTTTCGGTTGAAAGAGCTTCAAAGATTTCAGGTCAAGTTTGAATAAAATTTTGGGGTTTTTTTTTTTAGTATTCCTGTGAATATCCTTCTTGTCCAGAAAATACTTGCAGTTGTCCAGCCAGCCCCAAGATGTGGCTTTGCTGGTCCTTGCTCTGGTAGGGTTTATTGCAGTGCAATTCCCGGGGAATTAATTCACTAATGAAGGCAGACCACCGTTAATGAAATGAAGCTGGAGCCAATGTGGTAGGAGGAAAGGAGGCCAAGCTGACATGAAGCTCATCTGCATTATGAAGGCAGCGAGGAAAAGCAGCCAGAGCATGTGCTGGTCTAATTGGAAATCTCTAGACAAAAGTGCTTTGATCTGGGAGCATTTTGGGTTCTGCTCCTTCTTTCTGGCTGTATCTTTGCTTCAGATCTTTCAGTGTCCTGGAGGCCACTGGGTGGGAAAATTCAGATGTTGGTGTTCAAAGCTGCTCAGAAATGTGAAGCTTGGAAACGTGAAGTGTCTTCTGACTTCCGTAAGGGACAATCTCAGCCGTGGCTCAGGGCTGGGACGAGAAGGTCCCTGGGCACCCACACAAGGTGGGAAGTGCTGCAGAAGGGACACTACATGACAGAAGAACCCTGATCATGTCTCCTTTCTCACCTCTAACCCTGGATGTGAAAAGTTTTTTCCTTCTTCAGTCTCTTGCTTTGACTATTTTCACCACAGAATCACAGAATGATATGGGGTTGGAAGGGACCTCTACCGATCATCCAGTCCAATCCCCTGTCAAAAGGGGGTCATCCTGAGCAGGTTGCACTGAATGGCATCCAGACGGGTTTTGAATGTCTCCAGAGATGGAGACTCCACCACCTCTCTGGGCAGCCTGTTCTAGTGCTCTGGTACTCTCACAGGAAAAAAGTTCCTCCTCATGTGATATGGAACTTCCCATGTTCAAGTGTCCATTACCTCTTGTCCTGTCCCTGGGCACCGCTGAAAAAAGACC
>JAOXNO010000014.1:1250840-1261302 GCA_028565335.1 Limnodromus scolopaceus | reverse complement strand
GGGGCAAGAGGATGGGGCCAGACTCTTCCCAGTGGTGCCCGGGGACAGGACAAGGGGCAACGGGGACAAACTGGGACACGGGAAATTCCATCTCAACACCAGGAAGAACTTTTCTTCGGGGGTGGCAGAGCCCTGGAAGAGGCTGCCCAGGGAGGTGGTGGAGTCTCCTTCTCTGCAGAGATTCAAACCTGCCTGGACATGTTCCTGTGGGACCTGCTCTGGGTGACTCTGCTCTGGCAGGGGGTTGGAGGAGATGATCTCCAGAGGTCCCTGCCTCTGTGATTCTGTGATCTCCCAGCAGAAACTGGCTGGGACTCCTTCCTCCTCCTCCTCCTCCATGCTTGGGCTGGTGCTCGGGAGTGGGTCCCCGTGCCAGGCAGGACAACGCAGTGGCTGCTGTTGGACACGAGGTGACTCTTTGCCACTCGTGGCACTCGTTGCGTATCTCCCCGTTGCCTGGTTTCTCCTCCTCACCTCGAAGACCAAATCACGCAGCTGAGCAAAGTGCCTTCCCAGAGCAGGGGCCATTGCTCCCTATACACATTGCTGGAGGAGGCGTGAGGGGTTTTTCATTTAAGATGACAAAAGAAAAGCAGTTGTCCAAGGCAGATCTGTGTTTTTCCACCAGGGTGGGTCTGGTTTGCAGAGCAGACACAGATCTGGGCTCCCACCCCAGCATCCTACCGAGCCCAGACAAGGCTGTTAACACGAGCAGCTTGGCTTGGCGTCAGCCTGGTGTTTGCAGACGAAGGCAGAGCCCAAGTTTCAAGGGGATTTAAGCTGCGGAGCCGCTGACAAGCTGCTCCTGAGCTAAAAACAGATAAAGGCACCTTAGACAAAAGCTGACATTTCAGCTGGGGGATTATTCTGGCCGCTGTAACTCAAGCTTTCTGCTGATTTTTCCTCCAAGAAATTAAAAAAAAAAATAAAAAACCTGTCCATCTTGTTCTTACAGACCCATACAATGAGGTCCCACACGTGCTCCAGACACTCCTCTGGCACTCAGCTATCTGTCATCCTCACAAGTTCTTCCTCGCTCCCCCCCTTTTTCTCTCCACGACAGATGGGGGACCTCCAGGCCTTCTCCTCTCTGCCACAGCTGCTGCCACATTCAAAGCTGGTTACACTTTTCCAGCCTTCCTGGGAGGAGAACGTTCCCCACCGGTGGTTGCTCTCATTGATCCCTCACTGCCTCTAACCCACCTCGAAAGTGCTCAGAGAGGACATGGTCTCCCAGGCGGCCACACAAGGCACTGGGGTGCATCTCCTGCTGGAACCCTCCTTTTCTACCGCCCCCTCCCCGGTTCCTCACAGCGGTGCTGGGTACCCCCCGTCAGCGCCCAGGCTGAGACCCGATGGACTCACCTCTCCTCCCGGTGCTCTGGGCTGGGACCTCCCCATCTCCTAGCTGACTTTAAAAAAAAGGGTGTGGGAGGACCATCATAGAAAGGAGGGGAAAAAAATGGGGGGGGTTTCATTCTCCTTTGCTTGCAATAGCTGAAAAGAGATTCCTCCATCCATTTCTCCATCCATTCCTCCACACCACAGGGGGAAAAGCATTTGGTGAACATCCAGCTTTCACACAAAATTAAGCCCTAAGCCCTTTGTGCAGAAAAGGAAATGATGCCCAGTGGTTTTTTGCCCTTAGAAAAATGAATTTTGGGCCATTTAGTTGGGATGGACTATCCTCAACAGTCTTGTGTCCCATGCCGGGAAAAATCCATGGTGGGGACAGCACACCTGGAGCTGACCCTGCTGCGACAAACCACCCTGCAGCCCGCACTGAGGCTTGGTGAAAGCAGAAATGCCTGATGCCAACAGCATTTTGAGGCCCTAAAAGCAAAATGCCCGGCCAGCCGTGGGTGCAGGACGGAAGCAGGACGGCCCTTTACCTTGCGTGCACGCTCTCCACGAACGTCCCACTTCTGGTCTTGAGCTGATCGACCTCCAGCCTCAGTTTGTCGATCTCATCGGACAACCGTCGCTGTTCGGGGTGAGACAAGGGACAGGCAGGGGTTGGTTTTGCTCTGAAGAGCAGCCAGGTTCGGGACAGTCCACATCCTCAGCTACTTCCAGGTTTATATTCCCTTTAAAACCCCCCATCCCAGGTTTAAAGCACCTTTGACCCATCGGTAAAGAAACAGCTCATGCAGGAGACAGTGAATGATGATGCCAGGGCGACGCCGCGAGGGGAGGAGGTGACCACAGGCCAGACAGACAGACAGACAGATGTGTGCCCAAAGCGATGCTGGTTTGAGAGAGGAAGGAAAACCGGTACAACTGGGATGCTCTGGTTTTGTTCCAGGCTGCATGCACGCAAAGGGCCAGCAGTGAGGGACCCACTCCCTCCTGCTGCCAGCCCCATCCTCATCGGCAGCCTGTGCCTGCTCTGTGTGGCCGTGGTGCCCTGAGGGAGATGCAAGGGGGGAGGCTGAGGGTGGCCGGGGAGGTGGGGAGGGGACGGGATTCTCCAGGCACAGCAGGATCCGGTCCCGTGGGCAAAGGGGCAGATCCAGGGTGGGCAACATGCAGGCAGCGCCATGCAGGGCTCCCAGCTTTGCCTCTGCCTGCAGCCGAGCAGCCATGGCTGGGACGCAGAAGCGGTGCCCACACATCCTCGCTGCGGGAGAGCAAGGCCCTGGGCAAGGGGGAAAGCAGCCCCCCCCAACCATGCACGAGAAACCGGACACATCCCAAAAGTGCCCGTCGCTTCAAAGAGCTGCGACCCTCCAGCTTTCCAGCACAGACCAACATGGACTGGTGTTGCAGACCCTACTTAGATGTTTTATCTGAGAGCAGGGGGGGTGTGAAGACCTACGGGACCTCCTGCAGCTGGGCACGGAGCAGGTCCTCCCCCCAGTTCCAGTGAGGGGGGAGAGAAACCTCGGCGGGGTGAAGGGTACGTGGCTGCTCCAGGGAGCGCTGGGGTGGACCCTCCTCTAGAAGCCACCCCGTCCTCGCTGCTGTCCTCGGCGGGGGGTCGGGGATGGATGAAGGTGAGAGAAATACGGAGACGGGACTGAACGTGCCTGTTAGGGAACCGAACCGGGGGTCTCCGGGGAGGTGGGTGGCAGCTTCCGTCCGGCCACTGCGTGGGTTAGTTTGTGGCCTCCTGCTGCTGGGCGCTTTGGGATCCCAGCTCCTCCGAAACTAGGGTATTTTAGGAGGTGCGACTGCCACTAGCCGGGGACTAGGAGTGAGGAAGCGCAGTCACTAGGGCAGGCTCCCTGCGGCGGCATTTACCTTGTCGTGCTGGTGTTCCTCTATCTGCTTTTGGGTATTTTCCAGCTCTTGTAACAATGTGTTCTTTGGAAAAAAAAAAAAAAAAAAAAAAAAAAAAAGAAAAAAAAGGGAACAAAAACAGGAAAGAAAAAGAGAGACCGTTTAGGAAACAGCCGTGTGGCCTCCCGGGAATGGCCAGCGTGGAATCGCTGTGTGGACGGTGTGACAGACGCTTGGCAGGAGGGATGGCAACAGGTCCCTAATCTATTCCTCACCTACCTGCTTGTGAACCAGTCTCTGCAGACCTCCTGCTCCTCAAGCAGGGATGCCGTAGCTCAACTCCTGCCCCACACCAGGGCCAGGGCACGGCCACGGAGGGCAAGCGGCGTGAAGATTAGAAAATGTGTCTGAGAGGAGATCAGCTCCTCCAGCAGCTGGATCAAGGGCAAAAATGTGCCCTACGGCTAAGCCAGGGAATAAGCAGGGGCAAAAGAAGATGTGTTTGCAACTGCTTAACCTAGTGCTCTTTTCTGTGAGGTGCTGGCAGCCAAACAGGAGCATTTTTGCCCATGGAAGACCTGGAGAAACTCTCTGGGTGAGCCATTGCTGGCAGCAGGCTGGGGAGCAGACAATGCCTGTTCAGGAGATGCCACCGCTCTGGTCCCTGTTCTTGCTGGGGTGAGAGTATTTGGACTCAGCCCCACTGGGGGGTCCTGCTCTGTACCCAGAGCCACTCAGACCCATCTGCTGAGTGACTGGACACGCTGGCACAGCCAGGTCTGCTTGGGGACAAGGGGTGCAGAGCAGTGGGGGAGACAGACCCAGTCCTGGAGGCATCAGCTGGGGGATGCAGCCCCTCTGTGCTCTGACTTGCTGAAGGGAGCCTGGTCCCTGCAGGAACCCAAAGAGAGGTTAATTATCAAGGGCTGAGCTCCCGGTGGCATTGCGAGGTGGATCTCTGCTCATCGCATTCACACAGGGGCAGCAGCAGCTCCAGCTGGCTCCTCACAGGAAAGCCCAGTTCCCCTGGAAGAGCTGGGTGGGAGCTGGGAGGCTGCTGGTGGACTCTGCCCTGGCTCAGAGAAGGCAGATCCGTCCCAGCTTGGGGGACAGGGAGGTTTCAAGGCAACACATGGAGGGGGTGGGGGGCAGGGGGGAGAGGATGAACGCTGCATTTTCTCCTACAAAATGCGGTAGGGTTTTACCCGGCCAGCCGGGCACAGGCTGCAGTCGAGGCTGCGCCAGGAGAGACACAGGGAAGGGAGGGAAACGGAGCAGGAGAAATCCTGCTGCTGTGGGAGGTGGAAGGTGGCGGGGAGCGGGTCCTGCATGTGATCATTTCTCCATCCCTGCACAGGTACTTCCAAACTCCTGCGCTGTGGCTGGCTGAGGCTCTGTGCCGGAGGGGCTGCGAACCCCTCAACCCCCTCACCCACCCCAGAGGACTCCCTGCCCCCCAGCCACTACCTTCTCCTCCAGGGCCGCCATCCTCTCCTTGAGGTGCAGCTGCAGCCGCTCATTGGACTCGCTCAGCAGACGGTCCACGGTGTCCGAGAGCCGCTTATTGTGCTCCTCGTTCATCTTCTCCCGCTGGCGGGCCTGCAGCGGCAAACAGTGACCATCCACGTGAGACCCAGTGAAACTGTTCCTCCTGCCACGAGGGGCTCAGCACCCTCCTGCCATCCCGTGTCAGAGCTGATCCACCAGGCCCAGCTTTTGGGGACAAATCCACCCCTCTCAGCACAGATCGGACCCTCTGGTGGGGCTCTGCTGGTCCCTGCCATTTCCCAGCCAGGGATGAACTGGGGAGAGGACAGGACCTAGAGAGCTCCTGCCTGCCTGACCCTCAAGAAAGGTTCACCCGTGCATCTGCCAGGGACAGACACACTGGGGGCACATTCCAGCCCCCAAAGGGTGCTGATACTCTGGATTTGCAAAAGTCTCTCCAAATGTCAGCCCCAGGCCAAAACAACCAGGGCTTCCCCAGGGGCACACACTGTAATGCCGTCTGGGTGATCCAAGAAATGAGCATCACAACCTCCTGCGTGGACAGCCCAGCCACTGGCTAAGGAGCACAGCAGGGATTGTGTGTCCAGTGACACATCGGCCACATCCCTGACTTTTTGAGGGGCAGGACCCTTTTCCCCCAGTGCCCATCGGTCCATCCCTGCTGCTGATCCAGGCTGGGGGAAAGAGCAGCTGAAGCTTCCTCCTCTGCCCTGCATTTGGGGTCCCAGTTTGCCCCAGGAGGTGATGCTGGGAGAGGGGGAAATCACAGCAGAGAGTTTCATGAGTTCCTGGGTGACTCTAGATGAGGAGATCCTGGATGGGAAAGGATTAACCATGCCCCTCTCTCCATCCTGCTTCAGAGACACCAGAGATCCCACCATTCATGGTGTGCCCAGGTTCCTAGCCACCATGGCAAAGTGGAGTCAAGGCCGGATCAGAACCCACAAGGACTCCCAGGCAGAACTTACCCTGGCCAGCTCCTGGTTCTTCTCCTCTAGCTGGCTCTCCAGCTGCCGGAGGTGCTCCTCGATGCTCCCATGCCTCTCTTCTGCCTGGGAAAAGCAGAGCAGCCCTCTCGGATGATGCTCCCCAACACCACGTGTATCCTCCAGCACTCCTCCTCCCTCCACCCCAGCATCCTTCCCTGGGATGTTGCACTCTCTCCCACTGCCTGCACCCCTGCCACAGTTTACTGCGTGCTCTGTGCCCAGAACAGCCCTGCTAACAAGATGATGGGAGATGGAGGGGCTCTGAGAGGGACTTGGCACCCCTTCCAGTGCCCGGGAAGTCCAGGGCTGGCCAATTCCACACCTCCCTCCAGGCCTGCGCCCTCCCAGATGCAGCCTGGGTTCTTCTTCTTCCTCCTCATCCCTGAGTGCTCCCAGCACAAGCTGAAGGCCACTCAGATCAACAGGGCCATCTCTGCCTTGGAGAAAGGAGCTTAGGGAAGGCTGCAAACCCTATGTGTGTGGGACACGTCAGGGGCTTTAAAAAACATGCTCGTCCCTGCAGTCACGGGGGAGGCAGAGGACAGCAAAGCTCAGAGGCTGGGAATGAGAGCAGAGTGCCCTGGGCTTGCCAGGGGTTTCATCTCTGCAGGGAGGCAGCCGGACCTGCCTCTTCCTCTGGTTCCTGTGCTCTCTCCTGTCCCAGCTGTCCCCGAGCGTCCCGCACACTTGCCTTGGTGAGCGCGGCGATGCGCTGGGCCAGCTCCGCTTCCACCTCGGGCAGCGTCTCCGCCTTCCGCATCGTCTGCTGCAGCTTCTGCTCCGCCAGCTCCAGCAGCTCCTGCAGGTGCCGGGCTTTCTCCTCGCACTGCGGGACAGGGCAGGATGGGTGCCCGGCACCAAGACTTGCCTGCGTGTCCTGTCCCCATCCCCTGCTTCTCCCTCCCAGGTCCCCAGGGTGGTGGGGAGGGAGTTCTGTGGGTCTAAGCTTTGGTACCTGGCGGTGCAGGGACTCCTTGTTGGCCAACTCGCTTTCCAGCTTGTCATTGAGGTCATGGATGGAGGTGGCTTCTCGCTGAGCTGCCAGGTAGCGTTTCTCCAGCGTGGTGATCCTCTCCTCCATGTCCTCTTTCTGTGCCAGGGCCTGGGGAAGGGATAGAGCTGTCACATATCCTAATGTCATTAGGATGTCACACATCCTAATCTGGGTTACATCCTAAATCCACCACCAATTTGGGAATAACTGGGCCACCCAGCTCCTGCAGGCCTGGGACGCCCCCCGAACCCAAGCATGCAATGAAAACCCTGCTCCGCTCGGGAATGAGGGACAGAAGAGCAGGAGAGGAATAAAGGGAGAGTCAGGCAATCACAGAGAAACCTTCTAGCAGGGACGCAGCTCACTGCCCTGGGCATCTCAGTGTCTGAGTATAACCTCAGGGACATCCTGCTGATGGACTTGGGGATCCTCTCCCAAAGGCAGTGGTCTCTTTTGGGGAACACTGGCCTCCACCCTGCACACAACAGGGGCTACAATCCCTTCCCAGCCCAGAAGCTGCTGTGAATGTCTCTGCAACTGCAGCAGGCCTGGCCGTGCGAGGGCACAGTGTCTAACCTCTCGGAGGTCCCTCTGGTACTTGCTGCTCATCTCCTCCGATTTGATCAGGTCCTTCCTGGCGGTGCCCAGATCCTCCTCCAGCTCGGCGACGCTGGCAGCCAATGCGGAGATGCGCTCCTTGGCTTGGACCACTTCGAAATTCTGCTTCTCCAGGAGCTCCTGCAGCTCCACCACCCGCCCTGCCTCATCGTCCGGGTGGACGGAGCCGTTGGAGAGTCGCTGCAAGGCGGCAGAGAGGGAGGCGGCTGCCGGGCTGCCCCAAAGCACGGGCTGGCATTGCTGACAGCTAGGCAATGAGGGGAACATGGCCCTGCAGGGACCCAGCGAGGCGGTGGGGAGTGGGGACGTGGGGCTCTGGGACCCCCTGTCAACAGTCCCCACGAGCCAGGGATGTGGCCTCCCACAGGCATGATGGAATAGGGGTGGGCGAGGGCTTCCCAGAGCGTCTCTGGGAAGCAGAGCCCCTGGGAGCATCCGAGGAGGAGCACAAATTCCCTTCCACTCAGAAACAGCCCGCGTCCACCGGGAAGGGCATTTCCCAGGGGGTTGGACCCGGGGGAGAGGGGGAAAAAAGTTTTCAGCAGCCTGGAGGTGGTGACAAGGGGGTTGGAGAACTGACGGCCTCGGTGAGCATGGTCAGAGCAGGGGTTTCTGGGGCTCTCACCTTCCAGGGCAGCTTCTGTGCTGGCTCCTTGGGTTCCCTCTCATCCCGCTCACCCGCCGGGGCCTCCCGCGCGGCGCCTTGCTGCAGAGCCGCCACCTGCACGACAGCAGGGCTTAATTAATGAGGGAAAGCAGATGAGACCAGCTGGTCTGGCCACGGGTGAGGCCAGCCCTTGTGCTCCCAGGTCTGCAACTGACTTCCCGCTGGCTTCCTCCACCGTCACATCCAGCTAGTGCCTACGGCAGGGGGGGGACAGGAGGGAGAGGGTGAAGAAGAGAAGGGAAGGCAGAGGTTCTGTGAAGGCTCAGCACTGATGCAGGATGAAGCCCCATCTGGCATGGACACAGTGGTTCTTGCTACAGGCACGGAAACAGCCGGAGCCCTGGCAGTAAAGTGTAAACCTCAGGGAGTAAACCCTGACACCGCAGCCTGCTCTGCTGGGGGAGGATGGGGAACGGTCCCCAAGAGGTGACCGAAGGGCTGGCACTGCCTCCCCCCTGGGTGTGGGGACGCACCGTGAGATACATCCTGAGAACTGGAAAGAGGAGCAAAATTTGGCCAGGCAGAGGCTATGAAGACGGCTCTTTCCTTTTGGCAGCGGTGGCTGGGCACAAACTCCGGGAAGGAAAGTGTGGTTCACCCTCTCCAAGAGGAACAGGGCTAAATGTTGGGGACAGAGAAGTCCCCACACCAGAGCCCGAGCAAGGAAGGAAATGGGGGATGCAAGTTGGGGTGCTCGGAGCAGTGGGGTTTGGGTCTCTGCTGAGGCAGGGGAAAAAACTACAAGCAAAGTCACTCCCAGCCCCCTTAAATGATTCAAGTTCAGGTTGGTTTTGTCAGTGAAATGAACACCAAACAGCAAAACAAGAGAGGAAACCTTGCCCATGAGACAAGTTTTCAGAATATTTCCAAGGTTTCCTCAAATACAGGCAAGGCTTCATGGAAGTAGCAATTTTAGAATAAAAGCCTTACATTAAAAATGCCCAAATGCCACTTCTCTGATCTGAGGGTGGTATTTCAGCACATTCAACATGAATTCATAAATGTACCAGGGAGCAGCCCCAGCCCAGCAGGTGCCCAGCAAGAACCCAGGGCAGGCTGCCAAATGTCCCCTTACCTGCCGATGGGCATCCACCAGCTGCTCTTCCAAGGTTGCCACTCGCTCCAAAGCTGCTCGCAAGCGTTCCCTGACCTGTAGGCATGTAAGATAATGGGAAAAGCCATTATTTATCTGTGATGAGGGTGCCCAGGATCTAGGCAAGCTCCCAGCCCCTGTTGTCTGGCCAGGCTCAGCTGGATTCACATCCAGGGCACAGGCTCAGGGATGCTCCAGCCCATCCTTGGGAGACCAAAAGCATGTTGGAGGGAAACAGCCCACACCAAACTCATTCTTGCGGGTCACCCATAGCCAGGAAAGTGTGATTAACAGAGCAAGGAGCTGCTCGAGGTAAATTAATCAGGAGAAACAATATGAGCTGTAATGCAAAGACTGAACCAGGGCACCAAATGCCAGTGCTCAGCACCACCACCCAGTAAGGGAGTGACCCAGGTGAGCAACATCCCCATCCCCAACAGCCTCAAACCCACAGCATCCACTCGGCAGCCCCACTGGTTCCTAAAATGAGGGTGCTGCTGCTTTTGGATACCCAAGAACTTCCTCCTGAGGGACCCCATGTCACCACCCAGCTTAACAACAACAAATGGCACCCAGCAGGAGGGAGGAGGAGGGTTGGGAGAAGGTCAGCTCTGAGCAGGGGATGCTCATGGAGTGAGCCAGGAGAGAGGTCCCAGCAGCCTGTCTCACCTTTTCGTCTAGCGCCTTGTGATGCTCAAAGAGTGACTTGAGTGCCTTGAGCACCTCGACCTCACTGGAAACCCCAGACGGTGACTGGGCCTGACGCTTGACCACGGTCATCCTCAGGGACCGCTCATGCCTCGACACGAGGCACTCCAGGTGCTCCAGCAAGAGCTGCAAGAGGGCAAGCATGAGGCTCTCACCGCCCCAGGGGCTGGCGATGCCGATATCGGCCCAGCAGCCTGCGGTGTCCCACGTTTCTGGGGATGGAAAGCCGGGCAGCAGGTTTGCTGTGCTTACCCGGGTGTTATTGCGCTCGGCTTTCAGCTCCGAGATCTCCTCTTCCCTCTCCAGGAGCTGCTCCCGGCAGGCACTGAGCTCCCGCGTCAGCGTGGCAAACTCCTGCAGAAATCGGGGCACGGCGTTGAGCAGGGAGAGCGGGACGGAGCCGGAGCCAGTGTCCCGGCCCCACTGCTGGGACCTCCAGCACAGAGCATTTCTCATCCAAACCCCACCAGCGAGAGACAGAGACACCAAAGGGAACACTGAGAGATCAGTGGAGAAGCACAGCCGGGCTGGGAGATCACACAATCACATGGGGTTGGAAGGGACCTCTGGAGATCATCTAGTCCCACCCCCTGCCAGAGCAGGTCCACCCAGAGCAGGTCCCACAGGAACGTGTCCAGGTGGGTTTGAATGTCTCCAGAGAA
>JAOXNO010000014.1:1235817-1250740 GCA_028565335.1 Limnodromus scolopaceus | reverse complement strand
TTTATAGGTGTTGATCAGATCCCCCCTCAGCCTTCTCTTCTCCAGACTAAAAAGCCCCAAGTCCCTCAGCCTCTCCTTATAAGGGAGATGCTCCAGGCCCCTAATCATCTTTGTAGCCCTGGAGATGATCTATTCCTGCTTCCCTACATTTTTTGGAGAAGGGAGAACGTATTACCCCAATATTTATCCATTTTGAAGTCCAACAAGATAAGAAACTGCTCTACAGCTCTAGAGGTGCTCGATGGCATTTAAAGCATCCCAGTCAAGGCCACCAGCATGCTCCCATCCCCACTGTCCCCTTGAGGCAACACAGCAGAGCACCCACCTTGGAGCATCCCATCAGGCTAAAACTCACCAAAAGCCACAGCCGGCCAGGAGGGTCCCCTGGCCCCACGCCAGCCTCTGCCACCGTGTCAGGACCTGGCATCATCCAAAGGGAAGAACTAGATCTGCCCCAGTCCAGTATGTGGGGCCCCACTGAGCTCCTTATGGGGCACCCCCGAGCCCCGAATTCCAGCCGAGAGAGATGGGGCACAGCAGGAGATGTGGGAGGTGCCACCAGTCCTTCCTGCAGTCACCAGTCCCTGCCGGGAGGTGACAGCCAGCAAGGAAGAGCCGTGCACACAGCGGTGCCAAGGCAGAGCCAGCACATCCTTTGGGACACGACGGGCTCCTCAGAAACCGAGCAATCGCAGTGTCAGAGGGAAAAGGAAAACGTGACGTTCCCAGGATGCTGGAGAGTTCATTTTCCCTTAAAAAAATGAAAACCCAGCCCCTGGGTTTGCCCAGGAGCACCCTCCCATTGCTCCCAGTTGCGCTCTCGGTCGCCAAGCGGTGCCAGGACTAAGCGACATTTTGCAGCTGGGATTTTTGGGGGTGAAAAATGCAAATGCGGAAACGCTTCATGAATTTACACCAGTTTCACAGTGTTGTTGAGAAGAACTGAAAAAGGAAAAAGGTTTCAGAAGAAGCTGAGAAGGATTTGACTGAGAATTAACAACCCAAATTTCAACTGGGGGCTGAAAGCGGTTTTACAGCATGAAATTCCCTTTCGCTTTAATTTTCAAGTTAAATAAATAAAACCCCTTCAAACTGAAGCAAAACCTTGATGCTTAGGTTGAATCAAATGCTCAGCTCAAATGAAACCTCTCGCACCAGCTGATGTTCCTCCCAGAAGCCAAGAGCTTTTTCATCTTCCTTTGTCCCAACTAGACTTTCCCTCCCCCCTCCCACCCCACGCTGCTCACACTGGTGGGGTTTTTAGCCTGGGGCTGGTGGGGACGGTGGTGTCACTTGGTGATGTTGGGACAGGACCCGAGCATGCCGCAATGTGGAGGAAGGGAAAGAACCATCGCAGCAATCAAAGTCAATCATTGTCCCTATAAATGCTCTTCTGCCCATCACCGTGCCTCAGGGCTGCTGTCACCCAACATTCTCACCCCAGGGCCTGAGTGCCCTGGCTCCTTTCCAGCCCCACTCCTGCCCCAGGAACTACTCCAGCCCCATTCCTGCCCTGTTGCTTCCCCAGGGACCACTCCAGCCCTGGGGTCATCCCCATCACTTCCCTGGAGACCACTCCAGCCCTGGGGTCATCCCTATCCCCATCACTCCAGCCCTGGGGTCATCCCCATCCCCACCACCTCCTCAGGAACCACTCCAGCCTCGGGGTCATCCCCATCCCCATTGCTTCCCCAGGGACCACTCCAGCCCTGGGGGTCATGCCCATCACTTCCCTGGAGATCAATCCAGCCTTCAGGTCATCCCTGTCCCCATCACTTTCCCAGGGACCACTCCAGCCCTCAGATCACCCCTGTCCCCTTCAGTTGTCCCCAGAATTGGTCACAGCCCCACAAAGCTCCATCCTCAGCCCCTGCCATGCCCAGGCCCTATCCCACACCCGCTCTCAGACCATCCCCCAAAGCGTGGCAGACCCCACTGCCGAGCGGCTTCCCTGGGAGACGGCTGTGCCAGCCAAGCCTTTCCCAGAGCCGTGCTCTCCCGGCTGGTGGGGATTCCAGCTCGGCACAGCCCAGCACACACACACACACACACACACGTGCGTCACACCGCTGGGTTATGCAAGCTCTGCACGCAGGAGCGAGCAGCTCCCGAGCATCCCCATGGATTATACCAGGGCTGGGAGTGCCAGTGAGCGGAAAGCGTGCGAGAGGTGCCAGATTAGGTGCCCCTGCACCGCTGGCTGCTTCAGATTTAGGGATATGTCACTCCCCCAGTCCCTCAATATGCCAGGAGACAAGCAGCAAGGCTTAAGGAGCTCAGCAAAAGCCTTCTCACAGCCGTGATGGCCCCAGGAACATCCTTCCACGCCCAAGCTGTAACGGCGTGTGACACTGGTTGTGGACTCTCCCAGCACCAGGACAGGGACCCAATGGACCCAAAGCCCCCAGATCTGCAAAGGGTGGAAACCTCTTGCTCTGCCCCGTGGCTGGCAGGGGAAGCCAGGGCCGAGGATGTGGATGCTGTCCCCGCCGGGGCGAACAGGGCCACCTGCAGCGTGGGACGGATGGGAAAAGGCATTGGAGGAGCAAGGGAAGAGGGATGCCATGCGGGGGGACAGTGATGGCCAGCACTCAGCCCTCCCCACCCCGTGTGGCTGCCTGGCCCAGCCGGGCTGGCCGAGCTGTACAGATTGCGCGGCAATCAGGCTTTCATCCCCAAAAGGCAAGGAGATTAATAGAGAGAGAAAATCCGCTGCAGAGAGAGGGGCAGCCCCCACCCCGGCACAATCCACGGGGTCAGCGGGTCAGAGCGCGGCGGCGGCTCCGCTCCCGGGCACAGGGCAGAGCTCCTGCCCGACCCCATCCCACCAGGGTGCTCCTCTCCGAGCCCTCCATCCCCCTGGGAATGTTTGGCCGGATCCTGTGCTGTGCTCCCCAGCGAGGCTGCCAGGCCTGGAGCATCCCACAGCAAATAGAAGTGACCACGGTAACCGTCCTTCCTTGGGAAAAGGCTGCAAAAAGGAGCATTTACCACCAAAAATAGCAACGCCCCCGCAGCAAGACGGGACAGCAGCAGGGGTTAGCTGAGTACACAGGGCTCGGGGCACTTGCAAGCCTGATTTTGATGCTTTGGGAATAAAAATATAGGAATAAATCAATCCAGCACGTGCCTGTAGCTACCTCCGTCAGCCCCAGCTGTGCCAGATGTCTGCCCCAGCACTGCCACCTCGCTTTGGGCCACTGGTGGGCACCAGGTGAGTTTGGGGACCACGAGGACAAGCTGTCCCCATCTCCGGGCCGCAGTGTCATATCGTAGAGCACAGCTTTCACCCCCAGCCGCCGGGATGCCATTGCCCTAAGTCCCAGAAAAGTGGCGATGAAGAGGATCCGGGTGATTTTCCTCTGCCCTGGCCACAGCTGGGAGTCTTCCAGGAGATGCAGAGGCGCCTGCCCCCGGCCCCGATAATCTCTCAAACTAAGCAGGGACACCTATAAACGGATTAGAAAGTGAAGGAGGTGCCTGATCTTCAGTCAAAGGACGGATGATGAGACACAGCCCTGGGAGTCCTGGGGAGCCCTGCAGGAAGCCCAGCAGCCTGGGAAGTGGCTAATTTGGATTAAAACCAAACCACCCAAAGCGCGACCGGCTGGGCTCAGCCCCAACCCCCAACCCAGGCAGGGAGGGTGGATGGATTCTATTTTCACCAGAGCAGGGAGGGAGACCCGGAGCAACACACAAGGCATCGAAACGGGGCGTTGTGGCTCTGGGCTCTGCTCTTCAGTCAGTGCCAGGCATGTTTGGGGTCTCCCCCCTTGGCTGCATCAATGGGGAAGGCACAGAGAGGAGCTGGAGGGAGCCCAGAAACCAGCTACATGGAGATGGTTGGGAAAGCGAGGAGAGGTTTAGGAAGCTCAGGGAGAGAGGGCTTTTTTCGTAGCATGAAAAAACTGAAATGCAAAAGTCCTCAGCCCACAGCCATCTTCTGCTCTAACAGAGATGCAGCAAGATTGCACCAAAGTGAGCAAAATTCCCCCATTTGCACAGCCGTCACTCCAACGCAGCCGAGCCTCGGGAACAAACTGGCTCCAGCTGCGGGATTAATGGCATTTTAAAGTCCCTAATTGGAGTGATTGCTCCTGACGGGCCAGGCGTGCGACGGAGGGTGATGTGGGAAGGATGCCCGCACCGAGAAATCAACGCTGCTGACTCAGCACGCAAGGGATGGAGCCCCATCCGTCTGTCCGTCCGTGCGGGGAGCTGGCAGATCCATCACCTCGGTTTCTCCCTGCTGCCCCGGGAGCAGGGCAGAGTTACGAGAAAGCCCTAAGTCAGAGCCGAGGGAGTAAACACGACCCCAGCAGTGCGTAGCATGGGATTATGAAGATTAAATCCTGCCGGGTAAACCCAGCGCTTCGACCATCACCCACCCTCAGCGCCAAGCAGTGTGGTGGCACGTCCTGGACCTCTCGGCCACAGCACCAGGACTCTGCGGGGACCATCCATGGGGAATTGGTTCTCCTCCCCTCTCAACACAGCCACAATGTGTATTTCCACCCAGGATTTCTTGGGGAGGAGCATCGTGCAAGCAGGAATCCAACATCTCAGCACCTTGGTCTTGTTGGGGGGCTGCCAGTTCCAAGGGTTCAATGCTGAGCCACCAGAGCCCTCCATCCTTCCCCGAAATTTTTAGACACTTTAAAGGTCTCACCCAGTGGGTGTTTTCCCCCACCTTGGAGCTGCTGCGGTTCCTGTTTTCACGCTCCTTTTTGCAACCATTAACTCTGGATATATTTTGAACTTAAATGAGAGGAATTTGGAGTGATCGTTTGATGTCAAGACCCTCCCCAGCTCCTGGGGCACCTCCAGGGAGCTCGAGGAGTCTTAGGGGGTCTGCCCACCCCAAAAAGCCCAGCTCTTGGCTCCCCAGGAGGCCCCAAGAGGCAGCAAAGGCGCAGCAGAGCGGGGTCTGGAGGAAGAACTGCAGGAGGTTTCCACGGCCATCGGTAGCCTTCAGCACAGCAGCCCCTGTGAGATCTGGGAACCTGTCCTCCCCCTGACACAGCTGGGGACACTGACTCCTGCCCTGGCAGGGCAGGGAGAAGTGCCAGCCCATGCAGGACCCTGCTCCGGGAACACATCTGGATGCACCTGGAGCCCTGCGTGTCACATCCCTGAGTGGCACCTACACCAGGAGAGCAGGGGGGGAGCAGGGCTGAGTGGCCAGGCAGGAGGGAGCTGGCAGCCGTGCCAGTGCCCCAGGGGGCTGCTGAGAGCACCCAGACCCCGGTCAGGGCTTGGTCCTCGCCCACACAGCCCCTGCACAGGCAGGGAGGGCAGGGGGATTGGAGCCGAGAGCTTTCAGTCCGATTAAGTCGCGTTCAGCGCTCCCACATGAATAAATAAATCATGTAAGAAGCATTAAGGCAGCTTAGTCTCCCCGGGAAATCGCCCCGGAGTTCTGCCTTTTGGGGGCTGAGGGATCCCCCATGGATTAGGGGGAGGGATGGTCTGGCCACATGGGGCAACCAAGCCCAGCACGGGCAAGGGGGAACAGCAGCTACAGGCAGAACCCCCGGAGCATCTCTGCCTGCCCTGGCCAAGCACATCCCCCGCCTGCCCCACGTGTGGGTCTGCCCCTGACACATCCCCTGCCTGCCCCACGTGTGGGTCTCCCCCCGAAACACATCCCCTGCCTGCTCCATTGGTGGCTCTGCCGGCACCGGATCCCGTGCCGACACAGCAGCATCCAGCTGCCACTGTGCCCTGAAAGGACACCAAGTGCCACGTCCCCCAGCCACCAGCCACCCAACCCTCCCCAGGCAGCACATCCTCTACACAGCCAGGGCTTGGCTCTTTGGTGACACCGGGGAAGGGCTGTCAGCCTCGTGGGGGCCCAACCCTGCCCCCAAAAAACAGGGTTTCTTCAAGCAATCCAGCTTGAACCCCATCCCACTGGGGTCTGACACGTTGCAATCAGCTGCTGGGCAAAAGGGCTCGCAGAGAAGGAGGAAGAGGATGGGACAAGCCCATGGAAAGCCCCCGGGGAAGAGACGCGCCGCGTCCTGCTTACCTGGTACATGCACATGCTGGGATTAATCCCATTGAGCAGGGGAGCACCTTTGGGTTTGCTCCCCGCGTTCATGCCGAGCCCTCATCTCCCACCAGGGTGGCCGGTGCAGCCCCGAGGGCGAGCGGCACCGGGGGCCACCGTGCCCGGTCGCAGAGTCCCCCTGCCCGCGCGGTGACAGGCAGGGCAGCGGGAGGCAGCGGGAGCTCAGGGAGATTCCCCATCTGCTGCCCACCCTGGTCACATCCCTCGCCGTGGGGCAGGAGCCCCGGCTGGAGCGGGGCACCCAGCGGGCTCCTGGGTGCAGGCGCTGCCACCGAGTCCGTCTGCGGTGACCCAGTTTGCTCCGTCCACACGCTGCCCGTGCCGAGGCACTGGAGACCCTTTATTGGAGCAGGAGCGGAGACTAAATCCGCGCGGTCCCTTAATCCCGGGCGGCTGCAGCGGGGCGGGCAGCGCGCTCAGGGTGACCTGGCTTGCTCTCCACAGCCTGTACTGGCTGGGGAGCGGGGAGCAGAGGGGACGCGAGCCCCCGGCACACGGGGTGTGGTGGTGGCCCTGCCTGCACCCAAGGCTTGGGCACATCTCAGTGCATCTCTAGGGGCCGGGAGCAGCTCATCCATGGGAACCCCAGGAGCTCCTGGGGAAGCTCTGCCACGTGTTTGGCTTGGGCAGAGCCAGGGCCAGCGCCGTGAATGGGAGTGGGGCACGTGGGCTGCCTTCCCCCGGCACTGCTTTCCCCTACCGAAAGCAGAGAAGGGATGCCGAGAGACCCACTGCCACCAGCACAAGCCCTGTCCTGGCATGTACCACCAGTTTTGATCCACTGGTTATTTCCCATCTCCCTGGGGTGCCCCAAACCCCAGCACCCAGGTGAGGCAGGAGGATCCAAGGTCTCAGCACCGGCACAGTCGACATGGACACAAGCGTTCGAAGCCTCCTGCTTCCCCTGGCTGCTGGGCTCCTCACCGGCTCTTTGTACATCTCAACAACGGACTGGTGAAAAAGCCCCCCCCCATACCCTGGTTCCCCCAAGTCTGGGATGCTGAGTGCTGCCCCATAACACCCCACAGGGAAGGTGGGCAGCTTGTTTCCACCCTGCACAGCCCTGCGACACTGATCCATCCCATTCTCTTCCGACCTGAGCATCTTTGTGGAGGCCAAGCTCAAGTCCAGGTCTCTGGGGTACCTGGAGAGGGTCCTGCAGGGGGAAGGAGCCGGGAGCAGAGCAACACCAGGCCCTCAGCAGAGCCAGAAACCCCAGCAGAGACATGGCAAGCCCTGATTTCCCCATGCCCCGAGCTGCTTGCTCAGCACAGACCTCCGGCAGCCTCCCTGCCCGCTGCCCGGCCACTGTGGAACAAATGAGCCCATTGCAATGCCCCCATCCCCATTCTGCACCCAGTTCCACCTCCAGCACCCCCTCTCAGGACCAAGCTCAAAACAAAGATAGTCCCAGTGCCCACCATCGTCCCACCGGGCAATGGGGCTGATGGAAAGGGTCCCTCCCAGCAAGGGAAGGGGCAGGGAGCAGAGGCTCCCCTCCAGCGCTGGGGAAGGAATGTGGTCAACGTCCCCATTCGGGACCTCTCTAAGTGCCAGTGGGGACGCATGGCACCAAGGTCTACGTGAGGTCCCAAGGAGCTGGCTGGAGGCATCAAGTCAGATCTGCTACCCAAAATGTGTTGTCTGCTCCCTAAGTGTCCTTTGGTGCCAATGAGCGAGTGTGGGCCCTGGATCTGCCTCCCCATCGCCCTGGGGTGTCCTCGGGAAGGTTTTGCCTCTTCTTCATACCCATTCCCCTGTGCACGAGGGGCAATTACAATCCCACACCTCTCCGCACGGACTCACAGACCAAGGAGGGGTACAGAGGAGAAGGAGAGATGTGTCCAGCTGGTTGTAGCTTGGCCTGGGAGAACCTGTGGGTTCTACTATTGGAACGAGGTGCAACACACCCGGCAGCATCACCGCCTTTTAGCACCACCATTTAGCACCATCCTAAAGGCACCAGCTAAAAACCACATCCAAGCAGCTGATCACCCTCGTACGCCTCAGTGAAAGCTCCTGCTCATCCCAGGACCACGTCCTTACCTGTGGGAGGGCTGAGTTGAGCTGCCTCTGGAGCTGGTCACGCTCCCGTAGGGTCTCCTGCAAGCGGCTCTGGGTGACAGCGAGCGTCTCGCGGGTCTCCCGCAGGGTGTCCAGCAGCTTGTCCCTCTCATCCAGCATGTTCACCATCAGCTGCTCGAAGTCGGCATCCGCCTCAGAGCCCTGTGGGGGACCCAGAGGGTCCCCCTCGCTGATGGTGGGCATCACCTCGCACATCATGGCGGGGTGCGACAGGCAGACAAAGGTCCTGGAGACACCTGGTGGGGCGGGCGGTGGGTGTTGTTGAGCTGCAGGGCCCCGATCACATCGCTATGGGCTCCCGCAGGTCAGGGGAGGCAGTGCTGGAAGGGGTGATGGGGTGGTGAAGGTGGAGGAATCCCCATCCCTTCTTCTTGGGTGCTAACCAGAAGTTGGCATCAATCTGGTGGGGATGGAGCGATGTCCTTAGCACCAACAAGGCCCTCGCAGTCTTAAGCCCCAACTCGGCTGCTTGTCTCCGCCAGGGTCACTTGTGTCACCTCTCTGATGCCTTTCAGAGGGGCCGAAGCATCAATGAGCCATGGGGATGTTCAGAGGGGAACAAAGTGACCCTTGAGGACTCGTCCTACTGAGGAGCCCAAGCTGGCAGCAGCAGAGGGAGTGTCCGGGACATATTTGGGCTGCCCAGACATGCTGAGGAGGAGTCTGGTGGTGATGAGCCTTTTTCCCCAAGGCTGGATGAGATGGTCACCGCTGGTCCAGGAACGTGTCTCCGTTTGGCATCACAGCTCTTCAAACACACAGTGGTGACCTACAGGAGAGGGGACAGAGATCAGGTCCCTCCTGCTACACCCAAAATGCCCAGAGCATCTGCCCGGCACCCTTTGCCCCCCGTCAAACCCTGTTGGGCTGCACCAGGCAGGCTCAGCACCCACGGGAAACGGGCTGTGCCAGGTTGTACCACCCTGTGCCCATGCAGGCACTACACTGCATCCAGTACCGTACCCAGCTGCAGGGAACAGCATCCCAGGACCCAAAACCCTGCAATGGTCCCTGGCATTCACATATCCTGGGCCAGGATCCTGTCCCCTCCATGGGGTGCCCAGCTGCCAAGGGACCCCATGGCTCAACTGTCCTCCAGCCATAGAAACTGTAGAAACTCTCTGTTTGCAGAAAATCAGGCTTAAAGCTGAGGTTGGCCCAAACCTGGCACGAAGTCACAGCAACAATGAGTTGAATAATGAGATTAACGTTCGCCCCCACCTCCCCTTACCCTTTGGTGTCAACGGGGACAGAAGCGGTGGGACTGGCCGTTCATTGTTAACCGAATGCATCCTCCGTCGGTCAAACCTCTGCCCAGGGCATGGAGGCAGCAGCATTCCCGAATTACTGCCCAAGCACAAGAACTCTTGTCTGCTGGTGCCAGGGATAAGAGGCAGGAGAGCAGAGGCAGAGCTGCCAATCTGGGCAGCAGCCTAGATTTAAACTGGATTAAAGCATGGGTGGACCCAGGGACTTGACCCCAGGGGTGATGCTGGTACCCGCAGTGTCGCCTCCAGTTCCACAGCCCAAAACCACCAGGATGAGAGGCTGGGATGTCGTGCTTCCCTGCCATGAGTAAGGTGCCAAACGGGGATTTCTACTGACGCAGCCCTTTGGTTGAGCTTCAGCCCCCTACAGCTGGATGAGGGTCCCCAGCAGCGAGAGACGGTGTGCTGCTGTCACCCCAGCCACCCTGGGGATCTGCCCACTCCCAAAAGTCTTTGCCAGGCTTTGTCTGCAACGGGATAAACCATGGGCAGTTCTTGAGCCAAGCAGCTAAACACAATGTGGCAAGCTTGGGGCAAGGGCTGCTGGTCCAACGCCGGTGATGGGGTAGTCCCCCTTGAATTTTTAAACCTTGACAACAGATATAATGCTTGAAGCTTGGTCTGAATATCCTTATTTCACCTGCCTTTCAAACCAACGTAGGCACGCGGACAAAAAAAGGACCTGCACGCAGCCATGGGCCAGGTCAGCCCGTTCTGGCCCTTTGGACTGGAATAAAAGCCCGTGCCTCGAAGAGCTGGGCGGCACAGCGGGGCACTGCTCCCCCCTTCAAAGGCGCCCGCGTAAGGAGATGCTTTTGTGCACCCCCAGATGCGCAGGCACACGCTGCCGGGGCCGGGGGAACCGCAGCTCCGTTCTTGGGATGACATTGGCTCATCAGCTGATGGGAAGTTTGACACAAAAAACCCTCTAAAAATAGAGAAGCTCTGGCAAAACCACCAGCTCCTCAATGTGCATCCAGCACGTTACGCTGAAAGCCGGCGCCTGCACGCTGGGGACAGGGGACAGGGTGTCTGTCCCACCTCCTCCCCCTTTAGAGATTTAAGTTGCGCTCCTCAAGTGGGATATAACCTGTTAGGAGCACGTAACGTTGTCCTGAACCTTTGAGGCTTGTTCACTCTCCTCCCTGGCTGTTGGGAGGAGATGATGTTGGAGATGATGGGATAACTGTGACTGATACCCCGTCCCCGCAGCATCCCTGCAGAAAGGAGGCTGGTGGAGGAAAAGGCACCAAGTGACGGACCACTCCAGCCCCCTGCTCTCCTTGGGCTCTCAGACATGAATCCCATCTCTGTAATTAAGTGGGTGAAGTGCTTTCCAATCCTTCTTCCCCTAATTAGCAGCCCCAGCGGTACCCACACACGAGCACGGCCACACTGCCAGCCCTCCTGGAGGGCGGATGACCCAGGCTCTAGGGAGACTCAGGGCCAAGAAGAGCAGAAATCAGCCTTACCCCACAGCAAAGTCCTATTAATTTGGGTGCAAAACCCAAACGAAGCGGCTTTCATGCCCCACCTCACTGCTGCGCCTCTGCTTGTGGGGGTGAGCGTGGAGAAAGCATCTCCAGGCTGTGCAGACCCAGACACAACCCCCCCCACCCAAGCACAACGTGAATGGCAAAATCAGCCGCGTGGCCACATTCCCATCTCACTGCTGCTGAGGAATTGAATGAATTAGCAGGCGATTTAAGAGATATCAATCAAGGCATGGAGGGAAGAGCCCTGCAGGCACTCAGGGAGGGGAAATGCTGCAGGGAATAGCCAAGACATAAATCTGACGGGAGAGATGATGGGATGGAAATTTATCTCAGCTACAAAGGAGAATTACTTACATGAGGAGATGGTGCAGACGCTGCTCCCAGTGGGGCCATAGTGTCTCCCCACACCCTGTGGAGGTGGAGCTGGACCCACACGATGCAGGAGTCAGCACAGGTTTACTCCATGCATCACCCAAAGGCTGATTTTCTTTTTTGCTGCCCCCACGCATGGGTGGTTGGGAGAATTTGGGTAAGCCCATGAGCTACTTTGCTTCACCGCAACCTGCTCCTGTACACCGTTATATCCCGTTACATCTACCGTGCTCAGGAAGGGAGGCTGGGGAGGATAAGCACAGCCTGGACACCTCAGCCCAGGGAGGGTGATAACAGGATTATGGGGACCTCGCACAGCACCCATGCTGGTCCAGGACAGACTCATCCCATCTTGCTGGTCCCCAAAAGCATCTGTGCTCTGCCCACCAGAGCACGCTCAGCAAAGGGGTGATGCAGCACAGAACTGTCCTCCTGTGGCAGGCAGCGCTGGTCTCCTAGTGACCCAGAGCTCCTCCATGACCAGGGCTTGGGGGATGTCTTCACTGGAGTGTGGTCATGTTCTCCCCTTGCACCCCAGGCCACCAGGCGCAGGCAGTACGGAGGATACACGCTGTGGCATAAGGCAAGGAGAGCTGCTACAATCCTCTGCAGCTGGAGAAGAACTACAAGCAGGGATGAGAC
Organism: Limnodromus scolopaceus; assembly: GCA_028565335.1. Lineage (NCBI taxonomy): Eukaryota > Metazoa > Chordata > Aves > Charadriiformes > Scolopacidae > Limnodromus > Limnodromus scolopaceus. The sequence goes on along the minus strand of JAOXNO010000014.1, from coordinate 1,238,804 downwards.
TTCCTACCACCAGAAAGAGCAGCCAAAGTCCCCCTTGCCCCGGCCTGAAGCCCCCAGGAAGGCAGTGGGCAGCCAGCCCAGGGCTTTCAGGGCTCTCTGTACTCTCCACGACACAGAGCATCCCTCTGCCCACGGGTCCCCAACAGGTAAATCCAGGCTGATGCTCTGCCACCTCGAAGCATCGCTCTGGAGACAATTCAGCCACACGTCCCCATCTCCTGGTTGAATCCACAGCAGACCCTATGGGTGGGAAACATTTTCTGCACAGTGGAGGGACTGTCCACATCCATAACTGCCACAGACACTGAGCTGCCTCTAGTGTTCCTGCCACAGAGCCATCCCACCACCAACCACTGGGCAACTCTCCTACCCCACAAACTTGGGAGTGATTTATGGATTCAACCACTGCTGCTTTTACTGCAAAACCAGAGCAACAGCAAAACCACAACCTCAGGAGTCGCCCAGTTAATGGGAAGGACCATCATCCGGGGGCAAGGTGGCTGCAAAGGTTTTATTGGTGATGCCAAGTAAGGAAGCCAGGACCAGGCTGGGTTTGGAACCTGCTGCCTTCAAGCCTTTTGGAGCGGGAAGCGTGTTTGGGGAGCAACAGGCACGGGTGAGTGTGCAGGGGTGTGCGCACACACAGGGACCTACACACCCCCCCATTCATGAAAGGATGGGCACGCAGGTGGGGATGTGCAGGGATGTGCACGGCTCCTGCCTAGGGTCGGCTCCCCTCGACACAAACATCCCCTCATTTCTGTACCATCTCAAACCTGGGGATTCTCTCCGCTCCCCCAAAGCCACAGAAAATCACCCATTCCCACGCACCTCTCCCCCCAGGAGCCCAGCTGGCGGCTGCAAACACAAGATGCCGTCCTCGCATAACGAAGCTCAGCGTTTTTCAGGCAGACCCGCATCCAAGCGGTCACTTCTAAGGACCTTGGGGACGTCAGCGTGGATGATGGCCCAAACGCATCACACACTTTGTTGGTGCCTTTAGCAGCATCGAGGGCAACCCTTTGGCACTGGATGTCGGAGGGGTCTGAGCTCGCTCGCAATTAGCAGCAAAACGCTGCCTGTGAATCACAACCTTTCAGCTCCATCCGGTAAAACTACATAAATGCTACTGCCTGGGTTTAGAGGGCCTTAACTGATGGGATAATCATTGGGTAGAGGAGTGAGGATGCGAGGAGACAGCTGGTGAGCTGAGAAAACAGACACTGCGCAGCTCTAGCCCTTTGCTGGGTATTTTTAGTCCCGCGGGGCTGCCAGGCACAGACTTGCTGGGAGCAGGTTTGTTGCCAGTGAAAACGTGCTCGCTTTACTATCCCTTCCCCCCCCCCGCCCCCCCCAAATGATGGTTTCCCAGCTCTTTGGGATGGAAAATGGCACAGTCACACACTGCCCGCTCGGAGGGGCCGGTTTGCAACGACGGTGCCCAGATGTGGAGCAGCGGGGTGGGTTTTGTTGCCCTTGAGCTGATTATTCCCTCGGCACGACTCCGTAGCACGCCGAGCTGCCTGAGGGATGCTCGGTGCCAGGGAGCACCCTGGCTTTCCCTCTTCCACCAGGGTGAGGAGCACACCTGGCATCTATCCACACACACAACAGCCTGTGCACCGAGGCAGAGACAGGCTGGTGTTGGTTTTATTGAACAGCTTCACTCTCGTCTCAGCCCTGACAAGAGAAAGAAAGAAACCTCCGTGGCTCTGTCAGCGAGATCATCACCCCAGCAGGCAGCTGGCAAAGAGGGTTTAACGCGCACCTCGGAGGCAACAAGCTCGCAGAGATTGATCATCCCATAAAAACGTCAGTTTGATCTTTTCTGCTCCTAGAAAATCCTCCTCAGCCGCCCAACCTGGCCTCAAAAGAGCAGCGCCGTCGGGGCGGCAGAGCCCACACCGGCAGCTGTTCCTTGCGTCTCACCGGCGCCAGGACGGCGTCCCCTCCGCTGACCCGACTGAGGACAGGGTCCCAGCACCCTGCCCTGACCCCTTCCCAGCCAGATCTGGGAGAAAAAAGGAGGGTGAGGCCTTTTTGCTGTTGGTTTTACCTTGCAGGGCTTCTTTTTTCACCTTTGCCTTGTGATTACGCGGCCAGGCTGCAGAAGGGCCGTATCCTGACATTTCCAGCAAGCTCATCCCCCTCACTGTCCCCGCAGACGGAGCCACGTCCCGGCGCAAGTCCTGCCCCTCGTTGTTGAAGTCAGACACCACTTTGGAGCAGCCAGGACACCCTGAGCCACCGATCGCCACCAATCTGCCCCGGGGAAGGTCACTCCTGACCCACCGAGCTGTGGGACGCCTTGCAGACGGCAGAGCAGCAACAGCCTCATCTCCACCAACGCACAGAGCCCGCTTTCCATTTTACCCTGAGTGGGAGACGTGATAATTAGAGGCTGAGAAAATGGAGATTATTCCTGCACACAGGACAAAGAGGATGCTGAAGCACCCCAGCTCAACCGCGGAAATTGCAGAGCCTAGAAATGGAATCTTCACCCGTGGCAAGTCTCGGAGATGCCTTTGCCACATGCTCTTGTGGGACATGAGCTGAGATTTCCTCTCCTAAAGTGTTTCTGCCCTGAGACTGCAGCAGAGCTGCTGCTCGTGCCACGGTGTCTGGATGGGGCTTGTCTGCATCAGAGACGGCCAGCTGAGCTCCACGGGTGCCAGGAGCTCCTCATATCCCTCTCTACAGCCCCACAGACCTCGTGGGTCCCTCCTCGCCCTTCCTTCCCTCTCTCGATCCCCGTGCTTGGGCACAGATCCCTATTTATATACTACACAGGTTTCTTAGTTTTATAAGCCTGGACCTCTCTGTAAGCTCAAGCACCCTGGCTTCTCCGCCCTGGGTGATCCACGGGGAAAAAGCTGCATTTCAATAAGAAAACCAATTGGCAGATACAGCCTCAGAATCACAGAATCACAGAATCACCTAGGTTGGAAGGGACCTTTTAAGATCATCTAGTCCAACCAACAGAAATA
>JAOXNO010000014.1:1213769-1224164 GCA_028565335.1 Limnodromus scolopaceus | reverse complement strand
CCTCCCCACCAGCAACCGCAAGCCCCCGAGCGTTTCGAGCGCTCCACCCCGTCAGATTTGCTAAGAGGGATCAACACGTTCAAGAGCGAATGGAGGGAGAGAAAAGGCCGTGACAACACAAGCCCTTTGGTTTCATTTCCTTAAGAAACCAGGCTAAAGAAGATGGGAGTGGAAGCGACACACAAGAGGAAGAGAGAAGGATTTTCATTAACCTGATCAAACCTCCCGGAATATGATAACAGAGGCAATAACAGCCACCTGCCCTCTGGCTGAGGACAAAGAAAGGCTTCCTAGTTATGAAGAGGATGAAAATCGGAGTAGAAGAAAGGAAATGACTCAAAAATGGCTGAAATGTCAGATGTTATTAAAAAGCCTTCACCTGGAGAGAAATAATGACTGATGAGAACAGGGATATGACGGGGGAAGCTGAGCAGCTGGAGAAAAGTGGGATGGGGAGCAAGCACCTGAGAATGGCTCTGCTCACCCCTGAAAGCCACCCTGGTGACTACAGGGGTGGGCTGACTTCTGGGGGTGAACCTGGGGCGACCTCTGAGAAATTTGGGGTGATGAGAGGCCGTGCCAGCGAAGAGGGTGACAGCAGCCCCAGGCTACCCTCACGCCACCACAGACCAGCAGGTCCCCAAGGAGCCTGGTTAAATGCCTCTGTTTTTTGAAGCATCCTTTCCAGAGGCCTCATCCTGCTCTCCCGCCACCCCTGGGCCACGTTGTCACTGCACCATGTCGCAGGGTCCCTGCTCTCACTGCTGGAGGACAGGAGCGCGGATTCTTGCTTTCTCAGGGTACTTGCAGTGCCATCAATGCGGCCAGGAACCTGCTGCCAGAATCTTGAGTGGAAAAGCAAATCGAGCAGTCCCTCCAGCATCCCCGCGAGCATCACCCTGCAAGTGGAGACCCACACCTCCAACCCCTCCAGGGACCACCCCACCTTCAGAAGAGCTGATCCGGGGCATCCACAGCCGCCAGTAGTAGCCGGTGCCCACGTTGGGCAGTGTGGCCTCGCACGGCCCCGGCTTTTTCAGGCTGCTGCGGTCACGCCGGGGAGAGGAGTGTCTGGGCTGTGTCAGTGTCACGCAGCATTGCGGGCTCGCTGCCTCCCGCTCCCCAGAAAAGGCAGCTCCAGCCCAGCCCTGGAGGCTGAGCTGAATTCACGCTGCGCTTCGCTCTCCCAGAGCTGCCACAAAGCCCCTTCCCCGCCGCTGGCGCGGAGACGAGCTGCCCGTCCCCACTGATCTGCCTCTCCGGCATCTCATAAGCAGCGGCGCGAAGGGCTTTGCAGGCAGGAGCGACTCAGATTCCCCGCAGCAGCCTCCCCCTCTTGGCATCTCTCTCCACCGCTTCCCCAGCCGTCCGTGAGCTGCATTTGCAGATAACATCCCCCCGAACGCCCCCCCCCCCCAGCAGAGACCCCGACATGACAAACCCGGCTCCCAGCCCGGCTACCCGCCGAGGCAGACACGCGTGCCGAGCCCTGCTCTGGCTCCGCATTAATATGCACACAATATGGCCAGAGCAGCTCTGAATCTGACAATATTTGCTTTTTGGAAAACAAGAAGAAATGGGAGCCAAACTGCACCCATCTCCCTGCCGGAGCGAGGCCGAGGGAGCAAGGTGGGGAGCTGGGAGCTGCGGCTGCAGAGAGGCCAGACTCTTCCAAACCCAGACCATCATCTTCGGAGGAAGATTCGGAGGCAATAAAGCCATCACAGCGGCCACCATCGCCTTCTCCTTAGCAGTGTTCTCCTACCACTACCAGTCTGGACCAGCTCTCCCCAGTCTGCTCTGGTTACTGGTGTCTGCCCCCGAGTCCTCAGGGATTTACGAAAGCTTTGGGTACCACCAAGTGCACTTGGCAGCTGCCTCAGAGCCCATCAGCCTCAATCCAAGCCAATGGGGATGAACAGGGACAAAAGGAAACCATGGAAGTCCCAGCTGCGCCAGAGACTGGTTAACTTGGGTGCTGCTCCCCATCATTTGGGGACAAGTCCTGCAAAATCTTACGCTTTTGGGAGAACGGGCTCAGGCAAACCTCCAGCTCACCAGTGACTACGCGGGAGCTGACCCATGGCTGCTCTCACACCTGCACTCAAGGAAAGAGGGAGAAAAGAGCTCAGGGTGAAGGCAGCAGCACGGGAAGATCCTTCTGCTTCCTTCTCTGCAACAGGTTTTTGGCATTTCGAGGGACACCAGATCAGTCCATGTGGAGCCCAGAGTCCTTCAAAGGAGAAAGTCCAGGCACTGAGCGATGGAGGACCTGCCACATCTTGGTCTGATAGACCAGGGTGGCTCTTCCTGGTGGGTCACTACCCTTGTCCCCACCCTTGGACAGTGGCGGCACCTCCTTGCCATCTCCAGCGGTTGGATTTCCTCCCCCTTGCAGTGGAGAGAGGAGGAAACCAAGCGGTCAGTATCTGTTCCACAGGCCTGGTGGCTTGTTTCCTCACCTTTTCAGCCTCCAAAATATACATTTTTTACTGGGTTTTTTTTTGGGTTTTTTTTTGCAAGACTGGGGGAATTAGCAATGTTTGTGTCCATTGCTGGATGATTTTGCAGCAGGGTGTAGGACTCCTACCCACCAGCCAAGCCCGTGAGCTGTGTGTGCCTCGAGCCTGTGCTCACCCTCTGCTCCAGGCTGCACTTACAGCCCAGAAACGAACTCCCCAGGCAGCGAGAGGGTTTATCGCACGGAGACGGAGAGAAGAAAATCCAAATACCTTCAATCCAAACCCTCCTGCAGAAACACATCCATTTAGAGCATCGCTCATGTTCTATAGCCTCAGCACCTCCCAGCCACATTGAACTTCAGTCTTCACATCCACCGCATCCAGCACTGCTCCAGAATCCCCCAGTCAGTGCCACAAAGCCAGTTTGCTGCCTCACCCCAAGACCATAGCATGCGACGCTTGCCCTTGGCTTCATTCGTAGACCAACTGATGAATTTTCCCTGTCCTGCCAGCAAGCCAGGAAGGTCAAGAGGCTGAAATCTGCTGGAGAAAAAAGCCTGCTTGCTTGGTTACACACCACTCTTCCCGCTGCCCTCTATGAACTCAAAACGCCAGCATGCCCTCTGCATTCGCCCGTTAAAGAGAGACCCAGCTGCTCAAACCAAAGCAGTCGGTCCTCTTCCCTGTATTCCTCATCTCAAAGCCAGACGTGCAAATGTAAATTATACATTTACTGCAAAGAGGATGGACTAGACACCTGGGACACACACAGGGAGGGTTAAAGGGATGAAGCGCAGCACACACGGGGAGGGTTAAAGGGATGAAGCGCAGCACACTGCAATTCCAGCAGCTCTAAAGCATACAGCTATTTGGACACAAGAGCATCCTCGTGGGTAACGCTGGCCATATGGGCCTATTCACCTCCGCTCTCCTCGCTGCGGGGACAGACGAGGGGCTTGGAGGGCTCTGGTGACAGGCTGGAAGGGATTTTGGAAGTGCCTTTTCCATGTCCTGTCCTGAGATGGGAACAGCCCTCGCTGGCCTCCGCCAGCACACTCAGCCAGCCCTTCCCCAGGAAGGTCACCAGCAACGATGGCATTTTCTTTGGCAGCCACTGAGGTTCCATCTCTTCGGTGAAAGGATGAATTTTGGGGAGTATTTCCCTCGGTGCCACATCAGGGGATGAGTTTCCCCTCCTGGATCCTGCTTCCCTGAACGCCACTGCCCCCCTGATTAACACACCTCACAGCACGGAGAGTAAAGGTGATAAACGGTCATTTACCCCAAAGATGGACAGAGTCACGGCGTTACTTAAAGACCAGATCTCCAGAGTAGAATTTCACCCTTTGTAGCATAACAGATGTCCTGCACTGAGCCATGCAGCAATATTTAAATAAAAAAAAAAAATAAATGGTGGCTGTACAATAGCCAAGTCATTTGAGAATTAAAGCACTGGTATTTTTAGGCAGCGGGAGTACGTGTGGGAGAGATCTCAAAGTGCAGGCTGATGCCATTTGCTGCAGGGCAGTTAGAATTAGATTTATTGACGACGTGTGATTTGAAAGCGACACCAGTGCTTACGAAGAGCCATGCAGCGATCAGCAATGCTGGGGCTTATTTCAGCTTCATTTTAAGGGACAAAATTTCTTTATATAGGTGTAAACACAAAGGACACGCAGAACGAAAGCCATTTCTGATTGCAGAGATGCTCTGATTGCCATCTCCAAAAATGGCCACTGCAAAAGTCTTGTAACTAAATTAACTAGAAGCAGACAATCAAAAAAAAAATCAAAAAATGCTCTTTTTTTATATGGCAGCCCGAAAGTGTCGGCAATAATTGAGTGATTATCATCCAGGCTTTGATGCTGGGGAGGAGCAAAGGGAAGTCTTCTCTCTCCATCAAACACCAGCCGCTCTCTGGGTGGCACATCTGGATATCAGACAGGTCCCAGCAGCAAAGCAAACCCTTTCTGGATCCAGGCTCAAAGGAAAAACAGCTCAGATGAGGAGAAATGAACCTTCTGGCTCCAATTAAACACTTAATGGGTTAAAATGAGTTAAGCCGTGTTATTCCACACATGGTGACTGGAGAGCCCAAGCCAAGGAAGGGTTCAGGGAGATGTTTCTCTGAGGGATGCTGGCAGTGACCTTGGAGACCTCGCTCCATCCCCTGTGTCCCAACGAAGCTGGCGAGCACCTGCCTCCAGGTGCTGCGATGCTGGCGAGGAGCGAGGACAGCAGCTCGTAGCAGGCAGATGGGAATCTCCAGGAATTCCACTCATCTGCTCTCTAGCACAGCCAGGGTTTCCAAGCAGCAGAGCAGCAGCCAGCATTTAGTTCACTCAGCACCTTCAGGGGCTTGGGTTCGCCGCTCCTCTGTCCCCAAAGCCTCCTGTGATCCTGCCTCAGCCCAAACGCCAGGCTCCCTTTCACCACGCAGACTGGGCCCTGCCTTCCTCCTCGCTGCAGGAGATGAGGGGATCAGGTCTCCCCAAGGCCATGCCAGGAGCGCATCCATCGGACACCGCCACTGCTGATGCTATGAGGGTGGCATGGGGACAGGACACATCCTCAGCTGGGGTGGGAAACACATTACTGACACAACTGGATGGCAAAGGCACCGGAGCACATCCCAGCGACGCCCACCATGCCTGACCCCCACTAGCCCTGGCCAGAAACCAGCTGTGGTGACACTGGGAAGCCCCCCGGAAACAATCTCCTGTGCAGAACGAGGAGAAAAGCATGATCTGGCCGTGCCACCCTCACATTTCATTCCCACCCCCCCTTCCCGGGGGGCTTCGCAGCACGCCCGGGAAAGCAGGCACGAGGGAGAAGATATTCAGCAGCAGCACAGCTACCTCATCCTGCAGAGAAACTGGCCAAGACACTGTGGTGCTTCCCGAGCCTCGAAATGCTGCCATGCCCAAATGAGCCCTGAAACGCTGCCCTGCGCTCCCCAAACCCAGGTCTCACCCAGGGACACCCACAACCCAGCTGGGAGCTCCCTTGGATGGAGCAAGAATTTCAAGGCACCACCCCAGGGACACAGGGCTCAGGTCCATCCCCCAAGGACGAAGGACAGGAGGGCGCAGAGCCCATTTCTCCTGGCTGTGGAGCTCTGGCCTGATTTGAGCTCGCAGGACAGTGAGCCATCAAGGTGCGTTATGAGAACTCGCTCCCTCAAAGGAGAACGTCATCTCGCAACCTCGCCCAGAGAAATCACACTCGCACAAGGTACTTGCGCGTTATGTGGGACAGTTTGGGACCAGAATAACTTCCCCTCCTGGCTGATCAGCGTGTGAATAAATCAGCCACAGCCAAAAATAACCTCTGGACCTTTTTTGACTCCTCCCTGCAAAACAGTTGGGGGGGGGGATGCTAGAAAGAGGCCAAGATCTAGTTAGTACAGCTGCCAGGCACTGAATTATGGGCAGATTAACGGGATTATTGAGGCTGTAAACTTTGTACAAACCCATCTTCCCCCTCACTGTCTGCAGCCCCTGGCACCATGAATTTCTGGATGGGGAACAGTAGTAGGCACCACCACTGAGCCTATTTTATTCATGATTAAGAGCCTGAGATCATGTTTATGACACCTGTGTTAATGCCACAACAAGGCTATAAACACCCCTCCCGATTTTGGAAGCCAGAAAGGCCAGGCTTTGGCAGGAGAGGATCCGTTTGAGGGTGCACTGTACTCACGAGACCCCCTGAAAGGTGAGCATTGGCTGGAAGTACGGCTGAACACCCCCCCTTCCCCAGGCTCCATCCGTCCGATGCACAGCCCAGCTCCTACCTTCTGGCTATCAAACCCCCCCAGGGCACCACACGGCCACCAGCCCCACAGCAGCACACCTCTTCCGTCCCAGCACATTAGCCACATCGCAAGTGAGGCTAGCCAGGGAGGTAAAACCCATCTGTAATCATGGAGAAAATTCATTTCTGCCAGGAAAGGGTGGAAATGGGAGCTTTAAATCAATGCACCTGGGGGATGGGCACCAATTTTGGGAGAAGGTCCCTTGCCGTGCTGTGCCATCCTGCCCTGGCGATGGATGGTCTCCTCTCTGAGAGGATGGATGGATGGAGAGTCCAAGCAGGAAGAGCATCCTTCCCTGCCGCACATCCTCACAGAACAGCGCTCGCTATTTAAAGAAATCAGCCACACTCTGTCAACAACATCTCACCTCCCCGCGGAGGAGCCGGGCCCGTGCCCTGGCGTTCCCTGGCACGGCACTGCCTCCGCGACCCACCGGCACACAGCAGCAGGGGCTGGGCACAGCGGGTGCTGGTTTGGAGGCTGCAGGAGAGAGAGGCATCACGCAGCAAAACACCCTGGGAACTGCCCTCTCCTGGAAATCGGCCGCAAGGGACAGGAGGATGGGGGAAATGAGCTCTCATCTGCCACTTGTTTTCTTCCTTTTTTTTTTTTTTTCCCCCCCAATGCAATTAAAGGCAGCCACCCAGCCGGTACCTCCTCGCGCTTGCTAAGAGAAGCGTGGCAGAAACTGAAAACCAGCAGCTGAAAAAAAATAATATCTGCATTTCAGATAAATTCCAGCCTTGTCAGTCCTGCAGGATTACAGCGCTGGAGGAAGTGACCCAGGAGCTGATTTAAAACACCAAGGTGGAGATTCAGGGAAGGGAGGGCAACTCGGAGGACACAGGGTGAGTCCCTCCTGGGCAGTGACTTTTAGCCCTATCTTTTGGAGGAGGTTTGGTACCGGGCTCCAAGGTCCCTCCACCTCCCCACTGAGGGATGGAAATGGCTGCACTGGGGTGAGGGCAGGTAGGGCTGCTCCACGCTCAGCTTTGCACAAAAACGAGAGAGGCAGATGAACACCCACTTCATTCCTTAGGGCATCCTCACCGTGCAAATTAAACAAGAGGGCTTCGCGGTGTCCCCACAAGGATTTTAACCTGCTTGACCACAGCACAAACGGAAGCAAAATCCAGTTATATCAGCGCAACTTTTTTTAGCAAAGAGCCTTGAATCATTTTTCGCTACTTCTGTTCCAGATGGGCCCAAATACAGACCTGTCCCCCAACGCTGCAGTTGTTTCATGTGATATTTTCCCTTCCTCCCTCCCAAATGCCAACTTGTGTGAGCACACCCACACGTGCACCCACCTCCAAGCTTTTTGGCATCATTTGCTCATAGAGGAGCCCTTTAAGCACTGGTACTTCCCACCTGCATCCCTCAGGAGCCTGGCCAGGGCTCGGACCCACCCGCGGAGCCCATGCCAGAGCCCTCACCCTTGGTCAGGACCGTCACCTCCACACTTGGCATTTCACAGAAAGCATCTGTAAAGTGGGGGATTGTTATTGCATTTAACACCTCTCACCAGAGAGAAAAGCCGGGCAATGGATCCAACATCCTTCCGCTCCAGTTAATAACCCGGAGACGTCCCAGCTCACTTTTGGGAGCCATCTGGGAAACCCCAGGCTCACTAAAGCATTCTCTAGGAAGAAATTAATTGTAAAATAATGTTTCAAGGTTTGCTAAAGAATCCAGTATCTTTCTGCTTTGCTGGAAAACATGAAATGGCACTGCCCAGGCAGTGGACAGACTCATGCCAAAGTAGCTCCCTGTCCCCAGAGAATGGAGACCTCCAGAAGCACTTCCAGTTGGGTCCCAGTTTGGGTTCAGCACCCTGTGAGGCTCCAGGGCTGCCTCCCACCGCTTCGGTGTGAACTCCCACCTCCAACACAGTGCCAGGCTCTTTCCCAGCACTGACTCACAGCCATGATCTCCCCACCCTCCACACCACAACCCCATCACCCCTCTTCTTCACACCACCGTCCTCATCCCCGTCTCAAACCCCCTGCACCCCAGTGGGAGCTTCCTGAAAGGGCAAGGCTTACAAAAAGTGCCCTCAAAGGATACAGACAAGGAGGTTTTGAGGGTGGTTTTTATTCCTGGCACCTTGTGAGACAATTAAGACAGGCAGGAACCCAAATCTCCAGCCAGTTCAATCCCCAGCATCTGCACTTCAACTGCTGGCGAGCGCTGAGGCACAGCTGGACTGAGGCACTGGTGCAAAGCAAGACTCGTGCGCCCTTACCACGAGGCCAGAAAGCTGCACAGAGACACATGAGTCATTACATCCCACACCTGCCAAGCCACAGCTGAGTTGGCCACCCTGGAAAGCCAGATTTGTCCATCAGTCCCACCACTGGTGTCTCAGGAACATGCCGGGTGGGGTCTCCTCGACCCTCCAGCAGGTGATACAGGTCCCGGACAACCTGTGGTCTGTCTCCTGGAAAAGAGATGCAGGAGGAGCAAGCACCAAAGCTGGGAAGTCATCCATGCACCTGAGCACCTCAGGGTGCCAGGGTGACAGCACCAGTGACATGTGCTGGTGGCTCCCTGACAAATCTGCAGGGAAGTCCTCAGAGATCAGTCCTGTTTCCCAACCAGCACTGTCCAGAGATGCAGAGACATCGCAGCACCCTCGAGAGCACAGACACCTGAGACTCCTGGACCGTCAGAGCTACAAAGACACCAACTTCCCACCTCCTCTAATGCCTGGGCAGCACCACAACCAAGAAACTCCCGAACCGCACAGGCACGTTCACCCAGTTACCAAACTCCAGCTCACCCCTTTCCTCTGCACCGACTCACGAAATGCTGTGGTGGTGTCAAACCCACCAGGAGAACCTTATTCCAGCATATGAGCAGATGGCAGCAAACGAGCTTAAATGAATACTTTGCCAACCCTGACTTGGCCAAAATCAGGGTGTCCCCAGAAGGTTTTGCACAGCTTTAACAAAACCCAGCTTCCTAAGCCAATTGTTGTTATAATGATGCAATTTAGGGGATAAACAAGCCCTTCAAGGCTGGTGTTATTCAGGAGAAAATCATGGTGTCTGGAGGCAGCTTGCCACGGCTATGATGAGACGGCACCAGCCGACAGAGGATGGGAACCAGCATGAGCACAGCTGGAGCTCGCCAGGCTGGCTGGATGCTCACTGGGCTGGTCCAGCCCCGAGGGCAGTGGGCATCCACCCAGTGCCAATGTCCAGGCTGGACCAGCTTGGTGAGCATCTGCCCCGTTCTGAGCTGGCCCAGCTTAGAGGACATTTATCTGGTACCAAGATCCGGAATCAGCCCCACGAGCATCCATCTAGTGAGCATCTTCATGAATTGGTCCAGCCTGGAGCTCGGTGCCAGGCAGATGCTCACTGGGGCTGACAGAGCTCAGAGCTGGGTGCTGGGGGGTTACTCGCAGGGCGGATGCTCGCGGGGTTGATCCAGCTCTGAGCTTGGCACTGGGTGGATGCGCGCAGGGCGGATGCTCGCGGGCTGGAGACAGTGCTGAGGGAGGCGGGAGGACACAGCGCTGGGAAATCAGAGGAGCAGGAGAAGGCCAGGGTAAGGCCAGCCTCACCAGGATGCCTGCCCTCCCCCTCAGTGTAAGGTGGAAGTATGGGGTGCAAAGGGAACAGCTTGGGACCAGAGTGGGGGGCTGCCAGGGGCAGAGAGCAGCTGAACATCAAGGAACCCCCCCTCCTCACTCCTGGGTTACAGGAATCACTGACACCCCCCCCCCATACCATGCAGCCTCCGGGGGGGTGGATGTGCTCACCCCTTTACCCCTCCTGTCTGCACCCCCAGCAGGGACAGAGCAGCACCTCTGCCTGGCTCAGCCCCCTGGTCTGGGGCCAGTGGTGTGGGGGGCACAGCAACCCCTTGGCTCAGAGACCCGGACTGGGGGTACCGCTGGGGGACAGCAAGTCCCCTCACGACACAGCTCGGGGGTGAGGATGACATCCCCCCCAGCCCAGACTCAACCCAAGGGAAACGGGGGAGCTCAGCACACTCTCTGACTCCGACACCCCCTCCAAGGGCTAACGGGGTGGGAGACAAAGCACCCCCGGGCTGAGGCATCCCCTCCCGGGGGACAGAGCATCCCCGCGGGCCACGGCAGGGCAG
>JAOXNO010000014.1:1193575-1204158 GCA_028565335.1 Limnodromus scolopaceus | reverse complement strand
CTGGGCAGCCCTGCTTTGGCAGGGGAGTTGGACTGGATGATCTCTAGAGGTCCCTTCCAACTCTGACAATTCTGTGATTCTATGTAATTAGCACATGAGGATAAAGTGCTGTCCTTTGTTATTAACCTGCTGTCTCAGGATTAGATCCGGCACCCTCAAGTTCTTAAACACCTCCTTTGTGCCCCTTGTTCACAGACCTCATGGCAGGTTTTTCTCTTAGCACTGTACAAGCTGTATGGTTTCTTTCTTTTTTTCTGTATGTTCCTAATGCTCGGTATTGTTTAGCTATTTATGTTCTTTAAAAGTATTTTTCTCCTCAAGTTGGAGCAATGCCTGTGGAAAAACGTGTGGTGGTAACTTAAAAACACCACAGGAATGAAAGCAGTTTCTGAGCCTTCAGTTCTGGTTGAGCAGTTCTGACACCTCTGAGGGGAAGAACAGGCCATTCTGTTCATGTGACTTGCATTAAATGTTTCCCATCCAAGAAGCTTTAATGAAATTACAGGTTTAAGAAAAGCGGCTGATCAGCCAGTTGCAGAAGAGAATTGCTTGCCCTCCCTAGCAGAGCTCCTACAAAAATATTGTGACTGTTAGAACAAAGAATTGATGGGCTTGGTAATGTCTTAATGTTCAGGGACTTCTAATGGAAAGCATTTTTTGATGACCTTTTAAATGAGCAGTTTTGATAAAAATGCATGAGCTTTGCCCTCATTTACATAAAGTTGTCTATTTGCCATCCAGTTTTTATTCCTCCACTTAAGTGTTATTTTTCTGCTGTGAAAGGGTCAAGCATGGAAACAGGGTCCAGAAAGGCTGTGGGGTTTCCGTCCTTGGATACAATCAGAACTTGATTGGACAAGATCCCCAACAAAATGATATAATTCAGCCTGCTTTGAGGAGGGCTGTTTGGACTAGAGACCTCCAGAGAACCCTTTCAGCCTGAATTATTCTTTGAATCTGCCACTTTGCACTTGTGCAGACAGCGCAGCCGAGATAAATGATGGCATGTATCCAGGAAAGGGGAGGTGTAATGGTGGTGCGTGTGGGCAAGCGCATGCTGCTGAGAACCGGTAGTAATGAAATTGTATCAACTAGGGTTTGTTTAGCTGCCTGTATGTATATACATATTGCAGCTACCTCAGCAGTAAAGCACGAGCCTCTAGATGTGCCTTGATAAAGAGGTTATTTACTACACTAACGTTCCTTCCTTGCATTTAGAAGATCCTGATGGCGGTAGCGGAGAAGAATACCCCATTGATATCTGGCTGTTGTTGGCTTCCTACATTCGCCCTGAAGACATTGTCCGGTTTTCTTTGATTTGCAAGAAAGCCTGGACCGTTACTTGCACTGCCGCCTTCTGGACCAGGCTCTATAGAAGGTGAGACCTTAGAGAATTTTTAATACTATTTGTAGGAAGTTTCAGCAATGACCAGCTCTCTGAAGAGCTATAAATAAGGGAATAATTCCCTGTAGCCCAGGGTCCTATGATGTTTGCATATTGAGATGGTGACACAGGCCTCATTTGTCAAGAGGTTGTGGTCTGTTGCGTCTGCTTTGGATCTGGAAATGGATCTGTGTGACATATTCCTGTATGGTCCATATAAAATCTCAAATTATGGTGTGCTCTTCTGCTTGCCATGGCCTGCACGCTCCTGTTTGTAACAGTGTGCTTTGTGTGTAAAGCACTCAAAGTGCTTACGGTAGGGTCAGTGCCATTTCCTTACTGAGAGACAGGCAAACATCACTGATAGAAACTTGCCCTGCCTCAAGCTTTGATGATGGCCACCTTCCTGTAATTAGGGTGACCTGGGAAAAACTATGGTGTTTTGGAGCTGTGGCAGTGCCAGAAGCAAGTTATAAATAAAGTAAGAGAAGAGCAAACAGCTGGTCGAAAGTTGAAACAAATCCTTGTGTCCTGATGCATGTCACTTGCACTCTCCTTCAGGACAGAACATTTTCCTTAATTTTCTCTATCTGTGGCCCAGGAGGCACAAGCAACAGGAGCACAGAGCAGACAGCAGCCATGGTCATCCTCACACCTGGGTTTTGGTGTGAAGTTCTCCAGCAAAGGCTCTTTTGGCATTTGCTCAAAGAATGACCCGTGATTGTGGGCACTCGGACTGTGCAGCAGCCCCCTGCAGGCACGCGGTGGGGCTCAGCTAAAGGGAGTCCTCGAGAACGTGCAGGAATCTGCAGGGCTTTGTGCATCCTGTAGCTAAAACACCATCGGGTCTCTCTGTGGGGCAAACTCTGTGAGGAGTTAGTGAGGAATTGTAGCATGTTTTGCTTATGTGTGTGCTGGAAACCTGGCTGATGTGGGTAAAGTCTCTAAGACTTCAGCAGTACAAACCCTTTGAAGCTCTCTGAGTTGACAAGAGTCCTCTGATCAATCAGTGTTCGGTTTTCTTTCAACGTTGATCTTTTCATAGCCCTCTCCTCACGTCTCTGGCATTCTGACCCTTCAGCATGTGTTGGGTTTGTCTTTGGCTTTTCAGGCACTATAGCCTGGACGCGTACCTGCCTCTGCGCTTGCGGCCAGAGTCCATGGAGAAGCTGCACTGTCTCCGGGCGTGTGTCATCCGGTCGCTCTACCACATGTACGAGCCCTTCGCATCTCGAGTCTCCAGGAATCCAGCTATTCCAGACAGTACTCCCAGCACTTTAAAAAATTCCAGAGTAAGTGAAATCACTAAGAAAGTTGGATATTTCTGAAATGTTGCTCTTTCTAGTTTTTTATTCTCTTTCTAGTAGAAAAATAGATGATGTTTAGACGATCACAAGTGAAGCTTGGGTGTAGGATGGTTACTAACTCTGAAGAGTGATTTTTAAAAGGATGCTGGTTACTTGTATCCGTACAGCTGCTACTGCAGAGGATTCTAGTTACTCTTCTGAGTAACTTCTGCCCAAGTCCTACCACAACAGCTTTGTAATCACTAAAAAGGCACTTGCTTCACTGGATGTTGGAACTGGTAGGGATATTTGCGTCTCTCCCCTCCTCTGTTGCAAATTAGTTGCTGAAAGGAGGTAGCAGTAGGATCAGCTTTTTTTATCTTCTGCTTTATTCTCATCCTGTCTGCCAGAATACATCTTTTCTCCATAGCAGGCATCTGGAGAGATCAGCAGTGACACTGATAGCCTCTGAAAGGGAGTCATGTCACACTGCATTCCTGTAGGTCATCCATCGTCTCTGGTGTCTGGGCGAGGGAGGGTAGAGGGTAGCGCAGTCGTGAGCATGGCACATGTGCAGAGCGATTGTCTGCTTCGGGCCTGGGGCTGCGGTTGTGTTGGGCTGAGAAGGGTTTGTCTCTGGCGTGGGCAGGCAATTCCCTTTGCTATCCCAGCTTGGAGCACTTGCATATCCATTTCTCTTTAATTGCTGTTTACCATTAACTCTGAAATGCCTTTGTGTCTCTTGTTTGGTTTTAACTTGCAACTGGCTGATACTCCTGTGAGCAGCTTAAGCAACAGTGTGAATTCTCCACCCTCCAAATCCAAAGTGAAAAACCTGTTGAGTGAGGTTTTTGGAGCCAAACTGAAGTGGTTTTGGTTCAACAGTTGTACTTTTTTTTCCATGCAGAATAGAATAATCTCACCTTATGTGACATCCCTCCTTTCTTCCTTCTTCTCCCTGGGTGGATACTGGAGAAAAATGTCAGACGGCTTAGGGAGCATCCAGCAGTAACACAAGCAGGTGGTGCTGCAGAGCAGGAGAAAAGCACACGGTGCTGTGTGTCATCTTACCTCTGCATCCAGAGCTCTCCGTTCTCTTCCCAAATCCCCTGTTTGGGTATCGTCTTTCTTAAAAAATAAAAACCAAAACACTTCTAGGAAATTTCAAGTTAACCTTAGTCCGTCTGAGTCTAACTTCCTACCACTGCTCAGATCTGGTAGCGGGGCTGTTCACAGCTGGAAACCCGGAGGTGATGCTGGCAGGCTCGGCATTTTGGAAGCATTCGTGTTGACATCATAACGGCTTTGGTGCCCACTGCTAGTGCTTCTACTGTACTAACGGTTTGAGGAAGATTCCTGAAGTACAGTCTTTTATTATGCAGTTTTTAAAAAAGGAAATTAAATGGTGACGAGGCTTTGTTAGAACAGTAGAGGTTTGACCTAACCCCTTGGAGCATAAATGAGCCATCCTGAGTCTGATCTTGCTGTACTTCTGCATTGCGAGACTCTGAGCTCCAGCTGTGTTTCTGTGCACTGAAATGCCTCGGCACAGTGGGTCCGGAGGAGGATCTGACATTGCCTCCCCGTGTTCTTGCTTTCATGGGCTTGATTATACCTTACGGGTCATTGAAACTAATGGCAAATGCCTACATAAACTGCATGTGGCAAGAGGAGACCCCAGACCCGGGTGTTATCAAATCTAGCTTTTCCTCTTTAATTTCCTTTTTTCTTTCCCTAGCCTAGCTTGTGTGGGACACTGGAGCCGTTATGGTGTCAGCAGAAGTGTTTGCCCTTTAAAGACACCCCCATTATTTTTGGTGGAGCGGCAGGCCGTACAGCGCGTCTGAAGGGCAGGACGGCTGACCCGTGGACGACATCCTCTGCCCCTTAGGAGGTACTGACCATTTTGTGCTTCACTACTTGCCATGACCAAACAAGTTGTTAGACCAGGCTGTCTCTGCAGGTGAACTGCAAATGCCACTGATGCTGGAGTTAAACTCAGCAGCATCTGCTACTCACCTGAGTTAAAAAAGATCTGGAGAACATTTTTATTGGAAAGAATTGAGGGCCACCTCCTGCAGGGTGGAGGTTACTTGGTGCATGTTTCTGAGCTTGACTCCACATCACTTTGGTGTTCACCTCATGAAGATTGTCGAGATGAAGATCCCTTAAGGACTGTAGTTTATGGACATGACTCAGAGTTGAAGTAAAGGGTCTCGTATCACCTGTAGTCTCTAATTTCAGAGCCCCCATGGTGGAGGCTGGCTCTGGCTTTGTTTTAGTTGGGGTCACACTGTCCTGGAATGAAATTAAATGTGTGCTTCACCCCACAGCCCAGTCAGGCCTTCTCTTGGTGTGGGGGAGACCGTATGGGTCTTGAGGAGTTGTCATCCTTACCCATATTACTATTCCTTTTGCTGCTGACACTGCTAGAAGATAAGACCAGCCGTGGTGGGCTGGCATCTGTGGTGTAGAAACACTTAGTGATGGCGAGACTGACTTGCACATTCTTTTCCTGGCTGTTGAAGGGTAGCTGCTTCCACTCCCTGGTAGGCAGGGGATTTACTACTTAGTTTAATACGGGAGTTCTGCTGGGACTCCTGCTAGAACGAGTTCTGCATGCTGGGATGGGTCCTGTGGACCACGCAGTGCTATCGGGATGAAGTTGGAAGACTGCTGGTGTGTGTCTGTGTGGGAGGGCAGTACTGGTTATCTCTGATACTGTAGACCCTGTTCTCATTATCTTTTAAAAAGAGGCAGCAGGTTGATCAGGCTGTGCTATCCTGGCAATGTTTTTGTGCTCTGAAGTACAACAGTCGGTGCCTAGTGATGTCAAGGTCTTCTTTTGACACCAAAGTGTCTTAGGAACTTCCTCATCTGACACCTCGTACCTCATATAATGGTCTTTGCATTTCCCTCTGGATTCTCTCCTTGATCCTTATTCTGATTTTAGTTGTTACTCGCTCTAGTCTTGTTTGGAGTCCAGTTTAATGGGAGTTCTTGGTGGGTGGGTGAGAACAGGTGAATCTGGACTGCTCATTTCTGCCTTATGAAAGGCACAAATTACGCAGCAGGATTTGTCTGTTTAGCACGTCAGTGGCTACGAGTTGTATCATCCAGTTGCATGATGAGTTGGCCAACTTGACACTGGGAGACCTAAATGCTGAGTGTGTTCTTTGAACATAATTTGAATAAATGGTTCCTAACTGCTCCTGTGTAACTGTGTTTGTAATTGGAAGCCTTTATGCTCTACTAAAACTTATTTCAAGTTGTGCCTTTAAGGGTTTCATAATTTTGTGTTTCTTTTTTTTCTCCACCTCAGTGTCTGCTTTTCTGGTGCAAAAAGATTGAAGGGAACAGACAAGAAGCAATGTGGGAATTCAACTTCAAGTTCAAAAAGCAGGTATGAAAGAAGAACCAGAACGGCGATGACTCTTTTTGAAGCAGTGATGATTTTTCTGGGTGGTAGAAAAGAAAAAACTTTGAGTTAGATATTAAATGGAAACTCTGACTCCCATGATAAACCAAAGCACATTCTGAAACTGCACTCAGTTTTCAGCCTGTGTTACCAAGATGTTTAGAATCCTACATTTTTATTTTCTCATCTGGTTTCCTTTCTCCACTGTAATATGTGGATCATTTGTTACTGTAATCTATTATTTGGGTCATCGCTACTGATTACAGTCAAATAGTCTGTTATCTGGTAGCAGTGGTCAAAATGTGGACCAAAATCTGAAAGAACTTGTTTTACCATTGGAAGGATTCCCCAGGGAAGTGAAGAAAGCCCACACTGCCAGTGAAAACCTCCAGTAATGGGTCTTAGGAGAAGCACGTAGTTTTGGGCAGCCTGGGGAATTCTGTAGCTTTCCCCTCTAAAGAAGGGAAAATCCTGCAAATCACCTGTCCTGAGTGATGGCTTTTTGTTGTTCATGTAACACTCTGCCCAAACACGTGGTTATGGGGTGAGAACCTCCTGCTCACCACTGGGGAGGAGCAGCCAAACTCCCATCATGGGTTCCCGCTTAGCTGAATAGGTCTCTCTTTCTTTCAAGTCTCCCAGATTCAAGAGCAAGTGTTGCAAAGTTCTTCAGCCACCGATTCAGTATGAAGAAGTGCATACTAATCCGGATCAGGATTGCTGTCTACTGCAGATCACCACCTTCAACTTCATATTCGTGCCAATAGTCATGGGCATGACGTTTACCTTGGTGAGAGCTTGAGAAATGCCCACGGCAAAGAGTGTGTGTGCAGTTTCTGTGGGGAGGTGAAGAGGACACCCCTTTGGTGGTGTGTAAATCACACTGCTGCCTCAACAAACCAATTCCGGGAATTTTAAGGTTAATGATCAGAGGAAGTGCTGAGGATCTCCTCAGATCAGCTTCTGCGTTTCCACCAGCTCTTCCCTATTTGGTGCACAAACACAGATGATGTAGAAAATCTGCAGGGAGCTGTGGTTGTGCAGCGTCTGGGGCAGAGTAGGTGTCTGTACTCCAGCAGGGTACAAGAGGTGGGGATGCAGAGGAGGTTTCCCTGCTCAAGTAAATATCTCCTTACCTTACAGCAGTAAATTCTGAGAGCAAAAACCTATGAGGGCAAACTCTTTCCATGTGTATATGGTCCCTGGCTGGTGATTGCTGGGAGAAGGAGCAGCTTTTGAACCAAACTCTGCAGACTCGGCTCCAGAGAGCAGCAGAGCCGGGTGTGCTTAGGCAAGAGCAGTGGCAAAGTGTGGGGCAGCACATCGGCTGTACGTGTCAGTCAGCGTTTCAGAGGTGACCCGTGTCCAGGAGAGCTTCGGTCTGGCCTCGCGTAAGAGTAGGGCAGCAAGGTGCAGACTTCCTCTGGCAGCCGCTTGCTTGCAGGTTCACTTCTGGCATTATTATTTGGGGTTGCCAGTTAGAGAGAACTGGTTTGAATCCAGTGCTGTAGATTCAACACCTGAAATACCTTAGACTTGTGTAATTTAGAGGAGTTTAAAAACCAAAATCTAAAAGTGAACTCTTGAGAACTCTTTATTCATCACTTTGATTTTTCTGAAACCCCTCCTGGTCTCTTTTCTTGCAGTTCACCATCAACGTGAGCACAGACATGAGGCACCATCGCGTGCGCCTGGTGTTCCAGGATGCCCCAGTTCGCAATGGGAAGAAGCCTCGGCTGGAGCAGGGAGTGCAGGTGGTGCTGGACCCGGTGCACAGCGTGCGACTCCTGGATTGGTGGCACCCCCAGTACCCCTTCTCTCCCAAAGCTTAGTGCCCTCCCGAGGCCACAGGGGCCGGCAGGTGACTGAATCTGACAGGCTGAAGAGAATTTCTAGGAGCCAGGAAATCCTATTTTTATTTCTTAAATAAATTCTGCAGTCTCCTTGCAAGTGGTTGAAGCTACTGGGCTAGTCTGTATGTATATAACTTCTGGTCAGTGATGGGCAGAGCTGAGTGTAAAGCAGAAACTATTTGTAAACACACTTTTATGTAAAATTCATGTTTTATGATTTGAAAGGAGCTCCTTGGAACTGTTCATTTAAAATCCTTTTGGTGCTACTGGAAGTCGTCCTGTTTTCTGTTCGGCAAGAAGCAGGAGGTTTTGTTTTCCAGCTTTAGTATGACTAGAAACGATTTACAAAAAGAAAAACTAATCCATGTTTGTTTTACTGCAGCGGGATTGCATTCAGTGTGATGTGTCAGTGTCTGAGCAGCAGTGACCAACAATAATGCTCGTTCACAGTCCAAACAGATAGGAGTTTAAGGAAAGAAAAAAGGATCAAAAAAAGGAATTATTTCAAAGAGGATTTGTAAGGCAAAAGTCTTTCTTGAATGTAAAAATGCTCCCAAGTTCTCACACTGATGTTTCCTCTTTGAAAAGAAGATCTAAACCTTTAAAAACAGAAGGTGCTTTTTAGAGAAGATAAATGGAGGGAGAGGAAATGGAAGGAATAAACTAAACTAACTGGAGCAGTGATGAAGGACTCTGTCTCTTCCGAGAGCAGGGGAGCAGCGCTGGCCTGGTGGCACGGGGAAGCCCAGAAGCAACCGGTCATCTGGTTCCTTACTAAAATTAATTTCTGTGAGGAAGAAGCAGCCCCAGAATTTGTGGCCCTGGATTGATTGAGAAGGAGAGAGGCTGGGCCGGTCTGTCGTGTCCAGGATGAATTGGGCTGGAGATTTAATTCAGCGGGTGAAGATCTTGCAGTGGAGGAGAGGTGGCAGCAGAGCAGGGCCTGGAGCGCGGGTGAGCGACTGGGAATAGTCACTCTGGGCTGGGTTTTACTGGGTTTTATTAGTTCCTCAGTCCTGTTTCACATCAGATCGTGTCACAAGCAGGAGTAACAGAACTTTTCCATGTCTAATGTTTAGTGAAGCTCCAGGCAGGAGAGGGAGTTCTGCCATCACAGTCTGAATCTAAACCCCACCATCCCCCTGTGAGGAGTTTCTTGCAGGTGCCTCTGCCACTCTCTAAATCACCACCAAGGACACCCACCCCACACGTGGGTCTGTGTTAGAGGCTCTGTGACGTTGATGTCGAACAAATGTATTTGGGAAGACTCCTGCCTCACAGTTCCCCTTTTCACCGCTGCTGATGCCAACAGGCAAATTTTGAAACTAGATTGGTTGGAGTAGAGATACAGGGCAAGGAAAATGTGCCCTAACTGGGACAGTGAAGCTGCTTCCCGTGATGGTGGTGCCTGGTCGGAGCTGCGATGCCTTTGTGGTGCGGGAGAGGACGGGCAGCGCGTTGGAGCTGTGTCAGGCTGCGGACCCCGCACTTGTCCAGGTGCTGTGCCTTGAACCCAGAGGGACCTGCTCCAGGGCAAGGGCTGATACAACCTTCTCTTTGCCGTGGAGTTAAATACACTGAAATCGGTGAGGAGCCCTCACTCACCACATGGTGGAGTTTCTCCACTGGAGTTTAGTATCTGAAACATCCTCAGCTTGCAATTGTCTGTTGTCTTGAGTGGGGATTCTCTCTGGGCTGGTGTACACTCTCCTCGGTCAGTGTTTATTTGATCAGAGCCTGTTTTCTGCAGAATCCAAGGCACTTTGAAGAGCGTTTTTCAAGGTATTTTCCACCATGTACCCTGAAAACCCCTGTTTTACAGGATGATAGCAGCGCCGTCTGCCTGATGATTGCTGCTTGTGCTGGGCAGGGGATATGGAGGTGGAGGGTGAGGGCAGAGACGTTGGGTTCCCAGCTCAGGGCTGGGGGGCAGCAGGACGGGATGGAGCGGGATGGAGTCTGGCTCCAGCCCTGCCCTCTCCTGCAGAGAGCTGACCCTGCTGAGGGGACCGGGCACAGCAGCCTGGGCTGTCTCTTGTTCCCGTGAAGAAATACAGAATAAATCTTAAGAGTGGCGCGTTTCTGACATCTGTGGAAGCGGGAATATGCTCTAATCAGGCACGTGGCGTGTCCAGGGTATGTTTAATGTCCTGGGGCACCCCCTCCAAATGGCGAATGGCTCTCACCCCCGTTGCTCCCCGGCCAGCTGGTTGGTGAGTGCTGCAGCCGGTGCAGGCTGTAACGGCAGGAGGTGGGTGGACGGGATGTTTCCCGTTACCAACAGACGTGCTGGTTTCAAATAAGGAAATTTCAGTACGGACAGATTTCCCTAACCCCAAGAGGTGCCTCTCCCCTTGAGTCATAGAATTGTTTAGGCTGGAAAAGACCTTTAAGATCATCAAGTCCCACCATTAACCCAGCACTGCCAAGTCTACCACTAAACCATGTCCTTAAGTGCCACATCTACACGTCTTTTAAATATCTCCAGGGATGGTGATTCCACCACTTCCCTGGGCACCCCATTCCGAGGGTTAATAACCCTTTCTGTGTAAAAATTGTTCCTACTATCCATCCTAAACCTCCCCTGGCACAACTTGAGGCCATTTCCTCTTGTCCCATCACCTGTTCCTTGGGAGAAGAGA
>JAOXNO010000014.1:1124379-1170503 GCA_028565335.1 Limnodromus scolopaceus | reverse complement strand
TCAATATCATGAAATGACTGAGTTTTTACAAGTTTAAAAGCCAGATGACCACAGGGATGTTACCAACTTCCCCAGCACAATCGGTGAGGGGGTATTTTAACTTCTCTGACATGCCTGTTGTGACTGTGACAACAGTTTTTCTGTGTTCTTTTGCAGCCCAAAGGTACCTGTCATTGCTTCCTGTTGGGCTGGAGTAAGCTGGGTAGACACCTGGAAGAAGCAGCCTCAGCTGGTGCCAAGACACCGAGCGATCCCCTTGGAGTAAGTAAAGGAATGGCCCAGGCAGCTGAGACATCGAATGCAGGGATCAGTTTTTTGAGGTGAGAGCCTCAAAGACGGACCCACCAAATACAAGATGAGCTCGAAAGTTGCATTTCAGCTTCGAGCCCCTTTTGCAGGAGACTGGTTTCTGATTCCTCGGAAGGGAGGGTTGTCTGCATGTGCATTTCCTTCGGAGTGATGGGAGGGATCTCACACACAATACCTCCAGGAAACTTTTTTCTGTTCTCTTTCTTGCTGGCTTTCCCCCTGCCCACAGCCTTTTTTTGTCTGTCCCAGGTAACTTGGACGCAGCTGGCTTGGTTATCTTCTGGATTTCATCCCTGTTGCTGTGTTTAAAGCCCAGCAGCAGCGGGAGGAGAGGGAGTTTGTCCGGAAGGAGCAGGATTTGCTGCTTTACTTCTCCCTACCTGTTGCTCAGCCTTGTCCTCATTCCTAAGTGCGCCACTATACGGAGCCAACAGATGTGGTCATATTTCCTGAATTTCTTGGTGTGCTGAACGCATGTCCCTTCAAAAATCTAGCTCCGGTAGCAGGTCCTGAACCTGTAGAGATCTTGCCCTAGATTCTGAGTAATTTGGGTTGATGGTTGCTTCTGAAACTGGCCTGCAGAGGCCTGTGACTCGCACAGTGGTCTGGCAGGAGGCTTCATCATATTCTGGAGACCGCAGGGTTAGCGATGATTTTGTGGGGCTGTTCATTCCTGATTTCTGCCTCTCACTTTGTTGGCAGCAGACAGGAGACAGAGGTGCCTCAGAGGAGCTTAAACATGGGCAGCATCCTGGGAAAAGAGTCCAAACACAGTTCATCTGGCATGGAGGGAGAGGGGTTTGGAGATCAGCATAGGAAACAAAGAAATAACTGTGTAAAAGAAGGGAAATGCATCAGGTGTCACTGTTAAGGCCCCAAACTCTCCCTTTACTGATGTAATTAGTCCTTGTGAGAAACACCGGCTTGCATTTTAGAATTTAAAGAGGACAAAGTCACCGAATCAAAGATTAAAAATTTATTATACGAAACAGTGCTGAATCGGGTGCACCAAAAATAGATGCACGTACAATCTTTCAACTTTTGTATATTTATATCTTATCCCGGCCGCCTGAGTTTCTGTCTCTCTTCTCATCGGCTGAGAAGTTGGAGCTCACATTCTTCCCGACCGCCTGTCCTATCGCAGGTTTAGTCTACACCTTTTTACTATATAACGCACACACACGCCTACCCTACGAAATCATTATCCTAAACACGCCTTCAATTAGTTGATTACACTACACGTTATTTCACAGTCATCTATATCATCTATATCATCTACTTGGCGGATTTACTGTCCAAGACTGGTTTCTTTGGCCTTATTGATACTCCACTACCCTCTGGGTTCCTGTGTTGAAGGCCATGTTCCAGTTTGTTTCTCTTTACCTAGATAACGCTCTGCGAACAAGGATCCGTTGACAGACCAAGAGTATTTCTGGGGATTAATTGGATACAATTTATTAGACTCTACTATTACTAAGACTCCTTTGTTAGCACAGATATGTTAACAAGAATATATCAATTAGCTGAAGCAAAACTTAGCTCATTTCCCCCAATCCTGAGTGCTGTTTGTGGTGTCAGCTCGTGAAGGACAGGTGGCATTTTTGTTAACGTGACCAGTGGCTAAGGACGCACAAGAACAGCTTGTCCTTGTTGTTTCTGGACATGGGTGTTAGCGACTTCACTGTAAACCTTCTTCCGTCACGATGGTGGGGTCACATCAGCTGCCAGATCTTCAAAGGGCAATTTTTTTTTAAGTTGTGCACAGACAGCTTGACTTCTAAATATCCTAGAGATACCTTCTGCCATTATAAAAGGCATCCTGTAATTCAGGGAGAAGGCACTTTATTCATCACCTGCGACAAAATAATCTGATCTTTGTATTAAGCACAAAATGAAATTTGCTGGCGAAAATGCTTTCAGAATTGCAAACTGACAAGCGTGGACGCATGGGTGCTTGTGTACTGGGCCAACCTTGAGTTCTCCTCCTTATGTGGGATGGTTGATTACACCAAGGAATAGCAGTTGTGCTCTCTTTTGCTGTCAGCTCCCCTGCAGCTCCAAGGAAGTGGCTTTGGGTGGCATCCCTCAGTTCCTTTAATCAAACGGCAGGCAGCAGTGCTATAGGGTTTCTGTGAGGGTGACGGAGGAACTTGTGAGGGTCACAAGAACTGCTTGTGAGAGCGCGTTAAGATCGCAGCATGAAAGGCCTGATGATCTTAAAGAGATGCGTAGAAGCCTCGTAGAGATTTCTGAGCCTATGTTAATGAGCAAACATTGTCAATCACAGACAGGAGCAGCTGGTGTGTGCGTGGGGGTTGAGAGAAGATGTGGCTTTCCCAGCATGCTGGACTCTGAGCCCAGAAGATACAGTGTCAGTATGTGTCCTTTGCTCATGCACAGACAGGCTGGTGGTGTGAAGGACCCTCTGTCAAACATCACCTCCCATGGGATGGTCGGGGTAGAGAATAACCGTCAGTGTAACAGCCATGAAAGGATAAATCTGGACTGTGAAATTTGGAGTTGGGTCTCGTGGCTCACAGCTGTGCAGCAATTGCTCATTCGCACCTTGCAGAGCCATGGTGAGGAGACTCGTAGCATTGGCAGCCGGGTGTCTCTGGGGGCGCGAGGGGGAAACAACCCAGACATGGTTTATGTCTGTCCCAAATGGCTTGACTCCTGCTTTTCTACCTTAGTTGCATTTAACCATTTTGTAGGCTGCTTCTGCCCCTATTGGAAACCATTTCCAGTCTAAATATTCACAGTTTGTGAAGAGGACAGCTGAGGGGAGAGGCCTCCAAGTTCACCCAAGCCTCTTGCAGCGTTAGGACAAGAAAAGAGAGCTGCTACACCCCCGGGCAGTGCTCTCGCCACAGGTCCACGCCGCTTCCCTCTGCTTGAGCTCAGTAAAGGACAAGCAAAGAACAGAGGCCTTGTTACAGGGAAAAGGGAGTTATCTGTGGCCAGAAGTATTTTTCGAGAGCCAATCCTCTGTTCCTGGAGCCTGGGAGCCTGTGTGCTGGCACAGCCCTGCTGTGAGACACACAGGAGCTCAAGAAGTGGCCTCATCTGTTGGAGCTGCCATCTGAAGGGGTGGGGGAATGCGCTCTCATGGAGCTGGGGCAGACGGAGACCTTGCAGAGCCAGACACATAACTGTTTTTTCATCTTCTAGGACACCAGTGTAGAGCACTGCCTACAGAGCGGCGCTTGCAGCACATTGGGTGTATAGATGTCTGTGAAGTATTGGTGACACCCTTCCTGTTATCCTCCCACTGATGTGTGTGTGATGTCGGGTAAGAAGGGAAGGAGTAAAATCAGGCTGGGTGTGATGGATCATGTTTGTGAGACTGAGCTGCCGCAGCCTCTCATGACAGTCCTCTGCTATTTGGTTGCTTTGTACTCACCTCTGCACTGTATGGGCTTCCCTGGAAGTCTCCTCCTGGCTTGGCAGAGAAACCCTGCAGTTGGCGCTCTTTTCTGTGACACCTAGTTCAGCCAAAAATAAGTTTCTTCCAAGATTTTTGATGGAATGGCATGAAGCACTGGAACACTTAGGCCTAAGTGTATTATTGGCATCAGGCCTGCTGTGGCTTGGTTTTACCTTCCAAGGTCACGCTCCTGCTGGGCTGCAGCCATCCCAGCCCACCTCATGCTGTGATCCGCTCCTGGGAACTTTGTCAGCTACAAGCTGTTGAGCTGGGCTGATGGTCAGGGGTCTCTCCTTCTGGTTCAGAGCCAGGGAAAATACTTCACGTGAGACCAAGGAAGTCTTTCTGGCCAGAGGCCACAGCTTTGGGGGCAGTTTAAAGCCAAGTCCTCATGGTTTGCAGGGTTTTCTTGGTGCCGCTTTGGGAGCAGCAGTACCGGACCAGGGGTCTCAGCCCTCTTCCAACTTAGACAGCTGGGATTTTGTTGCCCGAAAAATTCCCGTCTCAACTGGATACAGGATTCATCATCTTCTGACCTGCCGTTCTGATCCACTGCTGAACAGCTGCTCTGTTTCGGAAAGGGTGAAGTGATTTCTGTGGAGGCCCCTGGGCAGGATGAATTTCCAGTGTGTGAAAGGGCTGGTGGGACTGGGAGGACTGGGAGGGGGCTGTAATTATAGGATCCCATCTCTATTTGGCTCCCTTGGAGCAGGGCGCTCCCCAGAAATGTTAGCAGCAACTTGGAGAAATGATTCAGTTGCGTTCTGAGGAGGTAATTTTCAGTGTAAGTAAAGTGTATGCTCAGTTTCTCTGGCCAAGAAGAGAATGCAAAAATGTTAATAAGTGAGCAAGTGCCCTCAGTACCACCCAAAGGCTCTGCCTTCTCAGCTGTGCCATCAGCTTTTAATTCGGGAGTCCCCAGGTGGGTCATTCCTACGTGTCCATCAATGCAGATGGGAGTTTTGTTGCTCACTTCAGGGCTGAGCCTCAAGGAGGTGAGGAACAGAGACTCCCGCTTACAGTAGCTTGTCATCTTCTGTGTGGACGAGCACAAGAGAGGGCTGTCTCCTTGGAAAAGGGACAGGGAGTGATCATAACCCTCTATTTCCACATTACTTGGAGGAATTATAAAGTAAGCTGGAAAAGCAAGCCCTGACGTGCAGGTGGGAAGCTCCTGAAGGCTCCACTTTGATACAAGCGGGTAACTACATTTACATGGCATTCCAGCAGAGCATCCAGCCAAAGACCCTGCTTCTCTCCGTGTGTAAGAGCCATGCGTAGGGCACAAGAGCCGTGCGAGCGCACGGGGTTTGCCTCGCAGGTCTGTCTGTCTGTGGATTGGGAACTTCCTCAACCAAAGACCGTGGGCTCATTTTAGTATTTAATAGCTGCCTGATGATCTTTCCTCAGAGAGCAGGAGTGTAGCCCTCATCCACTGTTGTCTCTGCAGCTTTTGTTATCAGCTGCAGTGGAGCACATATATTTATGACCAATTATAGTGCATGTTACAGAGACATGATGCCATCGGCAGTCACCCCAGCTGTGCTGAAATGAACCCAAACTGTTGTGTTTCCAGCTGGGGGACTCCTGTCTGTGAGGGATTGCTTGTGGTGTGGGATTTCCCGGTACGTGATCTTTTCGGGTCAGACTTGCTCCCCAGCAGGCAGTGACACTTTTGTTAGAAAATATTCCGTCCTGTCTAAATTAATCTTTTTGTTGCTAATCTTGGAGGTAATGAGATAGTGGTGTGGCAGGCAGTGCTCTCATCACGCATGTAGGTTGTATTAAAAATAGACTTTAAAAAATAATTTCTTGGGCCCTTTTAAAATGATCCTGGACCTTTGTCAAGAGAGCTCCATGCTTTTCCTCCCCCAGCATTCCTCTATCCTTGGAATCCTGCTTCCCTTACATCTTTTCAGTTAGCCTTGCTTGCT
Source organism: Limnodromus scolopaceus (assembly GCA_028565335.1). Classification (NCBI taxonomy): domain Eukaryota; kingdom Metazoa; phylum Chordata; class Aves; order Charadriiformes; family Scolopacidae; genus Limnodromus; species Limnodromus scolopaceus. Next base: position 1,164,833 of record JAOXNO010000014.1, on the reverse strand, counting down.
GCCATAGATATTATTTCTCATATTGTATTTCACCTTCCCCCTCTCCATGTCCCACTGCAGCCGCTGAACAGGACAATCCCTTGTCCCAATCTCAGCAGGACGGGAGGGGATAATGTTGCTGACAGAAGACTATACGAGGCAATTAACAGCTTTTACCAGCAAGCAGCCACTGATTGGAAAGCAGCTTATTCTGTCCTTGTCAAAGAGCCATTCTGTACTTGTCAAAGAGCCTTCTGCTTGGAAGGGAAGACAAAAGAGGGCCTGGGCGAAGAGGCTGCGCTGTGCCACTGCTGTGGTGCCTTTCTGCTTGGTCAGAACAAAAGAAAAAATTCAAGAGTAGGTTTCAAGTGGTATTTTTCGGCAGGAGTGGCTGGTGCAGATGTGAGACACCACCCCTGAACACTCCCACAGCCAAAAATCAGGTTTCCCTCCATGGCTCTCTTGGGCTCAGTGATAAAAAGGAGTGTGTAATGCAGAGGAAGATTCAGCCTCTGACTGTAGGAATGAAGAACATCTGTGGAGCGAGATAACTTGCCCTTTCTGTGGAAACCTGGGTGACCTGCACTGCGAGGACTTGCAAACCACTGAGAGATGCCTTTGTGCAGAGAGGCAGGGATGGGGGCTGCTGCATCAGAAGGTGTTTGATGCAACACTGGAAGATACTGGTAGGTTACTGGAAGGTGCTACGAGGCAGGTAGTGGAATCCTGCCTCAAAACTCACCAGCAGTGACAGCAAGGCTGACACCAAGGTCAGTGAACACTGCACCAGGCATCCCAGTCATCTGAACCTCACCATCAGCTCAGCACAGTGGGCTGTGGGGTCTCTGCTGGGGCCTTGCTGCAGGCGTTGGTGCTCCTGAGGTGACAGGAGCACTGGAGAAGCACCCAGAGCCCCCCTGCTCTGGAGGGAGCTCTGGGTTGATGAGCGATCCCCCAGACTGCCCCAGCCTCACAGGGTCAGGCCTCTGCCGCCCAGTGCCCTGCTGTTTACTTACCACTAACCCCCTCAGAGGTATGCCCCAGCCTGACAGATATCTCGCGGGTGGTACAACCCCTGCTCCTCTTCCAGTTGGCCCTATTTATAGATTTCAAATGTTGGCAGGTAGGGAAAGTGAGACATCTGAAGAATGAGGGACTGTCACTGAGAAGGCAGGGGTATTTATCTGAGTTGATGAAACTTCTTGTCATTGCACAGTATTAGGAACTCTGCACATGTGTTGTGGATCATCATTTTCGGGGCATTGGTGGGCTTGTTATTCAGGACAGAGCAAACAAAACATTGTTAGAGTGGGAAGAGGGATTTCTACCTGAATAAATTATACCCAGTTATCACCACCTGGATGGCAGTCACATGCCAGAACATTTCTCCTGAGCGCTAAGATAACATCTCTCCTTTGTATTTCAACAGCCTGATCTCCGCGAGCAGTATCATTTGTCTTTTCTACGCACACAGTGTGAGCGGAAGGAAAGCCCACTCAGCTGCATGTGAGAAGGGCTGAAATCTCTCCCTGGAGCTTTAAAGCCAGTGGAGAGTGTCTCCTTCATTGCCCCCATTCCTTCTGTTGTCTTATCTACAGAAAGCTACTGCTGGTGATGGGCAGTTGCTCAGCAGGAGCCTTTGCTGCTGGCTGTTCAGTGCTTGGTTCCTCCAGACTCTTGGAGGGGGGCCCTGAGTGTGCTGGGAGCCCCCCCAGATATCTATGTGTCTTCTAGTACAACAGAAATAGGGAAAATTGTCCTGAAAACTGATCTTGCTGCAATGAGCAGATTTCACAGACCCTTCCCAGTCTCGATGACTCTTTCCTTGTTGGGGAATACTCATGACTGGTAATGCAGGGATGGCCAGGTAGTCCAGCAGAGTGGTGGCCAGGTCTGCAGGGTATCCCACTGGCAGGAATTACTGCTGCATTCACAGTAACCAGCTCGTACTGGTGCAGAGAGCTGCCATCCTGTAAAACCACTGCCATTTTTCCTGCTTGTTCCCGTGACAGAGCTCTCATCAAAGTACCTTGGTAGTTACAGACCTAGAAAAGTTTGGGCTTGGACGAGAGACTTCCAAAGTCCCTTCCCTTCTGTGATTCTGTGTTTTGTGACACAAATGTGATTTGAGGCATCGCACAGAGACCAGTGAGCACCACTCTGTAGATGTCTTTTCCAGAAGGGATTTATTTCAAACCCAAAGCAGGTAATACTCAAGTGTCTCTGCAGACTCCTCTCCTGTTTGCCCCAAATCAATCTCCTGCCACTCGCACCAGGCAGACAGTGGTAAGACAGGCACGTACACCTTGAACACTTACAACCCAGGCAACCTGCAGCCCAAGTGGTCCCAAACAGTGCTGCTGCTGCTGGTCCATCTGCTTCTGCTGGCTGAAGGTGTTCTCTTGCTCCTCAAAACCCAGGAGGCATCTACCACAGTTTGTGCAATGATATAATTGTCAGAGTTGGAAGGGACCTCTAGAGATTCTCTAGTCCAACTCCCCTGCCAAAGCAGGGTTGCCCAGAGCACATCACTCAGGACGGCATCCAGGCAGGGCTTGAAGATCTCCAGAGAAGGGAGAGAGATCTTCTCCACACCCTCCCTGGGCAGCCTGTTCCAGGCTCTGGCACCCTCACCGGAAAGAAGTTCTTCCTCATATTTGAGTGGAACTTCCCATGGTCCAGCTTGTGCCCGTTGCCCCTCGTCCTATCGCTGGAAACCACTGAAAAGAGTCTGGCTTCATCCTCCTTCAACCCACCCTTTAGATACTTGTAAATGTAGATGAGGTCTCCCCTCAGCCTTCTCTTCTCCAGGCTCAAGAGTCCCAGCTCTCTCAGCCTTTCCTCGTAAGGGAGATGCTCCAATCCCTTAATCATCTTAGTTGCCCTTCGCTGGACTCTCTCCAGTAGTTCCCTGTCTCTCTTGAACTGGGGAGCCCAGAAAGCCCCTGGTTTAGAGAACCAGGGCTGGAGCAACAAAGCAGCTGGAAAAGAAAGGGACTTCATTGCATTACTTTTTCTTCTCCTTTGACAAATATTTCAGTGCAATACCTCTTAATTCACATTAATTTGCCTATGTGTTCTATTTCTTCCAAAGTCAGTCCCTTTTTGGGGGTCCTGTGTGTGCACAGTCCTGTTCTGGGGCAGAGAAATTAATTTTTTCACCCTCCTCAAAGGGCTGGTGAAATACCTTGGTGGTGGTCACTCCTCTGAGTGTGACCAGGAGCTGGAAGGAGCCAGCTGGCAGGGGGTTAATGGCAGCACTAGTTTATTCTCTGAAGAGGCCAGAGAAACATGGCAGCAGATCAAACCAGGGATCTGTGTCCTCCAGGATTCCGCCTGTCCCAATCCTCAGAGTGGTGGCCATCATTCTGCATGCTCCTGGAGGAGAGGTGGCCCTGACCTCCAAGCTCTTCTCCTTTGGGCAAGCCCTGCAGGGCAGTAGTCCCTGTGCACCCGTTAATTGGAGCTCCCGTTCATGTTACCCTCTGCACGTCACCCAAACAGGCTGCCAAACGCTGCAGACACAGGTATGAAGATGGAGGGCAGTGCCAAGGAGGCTACAGCAGGAAGGTGGGTTCCTGCTTCCCCCGAGACCTTTTGTTCTGAGCATGATAATGCTGAAAGCTCAAACGGCCTCACAGACCTGACTGGACAGTGGGTGGCTGCAGTAGAAGCCATCATGAAAGTTAATTGAGCCTGTGTGACCCAGAGTGTTGACGGGACAGTGCACACCCCGCGCTGTGTCCTGGATCGCTCTCTTGCCGAGGAGCACTGTGCTGATCAGAAAATCAGCTCCTCCTCTCCACGTGTTAGTTCGGGTGCTGCAGCTGAGCCTGGCGGGACATAGGTTAGTGCTTCAGCTTTGCTTCCCCAAATGTGGGGCCGTGACAGTGGTGGGCAGCCAGATGGGGAGGGCGCTGAGGCTGCAAGGGGAGAGCGGGTGTGTGCCCCTTCTCCGCGGTCATCTCCCGCTGCAAAGGTGTTTATCCTAATGACAAGTGCTGTGGTCCTTTCATAACTGCTGCATTAGCAGAGGATCATGTAGCACTTAATGGGAGCAGTCTCCCTCATGAAGTATGATTGAAAAGGTCACCGAGGTGGAAGGCAAAATATTTGCAGCAGCCTGACATAAGCCTTGGCTTCTGATTGACAACAGGTGTATGTTTTATGGGCTGCCCTCCCTGTCCGGCATTTTTGCTGCCCTCCCCTCCTGCCAGGGATCGGTTCAATGTTTTGCAGCGGCGCCATGGAGCATCTGCTGGGCTCAGGGGGTGGCAGGCGGGGGAATACAGCCCCGCCACAGAATTCAGGGATGAGGGGGTTTGGGGCCAAGTGTTGGCTTCTGAATTAGTGAAAACAAGGGAGTCAGGCGAGGTGTAAACAGAGTTTTCTTGTGAAACGACTCCAAGCTGAATTGGTAAGTTGACCATGGCTGGGCTCTTCACTTTAATGGTACAATGAACAGCTTTATTCCTCAAGGCTACTGATTTTTCTGGGTTTTTCCTATCCCTTCTGCTGGCCCTATGATGCGTTTGCTGAAATGAGGTTGCTGGATCTCAGCCAACCTCCATTTTGAACACCTCCAGTTTGTCCAGGCCAGCTGAAATCTTACTACTGCCCCTGGCAAGGCTGTCCCTGAAGTCACGGACACATATTGATTGCTTTGCATGTCTTCTCACCCTACTCTCTTGCTGCTTTTGGTGTCCCATCTGTCTTATATGGTTTCATTTGGGAGAATGCAGGGTATTCAATCCAGGCCAAGTTGCTGATGACAAGCTAATTAAAGATCTCGCAAGAGAGGAGTAGCCTAATGAGGGGGAAGTGGGAGGAAGGGCAGTTTGCCAGGACTGTGTTGTGACACTCTCTCTCAGTGGAGCTGATTGTGTGTTGTAATTGATGGTTCAAGGGAGCTATTCACCACACAGACTGCAGGGCAGAGGAACAGGGACCTCTTTTGATGGTGTGCTCTGAAAGGCTGTGATGGGATCACAACTTCCCAGGTCCAGTTCTTCCTCTAGGATGCCAAGTAAATAGCTTTAACATGGGGTTGCGCTGCCTTACACTGTTGTAGTATGTGATCTGGAAAGTATGCTACAGCCATGTCAGTGGAGACAAAAAGCCTTGAGCAGGAATGACATCTTCTCCGGACTACTAGTGGTCATGCTGAAGGTCATGTGCTGCCCAGCAGCCCCGATCACGAGCCAGTTCACCTTCCTGCCGTGTACAGTGCTCAAAGAACGACGGCCAGCGTGACAGGGCGGTGGATTCTGGCAGTGGCTGGAGTGGATGCTCGCTGGATCATTTCATTAGGAACGTGCGTGCTGGGAACTTGTGGGTAAACGTGGGCTTGGCCCAGCCCAGACTCGCAGGGAGCCGGTGGCCAATGGCCAGGTCACAGCAGGGTGTTGGCGTGAGGCCGCTGACAGGGCTGCATGGCAGGACGCTGTGTCTGCTTCTCCCACCTCATCCAAATTAGTCAAAGGCAATTCTGCACCTCTGGAGTGTGAGGAAAAGCTGATTATGAGTATGAAGAGGTTTCTATTTGGTTTTGCTTCCTGGCTACTGTTTCTGTGATGAATTTCCTGTCTGAATGGTTGGCACTGATCTTCCTTTGATTCACAACCAACTTAGTCAGTGCATCTCACCGGACATAGAGAACTGAATCAGAGCCTCTGGGTGCTCTCTGTAGCTCTGAAGGGGACTGTGAGCTGGAGAATGGTCATGTCAGGTCTTGTGTGTTTTGTCCTAAAGTCTGGAGAAAGATATTTTTTTCTAGTAGGTGCATCAGGAATGCTCGTTTTTCATGTTTGAAATATCATGCGATAGCCGTGTTTCCCATCTCCTCAGGAAACAGTCTGGGGATTCATGGTCCAACAAAATGTCCTTACCCAAAAGACAGGGTACAGGTGCTGCTGTTGTTGTAGGAGTTGTGTTTGTCACAGCCTCTGCCGGGGAGACCTGTTTGCAGAGAGAGCTCCTGCCCTTGACGCCGAGTGACGGGGGTGTCAGTAGGTGCACACAGGCACTGCCACTGTCCTCCCTGCAGCTGTGACCTCTCCTCACACCTTCTAAAATTCCTCTCACCGGGGGGTTATTTCCTTATTATTGACGGCTGTTTGGACAGACAGATGCAGTGACCACTTACAGAGCCGCTAGCACTGAAAGCTTTTATGCATAACTATATCAAGAGGTGTTAAAACTTGCGGTGTGTAATTTATAGTGCGCAGCAGGGGACGCACCCACCAGAGCCAGCCTGCTGGAGTGTTAGCTCTGCTGTCAGCTCGATTGTCGGACGGATGCCGAAGGAGGTGGAGTGGATACTCCTTGGGTCACAGCTTCCCGCGTTCTTGATCGCAAATCAGCGGAGTCATGAACCCTAAGACAACTGTTGTGATTCTTAGGCCCTGAAGCACTCAGGAGATCCCAATAAAATGCTGTCACGTAGACACGTACACAAAATACATGTACACACCAAATGATGGAGGAATCATCACTACGACTGGCAGAGGACAAGACAGGCACACGAAAGTGGTGTTTCTGTCTGGGTGAAATACCAATCTGTGCTTTCTACTTAAAGGATGTGGAGGTGTTGCTATAGCAGGTAAGAATTGGGACCTCCTGTTCTAAGGGCTCCACCAGCAGGGACACTGGTGGCGCTTGAAGCTCATGTAATGCTGCCTTGTTAGTTCAAGCAAGTGCCCTGGCTTTCTTAGGGCTCTCTTTGCTGCCCGGCTGCTGGCCCGGTACATGGGTGCCCTATCATGCAGTGCACAAAGTTCACTATAGTTTGGCTATAGAAAGAGGATGCCCAAGGGTAGGGACAACAAATTGCCAAAATAACTGTACAGCAGGTCACTCCCCACTGGCATTTACAGCAGCCAAGAGTTTCTGAGTTGAGTGTCTCCTGGCCATTTGTCCTCCCAGGCTTCATTCCTGACCTTAGAAAAGACCTCTGGATTTGAGTGGCAGAAAGTTGTGTCACAGAGTTCCCATTATAAAAGAAATAAATTTTTGTTATGTCTGTCAGATATTCTGCCTGATTATTCCAGCTAGGAGGCAGTGTTAGCCAGATCTGATGGTTAAAAATCTCCTGATATTCCTCTTTATGGTCAGATATTACCTTGTCCTCCCTTTTGGTGTTTACTGTTGTAAGGTATTTAATAGTTTTTTCCCCCATCTCTCTTTTGTTGGGTGGAACAAACTAACCTTATTCACTCATTTTTAATACAGCTCTCTCTCCACTCCCTTGAGCAGACCATGATGCCATCTCCATACATCTTCCTGCTTGAGCAAATTGAGTGTGGACAAACAGCAACCCCATGCTCTAGTGGAGGCCTCAAAAGTTGAGATCAAACGCTGACAGTGATATTTTTCTACAGCAGTACTTTACAAGTGATATTTTTCTAACAGCAATTCAGCTTGTGCTGGAATTGCACTTGGAGTTTTCCTTCCACTGCTGTCAGTAATTTCCATTTCTGTACCCTCTCTTCTCAAGTCAGTTTTGTCCTCATCACTATCACCATCATTATTATTCAAAGCTAAAGCTTCACCACGTTCTCACCCTCTCAACACTGCAGAGTGAACCCACTTCATCTTCTTCTTTTTGTCTATATTTCTTCACTGTTTGTTTTAAAGAATTTGTACAATCCTACTTAGGTTGATACTTGCCAGTTCTTACTTGATCAGAGTATGTCTTGATTTTGAAAACATACCAAGTTGGAAAAACCTAGTAAAATGTCCTTTCTCAAACTCATTAGAACAAAAATCCTGACAGAATCTGCAGGTGTGAAAAAGGTGTGAAAGGACTACACCAGGAGATTAAGGTCATAGCATAAAAAACCCCAAGATTTTGTCTGCATCTGTGTTCAGTGTGGAGGTCCCTGCACTTGGGTCTCTCACTTGTGAGTGTCTCCACTGGACTCTGTCTCAGACCCAAGTCTCAGAAACTTATGGACCATATAGATGAAATGAAACCAACAGATTTCAAGGACCAGATAGATGAAAACCTGCCTCAATGTGGGGAAGAAATAGCTGAACTACTATTTTATGCTTAAAACTGACTTCGTACGGTGACAAAGACTTGAGGATTGGAGCCGGGGCCCTGAGTGCAGTAACGACCTACAATGGCTCTGGCATGAGTGGCGTTTTCATAGCACCTCTGCGAGGTCAGAGGAACCTGATCGCTCATGGTCTCTTCCTCACTGAAGGCAGACGCAACCAGCTTGTCTCCTCTCTGGTCATGCACAAATTCACTCCTTTAATAAGCTAGGATTTCCCAGTTGTTAACAATCACTGATACCAGGCTGCAGCGTGCCAGCAATCACAGAGCCTTAATGACAGACTTCATGGCAAACAATACATTAGAAGAGAAATGTTGCCAGGAATCCTAAACCCCTGACTCCGGCATGCTGAGGTTTGAAGCTTCCACCCCAACCTGCCTCATGGGGGATGGTTTGTCAAGATGGGTTTTGACTTTCAGAAGTTCTCTTTTCTGCAGTTCTTACCCTTCTTTCTCCATGGTCATGCCTTTGCTGGTGTGCACTGTCGCTCCAACTTCATCTTGATCTCTAGTGTATTCATAATTGCTACCTCCCTTTTAACCCTTTATCCACATAAAGGATTTTCCACATTTTTTTAACCAAACAAGTTCCTTCAGTTTTGCCCTAGTACTTGTGCAGAGAAACGTCATGTGACCATCTCATGTTTACTGATTAAACTACTTGCAATAATTACTATTTTGACAAATTTCATTAACTTCAGTTTTATTTTTTCTACTTCTCTATCCTTTTGCCCACTGATACCTTTATCCTTCAGTTTGTCCCTTTTATTGGCTAGATTTTCCATATTCTGAGTCAAACCTCGCGCTCAAGGAATGACCAGTTTTGAGAGTAGATTCCTCTTCAAAATTAGATCAGGTTGATTAGGGCCTTATCCAATAAAATTGTTAATATCTCCAGGAATGGAGATATGATCTCTCTGGGCTGTTGTTCCAGTGTTTGACCACTCCCACAGGAATTTTTTTCCCTAATATCTAACTGGAACTGCTCTTGTTGCACCTTGTGTCCATTGTTTCCTGTCCTATTGCTGTGCTCTGCTAATAGAGTTTGGCTCTGCCTTCCCTATAAGCCACCCTTGGTAGCAGGAGATTGAAATTCAGCCCTCGGCATCCTTTCTTCTCCAGGCTGAACAAATCCAGCTCCTTCAGCCTCTGCCTCAGGGGCTCTAACCCCCTACTGAACCTCCTCTTTGTTTACTTTCCACTGGAATTGCTCCAGTATGTCCAGGCCTTTTTCTGTAACTGGGGAGCCAAAAACTGTACGTAGTATGTCAGATGTGGCCTCATTAAAGGAGGGGAAGAATCACCTCCCTCGACCTGCTGGCTCTGCGCTTGCTGATGCAGCCCAGGTTGCTGTTGGCCTTCTTTGCTGCAAGGGCTCACTGCTGACTCCTGTTCAATTTGGTGTCCATCAAGTCCTTTTATTCAAAGCTGCCTCCCGGCCAGTTGGCCCTCAGCCTGCCCTGCTCCTGGGCTTATTCTGGCCCACATTCAGGACTTTGTATTTGCCTTCAGTGAACTTCAGAAGGTTTCTCTCAGCCCATTTTTTCAGCCTGTCCAGGTCCCCCTCAAGAGGATACTCTGTACCCTGCCTGGATTTTGAGTTTAAGATATGAGAAGGGAAGACAGAAGAATGTCACCACATAGATTTGTGTCATCACACTCAACATGCACTTCCCACAGCTGCTGTCAAGATCTGAGCTCAGGGTCCCAAGTTGCCATCTTGGTTTGGCTACAAAGCCTGATCCTTTACTTAACCTTTCTTTTCACTGCTTTTGGATCCCAGATGTTCTGTCCCAAGGAAAACTACGAGACTTTCTCTGTGAGGCCTTTCCTGACACTTCTTACAGTTTTCACCCCCTCTGCAATATTATATTGCTCCTTCCTGTTTTACCTCCCATTTGGTAACACCATCAAAACTCTCTTCCAATGGGGGTCCATGATTGCAGCCCCCAACCTCTGCTTCCATCCCAAATACAGTGGATTCTGATTCCTGGGGGGCTTTTCTACAAGGCAAAAATCCTCATGTCTCCAAGAGGAAGGTGCTGAGGCAATGTCCTCCCATGTGAGTGGCTTTTCTGAAGTCCCCAACTTGCCATTCCTCAGATCTGTTTCGAATCATGCAGTTGAGTGTCTGCAGAGACAATGATTATGTAGTTGAGTGTCTGCTGCTACAGTGAGCAGCCTGGAAAAGGACCTGGGGTCCTTTAGGGAAGGACGCAGACATTATGGTGGATACCAAGTTGAGTGTGAGCCAGTTGAATGTGCTCATCGTAAAGCTAACTGCATCTTTGGCTAAGTTGGAAGCCATGTGGCCAGCAGAGCAAAGGGTGGTCACAAAGGTGATGGGGCCAAATGCGTCTTGGTTGTGCCAGATTGTAATGGGCAACGGCCACAGGTTGCAGCTCAGGAGGTTCAGGTTGGGCACTAGGAAAAGACTTCTCCAGGAAGCTGGTGCAGGCCTGGGACGTGCCATGAGAATGGGAGGAACCTCTGCCCTTGGGTGAGCATGAGGTGGTTGTTAAGAGCCAGCGGAAAAGCCATGGCTGCTTTGATCTGGTATTCAAGATAGTCCTGCCCTGAGTGGGAGGTTGGACTGGGGACCTCCAGAGCTCCTTTCACTGCCACCTCTGTGATTCAGTGACCATCAGTGACCCAACTGCAACTCTCTTTCAACTGCCACGTTGGGTGGCTTTTGGGTTCACCAGGGCTTTGCTTGTACCCAAGCCTTGTATGAGTGTGATGACCTTGCATCTCTGGAAACAAGGCTTAGGGCAATGTGATACGGTAAATAATAAATCCTTTTAAATAAATACATAAATACAGCAGAGAGCTCTCCAGGCCTCAGCTGCTCTGTAGATTCTACAGTGATCCTGCCAGCTTCTGACCAGCTCAGCGTGACTTAGCCTGGGACCTGTAGATGACTTGCCTGATACACCATATGGCTGAGTGTTAAACCACATTTCCTGGGTGAAACATCTGAGGAACTGCTGTAACCACTTCTGTTTGAAAGAGGCCTCAATTCATTGAGACTTGTAAAGGTAAACTGGGACCATCCTTCTCCTTTCACCCTCTGGTTGAGCTCAGAAATCAGCTGACATAGTTAAGCTGACAGTCATTAGATTTATATGTCCTTTGCTTCTGGCATTCTGTCCTGTGTGATCTGGCAATTTGGGCCTGTTGACCTTTGTGGCATGTGGCAAGGCCAGTGTATCTTGGCTTCTGCCTCAGACGGCTGTGGCTTGTTGTTTAAGGAAGTTTATTTCTCAAGGATATGGTCATAAGTCAGCAATGCGCATGTTCTATTTTTGCAGGCATACCTAGAGAGTCAGGAAGGAGGCCAAAACCCTTCCAGAGAAGACAAACTGCAGATCTCAATGTTCTTATCAATGAGATGTAAGTTCATAAGCTACAAAGAAGAGACAAATTGTCCAGCAGGCTAAATAGAGGACAGGGAGAAGAAAGGCACCTGGACTAGGAGATAGCCAGAGGTGATAGATAGGTAGGAAAATACTACAGCAGGAAGAAAAACCTGAAATTTTAGTGTAGGTGTGTGGGACCGAGAACCAAAATTATACTTTGAAAGATGGGCATGGAGTCTTAATAAACCCAAAGCCCAGAAATTTTGTCTTCATATTCTTGCAGAAGGCGAGCAGCAGCAATTAATGGTTTACTTGATTACTCCCTGCTTGTTAGATCTCTTTAGAGTTTTTCTCTGTTTCTTCCTGGGCTGCTGGGGGTCCTGTTCTCTGTGCTAGATTGACCCTCCGGCATCAGCCACCTCCCCCTCTGCTGCTGCTGCCCCTTTGGGGTGGGACCCAAGTTCCTTAGTATTGCCATGAAAGGCAATAAGGGTGGTCAGGAGGAGCATCTCACTAGAGCATTCCTTCTCCCAGCGAGGGCTGGGAAGTTGTCAGCGTGACCCAGCTGGCCCTAAGGAACTAGAGGGAGTCCAAAATTGTAGTGGCACTGGGGAACACAGAGCATCTGTCTCAGATGATAAACGTATGAGGTTTCTCCCCTCTCTCCTCCTCTGTGGGCTGCACAGACAGCTCTGCCCCTCTATGGTCACTGCGGGAGGAATAACCTTTGCTCTGGCTACAACCCCTTCAAAGTAGCCACACTTGCTGGGTGAAGAGAGAGGAGTTCAGTGGGAAGTGTGAAATGAGATATGCCTGAAAAATCAGCTGAATGAAGCTGGAAAGCACATGAATGGCTGAGAGGATGAGCTGTTCACTGTCGTGGTCATAGACACCTCTGAACCATCTGGGACGCTCAACCTGTCAGTCAAAGAGACTGACAAGGACATGCTGGACCTTGTAAAGGCCCAAACTGCAAGCAATTTGCTTGCCATTCAGTTTGCCTCAGAGCAACAGACCTGTTCTGTCTCAGTGCAGGGTTAATGAGAGCCTTTGCGTGGGTCTTGTTTCCTCCTGCTCAGCTCCTGGCACTGGTATTGTCTGCCCCAGCCGCCCTTCCCAGAAGACGGTCCTCCCTCATCCATCACCCGTCCCGACACAGGATCCGTCTCCGACACCCACTCCTCCTTTCCGCCCTTCTCCTGCTCTGGCCGTGACGTGTCTGTGCCCCTGACATTATCCTGCCTGTCGCAACGAAGCGTCTCCCCATCCGTCTGCCTTGAGCAGTGACCTGCTCACTATGTGCCTCCTCCCTTCAGCCAGCCCAGAGCCTGCCCATCTGCCCGGCCGCGAGCGTGCTCGGGGCTGGAAAATAGAGACCGCGTGCGACTGTGTGTCACCAACGGCCATACAGAAAAAGTAGCTCCCGGAGATTGTCAGAGACCAAGTTGTAAACTGGGCTGCAAGATACAGTATCGTCAGCCAGTTCCAATTAGAGGCTCTGCCTTTCCTAGGAAGTCACAAACTTAGCGCTGTGTGGCAGGGAATAACATTGCAATGAGGAGACAGGACTCAGTGTGAGATGTTAAAGGAGGGGAAGGTGGTTTTATTTGCAAACAAAATGTTTTCATTCAGACTCAAAGATGCACGTAACCACAAGGATGAGGATGCTTATATCCTGGCAGTCTTCCCAGCATGTGGGCACCAGGACATGTGCATCCAGGTGATCCCAATGATGTCAGTGAAGACTCCGGGTACTCAGTACCCATTAGTCAGGTCTGAACACTTCAAACTAACACTAAAAATGAAGTTTTGTGTCTTCAAGGAGCCTTGAAGTCCTGGCAGTGACTTCATCATCTACCACTGCTAGGGCTGGGCCATGTGGCAGCCTGACCATCATTCTTGGGTGCTCTTTACGAGACATCTCCAGTTCTGTTCTTGGCCCATCCCTGGGCCAGGGAAATAACTGGGAAAAGGAGGCCCCTGTGGCAGGGCTCACAGCACAATGAGCCAGCATGCCCCAGCCAGGAGCTGTTTTGCTGAAGACTGCGGAGATCTTCCCACAAGAAATAGCTGCAGTTTTGATCCTAAACATAAAGATTAATGTCTGTGATGCTTTTTAGAAAGTCAGCATTAGTGTGAGAAGCAAGGGAGTAGTTGCATCTCCAGGGATGAGCCTGGATGAAGACTGTTGTGTGAGACAGCACTGATCAATCCACTGCATATACTCAAGGGAGGAAATGGCATAAGAATGAAATTAAATTCCTTGTAAAAAGTCTTGCAATGATTTTTGAGGGATAAGACGGTGGGATCACATAGATTTATTCCACAGACTGAGAGACCGTGGAAGGAAGCAACATCTCAGCCTGGAAATCTCAGAACAACAGAAAGTCTCACCAAAAATGGACTTTCCTCTTTAGTTCCAAAATAGTGAATGGTACACTCATGAAATGGTACATTTTTTTCCTGCCCTGTGCTGGGGAGCGAGAGGAGAGGGAGCTGAACCTCTCTGTACTTGACCATGTCTGTCCATTGCTTGGTGCCTCTTCTGCCTGCTTCCTGACCCTTCCCATGGCTCTGCTCTTACCATTCCCCTGCATCACGTGGGGCAGATGAGTGCTGCTGAGGGCAGCACAGAGGGGACAGAGAGGTCCTGCAGAAGCAGGAGGATTTACGGAATGAGGGGTGGGAGGGGGCTAAATCTGAAGCATGATGCTGAGAGCCCTTGTTGGGTGCAAGGCGTGGATGAGCTGGTGTGTCAAGGGAATTAAGTTCTCCTGAAATCCAGGGACAGGGCTGTGAGGGCATTAATAGGCCTTAATTGCCCTGAGCAAGCTCACATGGCACCCCTTCCCACACCCTCTGTCCATGGTCCAGGAGCTCTACTTCAACTCAGGCCTGAGCCTCATCCCCTTCCTGCACTTTGCTGTAGTTGTACCTTTTTTCAGGCTGGTTCCTGAATTGTCATTTGGATTTCGAGGTTGACCTTGGACCTGACTTGTTACCTTGTCTTTCATGGTCATGGGACAGTTGATGGACCCTGTTGCCATCACCTCTCTGCTCACCCCCATCGGGTGCTGGGTGAGTTCACCTGGTCAGGAAGGTTCCTCCCTGCCTCTGCCGCTTCCATCAGGGAACAGCCCAGCTCTTCCTGCTCCCCAACACTGAGCTGCTACAGGCATTTCCCTGCTCAGGTTCCTGGCCTGTCCCTGTCACTGGCAGCGAGCAGTAAAGGCCTGTATCTGTCACACATTGGGTCACTATCACATGGGAGAATGAATGAGGGAACTGGCTGCCATGGGGTGTTTGGGGGCAAAAAGCTCAGCTGCCTTCATGGTGTGTTAAAAGCCCTCACAAGACCATCAAGAGCCCTGCAACTGTCTGCCAAGGCAGAGTGACAGGGTGGTGATATCAGACCTGCTTTGGGCTGGACCCAAGGAGGCGATTGTAGGCTGGGGACTTACCGTCGCACTTAGTGTCATCTGGCCTGTTTTGTGCTCCAGGGCAGGAGGTCGGGTTACCCAGAGAGCCACCAGATCTTACAAGGCTCCTCTCTCAGTGGTACTGGGTCAGGTGAGCTCCACTGAATCCCCTTTGGCTCATACTAATTCCACGTGAAGGAAGCTGGAAGAGGTGAATCAGAAGCCCAGTTTGGTTATTCCTGCTGCTTAGGCTTGGGCCTGTCTTTTTTTAATGTGACTGAATGTTGGAGCATTCTCATGTTCTCCGGCTGCTGTTCTGAAGATGCAGTTCTTCATCCAGTGGATGTGGGTGGCTGCGGGGTGGGGGAAAGGGATGTGGCATAGTCAGAAAAGAAGCTCTGGTTGGAATGGCCCTTAGTTTGTCTTGTAGCTGAGCCCCCTGGAAAGCTCTGAGTACTTTTGGATGCTTCAGTAACTTCTCTGCCTCAGGCGTGCTCACTTGGCAGAAGGCTGTAGGGCATCTAAGAGGGGAGTTTGACTTTACTCCCTGGGAATGGGAGATGGAGGGGTCCCCAGCACTTTACCTGGTAGAGTTTCTGTCTTTGACCCATACCCTCCCCTTCACGCCCAGGTGCGTACGCTTTGCTCCCGCCTGTTGGGCTGGTGATTCAGCAAATGGGCTGGTTCTCCACCGAATGGAGCTGCCATCAGCCTCCCCGCAGGCAGGACTCCCCGTGATGCTGAGGAGCATGGCCTTTGAATGCAGCCCTGAATTGTACAGGCTCAGTTGCTGAAGGGACTGTGGTGTCTCATTCTGGCTGGATGTTTGAGAGATGGCAAACCCAATCAAAATAGGTCTTTGGCCCCTCGGAGAGATTCTCTGCCACCAGGCTGCATCCTGCTTTGGTGAGAAGTTGTGCTTTGGGTCTGAAGCAGCATTGTAGTGCCTTCCTGTAGGATGCTCTTGTCAAGGCTACATGCTGGGAGTCTAGAAACTGGCTGAGATATGAGAATTTATACAACTGTCTCTGATGTCCACTTCCTTGAGGCTCCTTCCTTCAATAAGGCTCCATCCTTCTTGAGCGTAAAGCCTGAGAAGAGCACAAAGAGGACTGTACTCACAGAGTCATAGAATGCTTTGGGTTGGAAGGGACCTTAAAGATCATCTAGTTCCAACGTCCTGCCATTTGTAATCTGTCACTAGTAGTTCATTTCTGTGTTTTGTCCTCATGTTACGTAGAAATGAGAAAGCTTTTGTGCCCTCAGTACAACTCCTAACACACAGCTTAATGACTGGGTCGCACACATGAAAGGGGAGAGGGCCAGGGCTGGCTGGGCTAAGAGTGGTTTAGGATAATACTCTGTGGGAGAGTAACAGAATCTGTCCATGTCGTAAATAAATCTGAATGGCTTATTTTGGCAAAGAATTTTCATTCCTGACAAATGCAATTTGGAGACAACCAATAACCACTTGCTAATTTGAGATGAAATTAGAATTGGAATCTGACATCCTCGGGGCAGCTCAGACATAGTGTTTGGTGGGTTTCCAGTAGAGTCCTCTCACATGTCTGTTAGGAAATAATCTTTATGAGGCTGTCAAAGGGAAGGGAATGCCCCAGCTTACAAATCACTGAGGTGGGTTATTGGAAGGGGATGTGTCAGGGGATTGCTAAGTAAAGCACATGACATAAGGCTGCCCTTTGGGTTCCTGAGGTCTGGTAACTGGGACACATTTTCAAGTCTATGAGACTGATTTTAGCATTTCCTGGGTTGTTAGCACTTCTCTGCTTTTTGAGGCAGAAGATAGTTTAGCTCTTCTACAACATTATATGGGACTTTCTATGTTCTGCTGACTGTAAATGTGCGTAAAGGTGTGTAAATGTGATTCTTTGGGATGTGTCACCTGAACTTTATTGCTTAAATTGGTTACTGTATAACCTCAGCAGAGTGTGCGACAGCTCCAGCTCTCCCATCAGCAGGAAGGATGCTCTTGGGGGGCAAGGTAGGGAATCCTCAGTAAATTTCAGTTGGCCTCTGTGACACCAAGGAGCTGAGAATCCAAACGCAAAAAACTGGTTAATCTAGAGTAAAAGAGTTAGGGAACGATAGCCCCATTTCTGTTATCTGATTCCTTGGAAAGTACAAAAAGTCCTCCTGCTCTTTCATCTTCATACCTCTTGCTGTGCCTTCCTACAACTAAGTGCTTACCAAGGCTTGGTGCATTGGAGATCTAGTTTCATGCAGGGGGGAAATAGGCCCACTGGTGTGTGGGGGGATTACTTTCAATTGGTGAGAAGCAAAACCTTTGAAAACGATGTTTGTTTTAGATTCTTGCCTCCCCTGTTGGGTGGTACTGGACTGGGTGGTGTGAATCCAGGCCAGGTGGCATCGTTGGAGCTGTGGAGTTTGCCCACCATTCAGCACTTGAAGTGCTTCGTGTACAGCCTGTCCCACGGGCACTTACTCTTCTTTGAAGAAGAAGAGCTGCTGAACTTTATCCATCTGCTTTTTAGAGGCGTCAATGTGCTTATCTCTGCCCTCCCTCACAGTATTGTAAGGGGTTGTCTTTGAAATTGCTGAACATGACAGACATGGTCACCCAAGGTGTGACACTCCCTGTGGTGAGCAACGTGGGCAATGAAATACCAAAAATGTCTGCAACTTGGAGACCTGGGAAGGAGTGGGAGCTAGGAGATCTTTTGGTGGTCCGTAGGTGCCCACTGCTTTCCGCAAGCTGAGAAAACTGTCTGTGAAGCCTCTTCATCCCCTGCCTTGGGCTCTGTTATTCTGGGACTGTGTCTTTTTTCTCTCAAGATTTATTTAGGTCAGCTCCAGGTGACTCTGGATAAATGTCTCGTAGCAGAAGAAGCTTCTATGGCTGAGCAGAACCTTGTCTGCCCATGCGTCTGATCTCCATTTCCAGTCTGACCTCATGTTTCCTAGTCCCCCAGTAGTGCTGTTGAGGTACCTTTTATTCCCCTTTACACCCCCTTTTATTCCAAGGGGTGACAAGAAGGTGACAGAGGCTGCTCTCCGCTGTGTGACTTGCAGTGCAGGCTCATGCTTTCCAACTACATCCCGATAAATTCACATTAGCACTGTGAGCTGGGGCTGGGAAGTACTCTGTCCAGCTCTTATATTCATAATACTAGCACTTCAAAGAGTTATTTAAAAAGGAGAGTATTTGGAGAAGTCTCATCTCTAAATTAGTTATTCTTGAGATTGGTTTCAAGCCAATTAAGCTGCGGTTTCCTTTAAAACATCCAGAGCCATTCAGTTGTATGGAAGTTTTTAATGAGTTGCCGCGAAGAGGAAACACAATCTGCAGAAAAAGCACCACTCCAACTGACTTGTGAAACGTTGAAGAATTATGTTAATCTCAAATTTGTCCGGCACCATTACTGGTATGGACTGAAATAATAACGAATAGGAGGCAGGTGCATCGGGTGCCCATTAAAAAAAAAAAAAAGAGATCTGGATGTCTGGCAGGATAACAGCCCTGTGACAGGCTTCACCTCCCGGAGGGAGAGGGCGCGAGAGAGATTAAGTGTAAGAGAAGGGGAGGCAGAAGGCGAGGGAGCAGCTGAGAAGGATCCCAGGGCTGATCCCGCAGCTGAGCACCGGCTGCAGAGAGGAGAGGGCTGAGCTGCAGCTCTGACACAGCTGGGTGGCAGAGGACCTCTGGGGTGACACACAGGTGAGTGCTGTGGACCTTTCAGACAAGTAGCTGTGTTTGCTGGGAGCTAAAGTGTGTTTGAACTCCTTGTGGTCACCTTCACGAGGCAGAAAAGGTGACCGATGGGGAGTGACGGACCCTGCTTGTTTCATGCCTGCATGAAGGGAAACACTTTTCTGAAACTGCCGGGTTCCTGGAGCAAGTAGGGATGAAAGGGGGAGATGCTCTCCCTTTCCACTGGGATTATTTCTATTTTGGTTATTTCTCCATCCATTGGATGCTGGCATAATTTTCTGTCTCTGGATGACACTTATTTTATTCCGATATTTCAATGCTGGATAAGGTGAGGTCAACCTTCAGCAGGAACGGGACAGCATTCCCAGAAACAGGAGTCCTCCGGCACCTTCGTAGGTGCCAGACCTTAACTTGTGCAGCACAGGCTGGGCAGGGCAGTGCTAGAACAGTGTTGAAAATAATGCTCAGGCATCCCCCAAATAATGGGGGGAAGGTGGCGCATACTGTGGCCTCTTGGGCTTTCTGAGAGATTTTCTTAGCATTTGTTTCAGTGTCAAACTCCCTGGCACATTACGGCATGAAATATTAAAATAGCTCGTCATGCGAGAACTGGGCTTTTTTCATCTGTTGCCACTGGCAGGTTGGGGAAACAAATAAATAAATCAGAACTGGGGTATTTGTTATGTGCTCTAGTTTGAACGGGGGGGAATGAGAAAGAGCCTTATAGCTTGAATCCCTTGTGGCATCTGAATAGCACAATATGTTTTTTTACTGCATGCAGTGAGTTTTATTAACCCTCAGCATGCCCGAGGGCTGGTGGATGCAAAGCGGTTCAAATATACATAGTTCATTTTAGCTGGAAAAGAAGACATTGAGCAAAGTCCAATGGCCATATAGGGTCAAATGAAAGCGGTGCAGAGAAGCCCAAGTCTCTACATTCATTAAAGCACACGATGGGTTAAAATGTTGTTTTCTTCAGTGTCTCAAGGAGGGATGAAAAGTCTTATCGGGGTGATATGTCTGCTAATATGTTAATACTTAATCGCATCTCTGGGGAGTCTATATTAAATATCTGTTGCCCTCTATTATTTTTTTTTTGTCCAAATGGACAAATGGAAGGGGACAAGTGATCTCCACCGCTGGGCAGCCCGAGCACTGGAGCATGGGGGAAAGTGAGTCATGAGGCAGCTCTCACAAGGTGGGAATGTCAGGTTTATGCCCAGCCAGGCTCCATCTAAATCATGGATTGTGCTGGCAAACCCCTCTGCTCAGTCACGGATGGAAACAGATTTAAGCCTAATTTAAGTCTTGAACAGGGGAACAGGAGGAATCCCGTACACCCTGGGAAGGAGGCAGCTAATCTGCAGCGTGAAAGCAGAGCGCTGCTGCTTCTTGAATTCATTACCCTGATTCTAAGCTCTTCCGTACGTTGAGTTGCATCTCAGCGTGTGAAAGTCCATGCAACCGCAGTGGGTCTGATCATGGCTCCGTGTGAACACCGATGACAGACCTCAGCTTGCTGGTGTCAAAGGGGCAGACTGGCATCTTGGGTGTGGGAGGTAAAATAACCAAGGCTTCGAGCCTTAAAATAGTCCCTTAAATTTCTTCTGGAGGGTACAATATGATTGATGTTGTGTTGAGGGACTGGGCTGAGCATGGGCATCTTCCACTGGAATCAGAGGGAGCTGCAAGTACTCAATACATTTATCAAATGCATCACATTTATTTAAAATCAAATATTATGAGTGCAGAAAACTCATCTGGGGCACCGGCGTGCCTGGTGTGACTATTCTTCATCCTGGAGCACAGCATTCTCTTGGTAGAACCAAAACACCGTCTTGTAACCCACTTGGTCCATGGCCTGATCTGACCGAAAGGATGTCCCCTTACATGACCAGCAAGACCAGTACTGTCAGAATCACCTGATTCGATACAGTACATTGGGTGGTTGTAGGGCTGCAGGTAAGTGGTTGTCTTCACTGATTTTGGACCTTTATTTCATTTTCCATGCCCTTGCCCATCCTTAAATGAAAGCCGCTTTTTTTTGTGTGTGGTGTTTATGGGGTTCCCATTGCTGTTATGTCAAAGTAGACTTTGAACCTGGCCATTGAACTGAATATTTCTGCCCCAAAACCGCCCTGACATGACCTTGACCTTCAGTGCGGGGACTGAGCGGACACCCGTCTGCAGGGGAATGGTGCGGCTTGGCCAAGTGACTCATGTATGAGAGTAACTTTTGACCTTGGTCCTCTGACCATGAGCTGAAAAATCCAGACAGGGTTTTGGACCTGCCAGGTCTTGGTTTCTTCACTTCTTGCTCTAAGCCATGCAGTGGGCACCAACAGTCTATAGAAAGAGTTGTGCCAGTGATCACCGGTCAGAAGGGGTAGACTTCATATTGATATATGGAAGAAGAAGGGAATTACAGGGAAGATTGGAAGTGTCTCCTTTCCAGATAAAATGTACTTTTAAATTCAGTCCTGAAATAAGTGTCCTGCAGCTGTTGCCTCTTGACGCTTCTTCACTGCCCTTCATTAGGGGAATGAACTTGCTTCCAGGGAAAAATGTGCTCCCTTCGGTGACCGCTGCTGAATGTGCCAGGCTTCGTTATGACATTTTGCAGGTTTTCAGTGGTATGCGATGGCTTATCCACTGGCATGCAGGGGTTAATGGGATTTTTGGGTGGGCGGGTGGAAAACAAGCTGTGAAATGGAAGAAGGTCAGTCTCTTGCAGGAGTTTGCTCTGTCACAGATGGTTTTAAGTTATCAGTCCATCTGTAGGAGTCTCCATTCCTCTCCCTTCAAGAAAACTGTAAAACTACGGCTGGAAATAAGGCAAAGCTCTGTCAGGTCCAGGTTCAGAATTGTGGCTCTCCTTGTACTTGCTAGACCCAAATAGCTATCCAATTAGGAGTTACCTAATTAGGAGTTCCTCAGTTGTTCAAGCAGACCCCAACAGCTAGATGCGATTTGAGACTAAATATCATTGCAGCACATGTCTCAGTGGGGACAAATCACTGGAAAGAGGGTACACGGGCAGGGGAACCGCAGAAAACTGTGTGGCTCCAGGTGGCTCAGGTCTTTTGGTTGGGCTGACGCTGTGAAATGGAAGGTTCTTCTGCGGTTGGTGGGAGCTGAATCCAGGTTTCAGTAGAAGCTGATAAATGCTTCTTCTGGGAGCGTTCCCATGGCTTCATGAAGGGTTACTGTCTTGGGAGACTTGCGTAGCAACTGGGTTTATTAAAGGTACTTAATGTTAAGGCTACAGCATCCAATGAACAGAGTGACACAAGTGCTGCTCTGGACCAGTCAGACAATGTCTACGGAAGGATCCTTGGGATGGTCATTGGCCAGAACATTGGCCCACAGGAAGGGGCTGTGGGAAACCCACTGGGACACTGCTAGAAAAGTGTCTGCTACTGAGTGAGAGGATGTTCCAGCAGCAAGTGGAGAATCCTTGTTGTCTTATTTTCTTGACTTGCTGACTTCCAAGTTCTTTACATTTGACTTTGGAATTGTTTCTACTTTGCTTTCACTGCAAATGTAACGAAGGGTGTTGATCTGAATGATCCTAGCCCTGGAAGCAGTTTGAACAATCACATTTTCCTCTATTGATGTTGTTTTCTTCTGAACTGGGAAGGTATAACTACTGTCACCAGCACTAACTGTCAAACAGAAAGAAGGAATGAAGAAAATTTCTCCAGAATCTCGTTTTCACATTCGTCTTTTAAATTGTTGATTAAAATGGTGATCCCCAGCCCTGCAAAGGAAAAGATTTTGATATCTGGATGAGAACAGCTGAGGGATCATACTGCTGCCACCAGTGTCTTTTCCACTGAAAGATTGTATTTCTAAAACTAGTGGAAATGGTTCTTCCATCTTCATCCTGTCTAACATGAGTCTTATCTATAGGACCAGGCTTTTGCTGTATGTTCCCTTCCCCGTTAACCACATATTTTAGAACTCTAATCTGATGGGATACCAGAGGAAAGCCTTGTTCTGGTTCTGGTAGCCCAGACATCACATGAACCATGGTCACCATGAGAAAAATACCTCCATTCCCAACTTCTGCAGCCACCCCTTAATCTCAGAATTGAGCACGAGGATTTAATAGCAATCACATGCACACAATGCAAAGGGAAACAAGACCATATGGTCTCAGCCCAGAGTGGAGGGAAGCAGACTCCCAGAGGGACCACGCTGGGATGCCGGTGCTGCTGGGAGGACAGAGCATTCACTTCCAGGCTGGCCATCTCTGTGAGCATCAGGAAGGAGATAGAGGTACCTTTGCTTCCACATGAGCTCAGGCAGTTTGAGCTTTCCAGGCAGAGGAAGGAAGATTTACAGACGAAGAAAAAGATTTTGGGGGACAATATGCTGCATTTGCACCCCTGGGATAAATCTGTTCTTGGAAATAAGCAGCTCATGGGAATAGGGATCAGCCTGTTGCTGTGTTGGAAAGAAAGATGGCAGATTGAGGTGTCTGCAGGTTGAGGTGTCTGTTTTGGCTGTAGCAGTGAAGCTGTTCTAGGAGGAACAGGATTTCTTTCAGACCTCTCAGAATAGCTCAGACTGAAAGACTCCACCTATGAAGGCCAAGCCTAGGCATGGTTGACCCATACACAAATGCAATAATCCACTGGTTTTACTTCTCTTCTAAGGAATGATGAAATCTCCTAAGGACTCATGGCCTCTGAGAACCAGTCTAGTGGTGTGTCCTACAAAACTTGGATGTACAGCTTGTCCCTTCCTTGGAAAAGCCATTGATCTGCACAAATGTTTGTCCTTTGAGGCACAAAGTCTTGACCCAGCTTGCACTTGGGAATCCAGCGTTGCCTTGACTGATGGTCACATCTGACCAAGCTGGCCCATTGCCTTGGCTGAGGCTTGCCAAAGGCACCGGGTTCAATGGCACCTCCCCTGGTGCAGTGGGAAGCCGGGGTGTATAATGAGCCCCCTACAACCGCGTGCGGTGCAGTATAGAGACATCCTGGCTGGGCAGCTCCTGAGCACAGGCCCAGCTCCTAGGAGAGTGGAGAGGTGCGAGTGGGACAAGAATTTGTCATTTCTTTTACCACTTTGTCACATTTACAACAGACTAATAAGGGGGGTGGTTTCTTTCATACAGATCGCGAATATCAAGACCCAGAGACCTGGTGAACGGCGATGAGGAGCTGTGTGGTCTGAGTCAACAGACAAAGCCACCGTGGTCCCGGGAGACACAGAATTGACTTCAAGCAGGATCATCTCAGAAGCCTAACCTGTAAGGTAGTGAGATTGGTTGTGTCACCACGGGGATTTGTGTGGGGGTGATACAGAGCTGGGATATGAAGTGTCGCCTTCACTGGTGCAGTAGATATCGCTCTGTGTTGCAGTAGGTCTGAACATTGCTGAAAATGTTCTGGGCGGAGTGGTCCCCTACAGCGTACACTGATTTCCATGGTAAGGTGGGAGGTGGTTGAAGATCTGCTGTAACTGTCCCATGGAACTAATGTGGGGCTTGTGGCACAGCCATGCTCTGGTTTCTAATGGTTTTTATCTTGGACGTGTTGTTTCTTGGGACAATAAGTAGGGATTTGTTATTTTTTCTTCTGGACATTTAGTAACACTCGGTTGTATGTGCTCTGCAATATTTCTATAAATTTATTGACTGCATGAAAATGCGTGTCTGTGTTATGAAAGAATTCCTGGGTATGTTGTGGATGGTGAAAGGAATAGACCAAATTGTTCTCGTGTTCTCATCCCAGACCTGCCTCACCAAACTGGCGTGAATTCATTGTGCTGTTCACTGCTGTCAGGGCTTCCTTGCTTTCCTTCACTTCGAAAATATAGATAGTGTGTGTCTCCTGTTGGCATTTTATATCAATGCCACTTTCATGAGTAAATAGCTATTGAGTATCTGGTGTATGTGTACGTAAATTGTGGACAGTATGAGCCATCGCTTATGTTATATTCCTAATCCCTCAGGCAGAAGAGAAGATCAAGTCAAGTATTGATTTACCGCAGGGATAAGTCACACAAAATCTGATCCTTGGGCATCCCTCCCCACTCTCCACAAGCCCTCCATTCATCACCGGGGAGCTGGTGACGTTCCCCCTCTCTGACCTGCTCGCAAGTTTTCATGAAGCTGCACTTCTGCAGTTGGTGGCCTTCAGCTCTGGGGTTCTAACCAAAGTCTTTGAGCTTCTTCCTTTAAAAATCTTCTGAAATGGGAAGACTCAGGCTCAAAATATTACATAAAGTTAACAAATAAACAAAGAAAGCCCACCCAAAGCTAAAAGAGAAATTTTAGGTGAGAGATCCTTCTGCTCAGTGAGTATCTGGGTCATCTGGTGTAAAGGACAGCTAGAATTTGAGACTGAGAACAGAACAATTTAGTATTTTGCTTAGAACATTCACTGTGTCGGGTCTGTCCTAACTTTTATGAATTACAAAGAGAAACAGAATGCTGCATCTGCTGCTGCTGAGTTTATTATAATGATGATTCAAGTCTTCTACTGTGGTCTGTGCTAATGGCTTTGTACCCCACATTTACTGTGCCGACGTCTGTGGGACAGCCGGAGCCTCCGGACCCATCGCTGCCATTCGGACCCCTCCCTGCCTGGCACTTCTCTACAAGTTTGGCTAATTTTGCTCACCAGTCTCTGCCAGCAATTATGTCACTTCTTGTCTGTGTGTTTCACTGTCTGAACCTCATAAATAACTGCATGGGACAGCACTAGTACCTTCAAATCCTGTGACTCCCAAATGTTTTGCTTATTCACTTCTCTGATTTATGGCCCTATCTCTAATGTCCCGTCTGACTGTGAAAGGGAACGGGCTCTCGCTCTGTCTCCTCCAGAGAGATTGATGGATGGACAAGGTGAAGGGCAGAGCTCTGGTCCCATCAGGCTACCTGCTTTATTCTGGTGGATTAACAATATTGTCAGCAGTGATGGGCTCACTCCTGCTCCACAATCGAAGCCCTGGAAGCTTTGCCACTGTCCCCAAAGGGGGTGTCTCCGCAGATGAAAAGCCGACAGACTTCTGTGATGAGAAATAGCCAGGTCTTGGCTGAGCAAAGCAAATGCATGACAATGACATGTTTGTCAGAAGAGGGAAATTGTTGAGATACTTTCAGCGTTAGCCCTGGAGTGCTGGGGGTGCTGGTCAACACCCCCACTAAGGGGGCAGGTTGCCTTGTGGAAGTATTTGTCTGCCTCTGTTGAATAGGAGCCTCAGTGATCATCCTGGTGTGGACACTGTTGTTTCAAGCAGCTGTGAGTAGAGATATGAATTACACTCTGACAATTTTTGGAAGGCTTTTGCTGTCTTTCTTTTCTTTTTAAACAAATCTTACTTCTTTTTCTGGAATTGAACTGAAGTCAAAGCAAAAACATGGTTATTCATGTAACAAGGGAGTAGAAATGTTAAAAGTAAACAGGGCAGGGTCTGAATGACTCTGTGCCAGCTGATATATTATTTTCTGGTCCTTATTTAACACAGAAGACACTAGAAAATATGATGCAGTTAGATTAATTACACTGAAGGAATGTTCTCTTGCATCTCCTGGCACTGTTATTTTAACTGTGCAATCAATGTGTGGCATTAACATGCTTCTGTCTCACTCACCAGAAGGCAAGAATTCACAGGAGTTTAAGGACTCACAGCAGCTTATCTTTAATCCAAATGAATTTCTGAAATATTTAAGGCCAGGAGTTTACGCATAGTGCACATAGTGCATGTAGTACATTGGGAGGATGTGTACATGGTGCCTATTACTACCAATAAAAATATTGTCAGTATTTGTTTTTTTTTAAACTAGATGTGAACGTTGCCATCTCTCGGTAGGTTATAATTACGTTAACATTTATCCACGGTCACACCGGACTGAGAACAACTGTCTGACATGATGCATTTGGTAACATAAGAAAATAAGAAGTTTCTTGATGGCTTTGGACCTGAGAATTGGGATCATGTTGATGATTCAGTGTAGATGCTCGTCAGTATTGCCTGGAGTGGAGGGAAGAAGTCGGGAGCAGCAAAGAACAAATGTGAGCGTAATGTAAAAAGAGCTTCAGGGAATACTGTTGGAAGCTACTGTCAAGTAATTATGTTTGTTGAAAGTTGTAAGCATTAGACATTTCAGCTCCAGGAGTGGTGACAAGTTTAGGAAGATACAAGATTGCAAAAGGCAATAGGGGATTATAATGTTTGCTATTAATACAGTTCAGTACTTTGGAGGACAAATTAAGTCCATCAGAAGAGGGTGATGGAGAGTCTCTGAAAATCTCTGCTATTTGCTGTGCAATGCCCTGCCCGGTACAGAGCAGGGTGCCCTGGAATCATCTTAGTTTCATTTAATTTGTGTGTTTTCCTTCCCACAAGCTGTTCATTCCCTTCATTTGCAATTTTTAAAACATGTACCAATGAATTACAGAAGTAACTACGTAATACACCATAATATCAAGAAGTAACTACGTGATATGCTGAAATATCAACACACAAAAGCTGGGACACTGAAATGTAAAACTCTTGTTTTGGTGGACAGCAACAGAAGCCCCCCCCACCCCCCGTGACCAGGCTGGGGAGGTGACAGAAGGAGAGGACTTGGCTGTCATTCCCACAGTGCTTTCCCATTCCCGTTATTTCACGTGCATTTCCACTAAAGGCAGGGAGGCTTCCAGAATGATTTTCCAAGTAATCAGTCATGATCCGGTAGTTATTTATGAGATTTGTAGAGTGTGCAGAGCCCTAAAATAACATTTGTGTTAAGGACAACAGCGGAGCCAGTGATTTGTTGTGGAAAGATGTCTCCGTTCCTATTTGCAACCACTGATGAATGGAAAAACAGAGTTTATCCTTTTGGTTCAGAATTTGATCCATGAGTAGTGTGAGTTACACTTTCTTTGGCCTTTCCATGTGCCATAGAGCACGGATGAGTTTTGTTAGCTTGGGTGTCTTCTAATCTTAGCTGAAACCAAGGATCACGCAGATAATGCAACTCCGAGGTGAACATATAACTGGGAAATGTTGGGATCCTGTCGAGTTTTCCTCAGGTGTGGAGTGGCAATGCCGGGCGGGATGAAGGTCTGATGGAGGGAGCAGAATTCAGATCACAGATGTGCTGACCACGTCCATCTGCCTTTTAAAAGTGTTAAAAGCTGCATGTTCTCGTGTGACTCTGTGTTGACTGAAGGAGTGCAGAGGGTAAATAGAGACACGGCATTAATCCCACAGGGGAATCTAATCTAATTGCTCTTTCAGAGCTGCAGTAACTCTATAGTTTCTGAGCATCTCTCATATGACAAGGAATCTGCCTTCACAGTTTGCTTGCGAGATAGTGATGTGTTACGTTACACGTTGTCCAATTTATAAATATGGAGAAAGAGACACCTTTGGCAGAAGGTCACAAATGATCTGTAACAATGACTAGTTAATGCCAACTTCACACTTCACCATTTCCTTCTAAAGTAATTAGTAGCTTATAGTTTGTTCTCAGGCCTGTTGCTAATTTAAACAAGCTAATTTAGATCAGGATGTGCTTCTGCTTCATGCCTCAGTTTAGACATCCATCTCTGTGGCTTTCTTCTCAGCAACTGCTCTCGCCATCCATCAGAACTCACCACGTGAGTGCCATGTGGTGTAATATTTGCCTGAAACACGAGAGGAGGTCTTTGGAGGGAAGCCAGATGACATGGAAATGGAAGAGGTGACAGAGAGATGCTGTTAGATGTGTGCATTTTCCAGTTAGCCCTGCTGGAAACCTTCATACCTGCTTTGTGGTGGGTCAAAACTGTGTCACAATGTGTTTTGGAAAGACACGTCATGTGTGGACCGGCAGCCCTTTCACCACTTGGCTGCTTTGGTGTGGTGAGTGAGGAAGGGCAAATGCATTGCAAAAGTGAGCAGCATCAAGGTCTGTCATTTCCCTTGTGAGCTGTAAATAATGAAATTATTTGCATTTTTCTACAGGAGAACCCCGTAGTCTGAGCTGACCCCAGGGAGCTGTGCAAAGCATCATGACAAATCGGGCAGGTGAGAGAACAGACACAGCTGTGAAAACTGTCTGGGGAACCCCCAAGAATAACCCCATCTTGCTTTTCTTGTTGTTTGGCGATTGGGTATCTGTCCTCCCCACCATGAGGTGAGACACCAGTAACTGGCCCATCAGGTTCTGCTGACCTTTGCCAACACCATCTTTCCCATGCCAGATTCATAAGTTTTATTTGGAAAAATAACTGATGTAAAGCATTCTCCATCCAAATCAGCACTAGACCTGTAAGACAATGGGACCCTGGATTGTGGTCTTGATTGCAGATTTTCCCACTTCAGCCCTACCTCTGCATGAAATCGGCACAAAAGCACTGACCTTCATGCTCCAGCCTTTGGACACACTTGGAGCCTGTCATACTAGGACAGATGGGTCCTTTGTAGCGCAGGAGGAGCCGAGCAGAGACAGTTCCTGTTCTGCAGGGAGTCAGTGCAGATTGAGAGACTGTTTCTAAAGGACAAACATTTTATCTTAATCAAATTTTTTTTTCCTTGCCTTTCTAGTAAAATGCCTCAAGAAATCTTCTGTCCCAGGAGTTCTTATCACCCAGTTTGTGGATAATATTCCAAATGGATGCAGTACACCTGACTTTGAGCGGAAACCTGTTTCTCTGACATTGCAGGAAGGTGAGATTCTTGAAAAACAGTCCAAAGTCATAGACGTGGATGCTTTTAAAAGCTCCACATCTAACCTACATGAAACAATTATCATCAATCATTAAATCAAGCAAGTTTCTAAAGAGATTTGATTAGACCATAAAAAAGTGTTGTGTGGCCAAAATCGTTGTTGTACTCATGAAAATTCCATACTGATGGAGGTTTCCTGAGTTTTCACTGGTGTATGCGAGATCAAAAACTGGCTCCTAAAGTATACAAGAAATGCTGTGAATTCTGCAGGAAGCTCCTACTCCAGAGTAAGTGTTTTGCACCAAAAGATTAAGCACGTTGAAAAAGGTGTTTTTTCCTATTGAATTAATTTATATTATGAGTGTTCAGCACCTAAAATTAACTGGTTTATAAAGTAAGATATACTGACTGCTGGTATTATATAGACTGTACTTCTCCTTCAAGAAGCAAGAACCCTTGCATAGGGTACAGAGAAGGCAACTAATGAGCCAAGACCAAAAAGTGACTGGAAGCCTTCCAGCAACCTCTGCCCTTGCAGAGACACACTTACTTTTGTGGAGTGGGAAAGCCTGGGCACATTGTGTAGCTCCTCTTCCCTCACAAGGCTGAGCTGTTCATAGCACCCTGGATTTCAGTGTTGTCACACCCATCTGTTGATTTTCACCAGCCCTTGAGATTTTATGAAGGAGCACAGTGGCCTCTAGTGGTACCTCCCTTCTCCTCCTCTTCCACCTTCATCCACCTGCACGTTTCAGGCATGAACCAAGGCAGTGGTCAGTCACCCTATTTACATTTTCCAAGTTATTCCATTTACAGTAGGTTCCTCATAATTCACATAGAAAATGTTAGGGCATTCTGGTCGGTCACGGTGGAAACTGAAGGCCATGTCCATGCAGATGCACGATGGGTGTCTTTAATTATATCATCGTCACCCCATTGCATTCAGTGCATGGATTAGCTGATAGTTCTAGCTGTGGATGACAAGCATGGGAAATTACAGCCCAGAATGGTCAGCATTTGACAAAGGTAGAATCAATTGGAAAGAGACTTTAATAATAGATAGTACTGCAGTCTCAGAAAAAGTTAGAAGATGCCCTTTGGTATGTGGCCAGAGCTTGTTGCATCCAGTGTTTTGCTGGTGACAGCAGAAGGGTGTGGGAAATACTGCAAGACTTTCTGGAGAAAAATTTTAACAGTGTTGGTCACCTGAAGACCAAAACTATTGCAAAAGACAAGACAGTAATCGTTTCCTCCCTGAGTTATCTGTGGGTAACTCATCTCCATTTCGATTCCCCTGTGACACTCCCACTTACCTACACTTGAGTCACTTCTCTGATGTGTTGGGTTGTAGTGTTTCCTGTGTCTTTGGAGCCTTTTGGAAGAGAAAGGAAAGTTTTATAGGAGGCAGTGGTAAAGCTGTTGGAGATTTCTGTGGGCAGCCTCAGGATACGCAGGTTCTGAGGGAGCGTAGATGAAGGAGAGAGCTCCCTGGTAAACCCCCTCCTGGTGTGTTTGGGGCGCGAGGTGGTGCCAGGCTGGCAGAGGAGGAAGACTCTGCAGAAAGATGCCATGCAGGGAGTACCTGGGGGAACACCTCACCCCACACGGGTCCTCCCCGTTGTGGTGCAGTGTTTTCTGTTATGAACATGCTTTCTTAAGTGTGCAGAGAGGGTATCTTCTTGTTTCCACCTCCTAATGAATCCAAATTTGTCCAAATGTAAAAGATACCAGGAGCTGCAACTATTTGCAGATGAATTTACTGATGTGTAGAGAGAGGAGACTCCAGCACAGTGAGTCCTGTGCCATTTAACATCCTGCCCAGCACGGTCACAACAAAGGGCACAGTCTGAAGGGAAGGAGAAGCAATGGGAACTTGTAGGGGAACGTGTGTGTGGTGAGAATGGATTTGGGCGCTTCATGGCTGTGGTGCAAGCAGTGTGTACACGTCGCCAGAAGCAAGCCTGGGCTGAGCTTGCTGTAGCGCCGCTGATTTCAGAGATGATCGGGGAATGTTAACAGCCACGGCTGTTGGGCTAACACACATTTTAAAGGCCTTTTATTGCTGAATACAGGCAAAACGTGATATTACTGATGTGGGGAAAGGACTTGAGCTAATACCTGTTTGCTCTTTGGCCCTGCTCAAATATTGAGGGAGTTCAAATCAGACCAAGATACCAAAAATGTGCTCTCTTGGGTACATAATTTCTCCATCCACGTGGCTGTGCAGTAAAAGCACCAGCAGAGACCTGTGTGTCACCACTGTATGTGTCAGTGGTGAATTTTAAAGTTAGTTTCCAAGTATTCTCTTTGAAAGTCTGTGAGTTAGAGTGGAGATTAGGGCAAATGCCTTGCAGGAATTTGGGCATTTAATGCAACTAAATTAGGCATCTTTTACAGAGAAAATAAAAAGAGATAATTATTTTTGAAGAATGTTTCTGCCTAAAACAACAGAGAGGGCTTACTCTGGGGATCACTCTGTTGATAACACAGGGAGCCTGGCATGAGAGTCCTCATGTCCGAGCCTGTCTTAAATAACTGATTTCTTGCCTCTTTTCAAAGGTAAAGATGCCATTTTCAGAGCTGTGGTCAAAGGTGTCCCAACTCCTGAGGTGAAATGGGCACGTGCCCAAGGAGCAATGGATGATCCTGCCAAATACGAAATATTCTTCAATAACGCCACAAATGAATTCATTCTGCAGGTAAAGATCAAATATTTCGGACAGGACTCATGGAACTGAGAGAGCAATGGAAAGGACAAACCTGCAGTGGGCAGGTAGATGTGTAAATGTCACCAGATCTGAGAAAGCACAAAGATAAGCAAACAAAGCTTTTTAGAGTCATTTTGGGAACAGAGGAAAGATCTGAGGTGTCTTTGAGTAGCTGTTTTGTTAGAAGCTGAAAGTGTGTAAATTGAACCACAGCTCTGAGCGCTTCTGTTCTTCTTTTCAAGATAAACAAGCTCACGGTGGGTGACAGCGATTTGTATCGTTGCTTTGCTGTGAATGAATACGGGGAAGCTTCTTGCTCTCTTGGGCTCAGGATCATACAAGGTAGGACTCACCAGTTCTGTGTTGCCTGTGTCCTGTGGTCCCAAGCAGTTGGCTTTGCTGTCCCCTGGGGGTGGGTGCCCAGAGCATTGTCTAATTATCCTTGGTGTGAAGGTCTATTTTTCCACTCAGTGAGGACTGGGGTCTTTTGTGACTCCCCCTACTTTGGTGGCTCCATGGCCAAATGAACTCTGGGGAGAAGGAAGTGGTGGTGTGGTCACTGCACTGGACCATAACCAGAGGTTCTGGATTTAGTG
Source organism: Limnodromus scolopaceus (assembly GCA_028565335.1). Taxonomy (NCBI): domain Eukaryota; kingdom Metazoa; phylum Chordata; class Aves; order Charadriiformes; family Scolopacidae; genus Limnodromus; species Limnodromus scolopaceus. The sequence goes on along the minus strand of JAOXNO010000014.1, from coordinate 1,132,363 downwards.
TTGAATTGGCTCAATCCTTTCTTTATGATATTGAACAAACCACGCTCTTGGGACGGATCCATCCCACTTCAGATGTCTCTTTTGTCCACTTGACCTAGTCCCTTGCTTCCCTTTGTGGAAGAGAGAGAAATGGGCCCTTTGTGGCTAAAATGTAACTGACCTATTCTTGGGATCCGCTTGAGCAGGAGATGGACTACATTGGAAGTGTCCGTTTTACCTGTGTGCCTGTAAAGTACATTTAGAAGGCAATTGGCTGCATTTGGCCAAATAATCCTTGCACCTTGGCTCCCCATCTCTAAAACAACTTGTTAATATTTCCTACCTTTCCTTAAACCATGAGCTCCGTAAGGCAGAAACAGTCTCCTCTACTGTGTAGAGTACCCAGTCAGCACAGAGTCAATTGCAATAGAAATATTGCATTTATAGATGGAGATTAATAGGAGTCAATGTCAGATTGACAGGGAAATCCAGACTGGGATTTCCTCTCGCACTGGTAGCATACAGAGGTTTTATAGTTCATTGGTTTGCTGGTGTTAGTCTGACCATTACCTCCTTCATCTTATGGCTTGTTTTTCCTGTTTTCTCTTATAAACAATCAGTTGGCTTTAAGAGGAAGGCAAAATACGTTCCTGTTCATGCTGCTGATGGTAAGTCAGTGTTAGTTATATACATATATTTTTTTTTTGGCAGTATAGTTAATACTTTTCTGTCTACCACATTATTGCTACCCCAAAGTTGTGAAGAATAAAGTAGGAGAAGGGTTAATGAATCTAATGTTCCATTGTCTCTTTCTGCTTGGTATTTACCTTTGGGTAAAGTGACGATCTTAGACATGGCTTTGAGCTGTTCTAATTGATGATTCTGGAATCATTAGTGCTAGAAAATTACTTGGTGACATCAAATACAGCTGGATCAAACATGTTACCATGGCTGGAAAATAGTGTGTTTCTAGAGTGTCCTCTCTAGAAAGAGGAAAGCCCCCTGTGAAGTGAAGAACTTTAATGGCACTCAAAAGACATGGGTATGGCACAGAAAACTGTCGCTGAGTTTCATGACACTTTTCTTTTTCGTAAAGTGTCAAAAAATCACCAGAGTAAACAGCATAGTGGGATGGCCTAATGTCAGTGGGTATTTTGCATTATCTTCTTTTGGGGGATGTATTTTACAGTGTTGGGTATCTGAATGTTTGTTGTTTCCTCCTCTTTAATAGAGTTAAAGAAGAAGCTTCAGGACTCCAGGAAGATGCTGAGGAAGCGGTAAGGCTCCATTAGGAAGCCATTGTTACACTACCTGTACGTTTCTTGATGATAGGGCACAGCTTCAGACATCTTCAAAGTAACTCTTCTTGTGTCCAAAGTTGTTGTGAGACTCAGTATGGAGAGACATAACAGAGCAGTTTGTGAGGCTGAGATAATCACAGGGTATCAACCTCCTTTTTTGAGGTGCATGTTGCTTTGCACCACAAGATTTAGAGTTTAAAGGTCTATTTCTCTGCTTTCCTGTTCTTAGCTCGCAAGTAACTTCCTGGCCAAGTGACAAGGCTTCACATAATGATCTTTCTGGCTAATCAGGGACTGAGCCCTGGCTCCCAGGCCAACTGCACAAACTGCCACCTGCACGTAGCAGAGATCCCTTCCCTTCCCAGGTGGGAACCTCCAAACGTTGCCTGATGGGAATGATTTCTGGCCTGTGCAAAACCCTGAACTATGCTGAGAAATTACTTGGGAGAGTGCACAGTGGCCAGGGCCAAACTGTGCCAGTGACCCTGCTGATTATTTAACAGCATGGACAAGTGCTTTACAGTCTTGCCTCATATGGTCCAGGGCAAGACTGTTCCCTGGCAGCATTTAATTTGTAGTATAGATGCAGAAAACCTGTCCTGGAAGAGTCGCATTCTTTCTTGTCTACATCTACAGAGCCCAGTGAACTACAGAAATGATGGAAAGACACATGAGAGGATTAAGTATAGAAAAAGAATCACTGAATCATGCATCTTGTTGTCTGTCAAAATGTGTAGATTATTTTCTTTCCCCTGCTTCTAAGGGCCCCAGCACCAAAACCAAAACCCTTGGACAAAGAAGCAGTCTGGCAACTGTTGCTGCATGCAGACAGGAGAGATTATGAGAAAATCTGTTTGAAATATGGAATTGTTGACTTTCGTGGGATGCTGAGAAGGCTGCAGGAGTTGAGGAAGGACACAGAGAGTGAACAAGGAGAGGTAAGATAAACTGAAACCACTGAAAGCACTGATTTTGAACAGTCCACAGAGTCCTCCAGTTCCTCCGTAGCTTCTGAGCTAACCTTCCTAAATGGGTTTGTAGATGAAAATTTTATTGTATGACAGAGAACAATTTATGACAATGTTTTAAAAAGTCCTACTTCTATACTCGTGCAGATGAAAATGCTATGGACTTTTTTGAAGTTCACTTCATAAATTTTAGGAGATACTGACCTTGGGGTATCCCTTTTGCTAAACCACACAGCTAAATTATGTATTCAGTTGCCTCTGATGAGAAGTCAGACCCCAAATTGAAAAGTTATATGCCTGAGAGTCAAAACTGGCCATCACACAGAGGGGCATACAGAAACCTGGACAGATAGTGGTTGCACAGTTTGAGAATGACCAGGAGGTAGCACATAAAATATAAGGAATATAAGGAGGAAACTGTGGAACCTTACAGGTGCTTCTTCTACACACATAACATTAGAGGTAGCTCTTTTCTATGCAGATAAAAAGTGGATTCCACATCAGTTCAACAGCTGAAGAGCTTCTCTCACGGCAGCCTTATCATTTACTGGGTTATTGTGTCTTTCTTTGCAGTTAATAAACAGTATCAAAAACTTTGAACACATCAAAGTCAACAAGGAGGGAAAAGCTACGTTCTCTCTGGAGATGGACCTGAAAAGCAGTAACAGCAAAGTTTATCTGCTTAAGGTGAGGGGGCGAGATGAGCTGCTTGCAGCAGCCGCTGAAGGCTTCTGCAGACAATGTTGGATCTGCTGGGAGTGGCTGAGAACAAATCAGCTTCTTAAGGTGGTTTGTCCATTGCAGGATCTTTGATTGGTTTGTTCGGGGTCCAGGTAGTCTTTGGTGGTGAATATCACTTGGGATTTGTAGATCCAAGTACAGGGGAAATGGTCAGTTACTGACATCCTTTTGACATCAAGAGCTCTTCCAATAAGAGGGAATTTTAATGGTGTCTTTCAGGCTGCAGAAATTCTGCAGTCTCATATAAGAAGCACAGACTGATTTTATTCACTTTCTCGAGTGTGTTATTCCACTATAATTCACTTCTGTGAAAGAAGATCTCAAGGAAGTAAAACATCCCCTCTAGTTCTGTAGTTATTCTGATGTGATCCGTGCTGTGGAGGTTTTTCTGGAAGATACATTTCAGTCAAACTATGGTGAGTGGCTTTAATGCAGGGGAAATCAGAATTCGTTAAAGAGGAGGTCAGACTAACTCTATCAACTTCTGAATCAAACACATGACATGAAGTCTATGCAGCCACCACGTGGAGAAGGCAACCCAAGTGGGTTACAGCCAGGAATATGGTGAGCTCATTATCCATCTGTGAGGGTGCTAAAATCTAAGCAAGGAAAGGACTTTGTCTTCAAAATTACTTTCACAAAGTACTGTTGTTTTGCCTAGTTTGAGAGTCTGATGCTCTGTTCTGTGCAGGACTCACTGCACAGAGTGCTATTGCCGGTGTCTCACGTCAGAAGGAGCCCTGTCCACCTACAGCTCTCCGCTGGAAGTAGCAGTAGAGTGTAGACTTCTCTGTTGTTACTCATTTATATCAATAAGGCGATTATAGCAAAAATTTGGCCTGATTTGTTTGAAATACCTTGCGCTGTTTGTGCATTGCCTTCCAGAGCACGTTCTTTCTCTTCCTAGAATGGTGAGAGGCTCAGATACGGAACAGGGGATGAGTACAGAAAGCACTGCCTGAGGCGAATTGGCAAAAAGTATAATTTCATCATCAACGATGTGCAGCCGGAAGATGCGGGCTTGTATCAGGTCAGGGTGGAGGACGTACCTGTTTTCTCAACTGAACTGGAAGCTGAAGGTAAGGAATCGAGTTAGATGTATGCGATGTGCAACTGTAACAAGAAATTATTTTTTTGCTGGAAATTTTTATCTAGGAACGTATGCAAAGCTCAGCAATAAAACCTGATAACTACAGAAGACTCTTTTTGTGTTGCTAGATCAGGGATCATTGTATGACAGAGGTGAAAAAGAGCAGGAGGGTGATTCTGTGATACAGGTGTTGCGTTTATAGCCTGAAGAACTAGGCTCAAGTACCAGTTTGGCTCTGAATTCTGGAGACAAATTCCTTAATTTACCCTATGCCGTAGTTTCCTTTTGTAAGCTCAGAATAATAACGACCAACTTGATACAGGTATCATGCTGCTGAAATGCATTCGTCACTACAAAAAACAGCACATCGGAGTGGTGTGTGCTATAAATGTCTCAGAAGATAATTAAGACAAAAATCCACTTTTCTGCTTTTCTGTCCCATAGAACTGGGCACAGGAGCACATCTCAGTGTTACCTTTTCCTGCTTAAACCAGTGCTCACAGGCACGGCAAGTTCCTGCCTGTCTTCCTTCAACTGCAACAAGTTTTTCTCGGATAACAGAAGTAGCTCTGTGTTTCCTTTCTATAGCTTTTGCTTTTCCCGTTGCAGCCATCCCTGTGAGATTTGAGAAGCCACTCAAGGACATGCGTTGTCCCGAGGAAGAAGATGCTGTCTTTGAGTGTATCCTACGCACACCCTGCTTCGACCCTGTGTGGCTGCACAAAACCCACCTCCTTGAGGCGAGCGAGAAGCACCAGATCTCCTTCACGCCCGATGGCCTCACCCACAAGCTCGTCATCAAAAACGTTGCCCCCTCTGACAACGGCATGTACACGCTCGACACTGGGCTCTGCTCCTCAAATGCCTGGCTTATCGTGGAGTGTAAGTGACGCTGAATTATTCCCATGGTGTTTGCTTGAAGTGTGCTAACAAAATAATAATTCCTCTCACTGCCTGATTGCTCACTGAGATGGTTCTATGCTGAGAAATGAATTGCGGAGTCTCGACTTCCTAAATTATAATTGGAAAAAAGAAGGTCTGGTTTGATTCTCTTTCCTCTTCAGATGAGACAGTTTTTTTCCCGAATTATTTGAGCAACCTGCTCTACTGGGAGGTGTCCCTGCCCAAGGCATGGGGGTTGGAACTCGATGATCTCTAAGGTCCCTTCCAACTCTAACCATGCTATGATTCTGTAATTGGTCCTGATAAATCCTATTGGCTTATTTCCTCTACAGCTGCTGTGCAGTAGCATGTTCTCCATCAGTTATCAAGAGCACTCCATATCTCAACATGTGTTTTGATGAAGCTGTCACTGTGTGAACACAGCGGACGGGGGATCCGGGAGCGTTCAGTACTATCAGTTCTATCAGTACTGTTCAATACTATCTTGCTAGATAGGATTTTGCTTTCCAAATTAGAGGTTAAACATGTTCAAGGAAGCTCAGAGGAAGCTCAAAGGAAGCTGGGACGATGGGAAACACTCCTTTCAGTGCAAGCAGATTAATACTTAACTGGCTCATATTTTTTGCTTCCAAAAGGTAGTAGTTTTGGTTTCTTTTGAAACTTTGCTACAGCAAAAGGTGATCTCTCTCATAACAGCTCCTTGATGACCTTTCAGAAACAGGGCGGGTTGAGTATGAGATACAGAGAAACTGCCCACTGCATTCACCGAGCTGTTAATGCTCCACAGAAATGATATCCAGCCTGGAAATCAAATCCGGGCCTGACCTGCCAGCTCCACTCTCTGTCTCAGAGAAGCCTGAATTCGGGATGAATGCAAAGCTGTTCCCAGAACTGGAATCTTTAGTCTCGAGGTTGGCCATCTCTCAAAGGCCAGGTGCCACACAGGCCAGCTGCCTGTGTGGCAGTGAGATCCAAAGTCGGGCGTGGGAACTGAGACCACTCTGTGCCTGGGATATTCTGTAGCTCCTCCAGGGCTGGAGGGAGAAGGCAGAAGGAACTAATGATGCCAAAACACAATCTAAGTCCCTCTAAATTAGACCTGTCATGCTGGAAATTTGCCTATCTTTTCTGCTTTTTTTTTGTTTGTTTTTTTTAGTAAGCATGTTTCCACTTAAAATCATTGTCTTCTTAACTAAGAAATCTAAAATTATGTCTGAATGTGACACTGAAAAAATTCAGGATTTGAATTGAATTTAAATTTATTTAAATATATTATGTTTCTCTGTCCTAGAATGAAATTATAACAAATGCTAACACATTTTCTTTGGTTGTTGATGCAGTACATGACATATTGTTTGTCTATTCTTTTGTTTTTCCTCTCTTCCTGTAAATTATATCTGCTCCAATAAAACAATGCATCTTCAATACAGATGCCAAAGGAAAGTGGAGACAGGATGAAGGAGGCGAAAGAGAGAAATCTGAGTGGCAGAAAGAAACATTGCCAGATATAGAAGTGGCTAAGAAACTTCGACGCAGAGAATATCATGGTGATGAAGATCATCTTATGGACACTGGCATGGAAGATGATGGCTGGTACAGAAATGTTCAAGATGGCAGTGATGCTGATGGAGTCCACAGATTTTTGGGAAAAGAGAGGCTACGCAAAGTCGACAGAAATGAAAAGATGGGGGTTGAGCAGTCTTCTGGAGCAGATCTAGATGGAGAGTCAGTGGAAAATGCTGGTAGTCCCTTTGGATTTAGGGGCTTTGGAGGCAAAGGTGGATTAAGGCCCATCCATGGCAAGGATGGTATGACAGGCAGAGCAGATACTGGTGATGAATTGCGAGGAGCAGATGAGTGGCACTCTGTGGGTGGCAGACATAAGGGTATGCTGGGTGCCGATAACACTGACATGGATGGTGAAGGTGTTGGCTCCCAGCATAACAAGGATGGGAAATCAGGTGATACTAGTTACAGAGCTGGCTTTGGGGGTGCTGGAAGATTAGGTGCTACTGATGAAAGTTCTGTGTTAGATGAATTCGATCCAGATTCAACTGGAATGCGAGATGGTAGGGGTGATCTCTTCAGTAGGACTAGTTCAGGGACTGGAGCTAGAAAGAGCGCTGCAGGTACAGAGATTGCAGGAGGAATGAGGTCCCCCTATGGCAAGGATGGTTTGTACACTGAAGGCGATATGAATGGAGCAAGTTTAAACAGAGAGGGACAAATAGGGACCCCCTATGGCAGCGACGGCCGGACGCTTCATGGTAGCAGTCGTGTAGGTGAGGCAGGAAGGTCTGGCTTAATGTATGGCCCAGACGGTCTTCCAGCTGGACACGGGGCTACATCTAGTGAAGATGGCAGTTCTATGGGGGAGATGGAGGCATTATATGGTCCAGGTGGTTGGCAAGTTGTAGGAGGTGGTGGTGGTGCCGGTGTAGCTGGTTCAGGAGGAGTTGGGGCTCCCTATGGAAAAGATGGTCTCCCAGTTGGGGCTGGCTTTGATGCTGCTGGTATAGCAGGTGCAGGGGGAGTTGGGGCTCCCTATGGAAAGGATGGTATTCCAGCTGGAGGAGGCTTTCGTGGCGCTGGTGTAGCTGGTGCAGGAGGAATTGGGGCTCCCTATGGAAAGGATGGTCTCCCAGTTGGGGATGGCTTTGCTGGTGCTGGTGTAGCTGGTGCAGGAGGAGTTGGGGCTCCCTATGGAAAGGATGGTCTCCCAGCTGGAGGAGGATTTGGTGGTGCTGGTGTATCTGGTGCAGGAGGACTAGGGTCTCCCTATGGAAAGGATGGTCTCCCAGCTGGAGGAGGATTTGGTGGTGCCGGTGTAGCTGGTGCAGGAGGAGTAGGGTCTCCTTATGGAAAGGATGGTCTTCCAGCTGGAGGAGGCTTTGCTGGTGCTGATGTAGCCGGTGCAGGAGGAGTTGGGTCTCCCTATGGAAAGGATGGTGTCCCAGCTGGAGTAGGCTTTGCTGGTGCTGGTGTAGCTGGTGCAGGAGGAG
>JAOXNO010000014.1:1080510-1091711 GCA_028565335.1 Limnodromus scolopaceus | reverse complement strand
GTCTGTTTACAAAGGCCTGCAGTGACAGGACGAGGGGCAATGGCTTTAAGCTGGAGAAGAGCAGATTTAGATTGGATCTTAGGAACAAGTTCTTTACAATGAGGGTGGTGGAGCACTGGAACAGTTGCCCAGAGAGGTGGTTGAGGTCCCTTCCCATGAGACATTCAAGGTGAGGCTCGATGAGGCCCTGGGCAACCTGGTCTAGTTGGGGGTGTCCCTGCTGACTGCGGGGGCGTCGGACTAGATGACCTTTGAATGTCCCTTCTGGCCCAGATGATTCTATGATTCTATGACTCACTGTCACCCACCATGGATCCCAGTGGGCAGCAGTGCTGAGTGGTCAGATACCAGTGGGATCAACACTGCAGGACACTGCGCACACTGCACAGCCCAATGTCTTCATCTGGAGACGTTGGCAGCTGCAGACAAGCCCTCCTGGAGTTCGAGTAGCCAAGAGGCCAGGCCTGGAGGACAGGTAGTGAGAAGGCATCACTGCAAACTTGTGATCCCAATGCTCGGGCTGCTCTGACCCTCCCCAGGAGAGGGCAACAATGCCAATGCCAACCAGTATCTTTGTGCTTCAGCTAGGAGGAAACTCTGATGGGACTCCCTATTGCATGCTGTGGAGAGAAATAAAACCCCATTGCAAAGCCCTGCACTGAAACGGTTAATGCTGACAAGTATCTAAAGGGTGGGTTGAAAGAGGATGGAGCCAGACTCTTTTCAGTGGTTCAGACAGGATGAGGGGAAACGGGCACAAGCTGGAACAAGGGAAGTTCCACTCAAATATGAGAAAAAACTTCTTGCGGTGAGGGTGGCAGAGCCCTGGAAGAGGCTGCCCAGGGAGGGTGTGGAGTCCCCTTCTCTGGAGATCTTCAAGCCCCACCTGGATGCTGTCCTGAGTGATGTGCTCTGGGCAGCCCTGCTTTGGCAGGGGAGTTGGACTAGAGAATCTCTAGAGGTCCCTTCCAACTCTGACAATTTTGTGATTCTGTGATGCTCTGGAGGGAAGGGAGAAGGCCCTCCTGGTGCCAGGAGCATCTGCCCCTCGCTGCAGAGGCTGCAGTGATGGAGCGATGGTGCTCCCAGGCATGGTTTGGACTTGTGGCCACGCATAACCTAGTGTAGAAGCCAGCATTTGTCATGGCATGGGTCACAGGCCACACAGTGCTCACAGCCCTCCTCCGCTCTCCGTCGCACCCCGTGTTCCCCATCTGTCCCAGGGGACAATGGCATGATCCCCTCCCTCTGCCTGCTCCTCTTGCCAGAGGCTGCTTTAACGAGTCGGGTCACAGCGGGATATGTTGCTAAATCTTTACATAAGCTGGTCCACAAGGTTTCCTCCCCCACCAGCTGTGCAGGGGATTTCACAACGCCCTGGAATCGAGGGCATCCTCGCACCATTTACGCACTTGCTCCCTTTCTAAATTTGGCCCTGTCATCTCCACGGTGGGAACAAGCTCTCCCTTCCCTGCAGCGTTTCTGAGCTGGTCCACATTGTGATGGGCATGGGAAGGTGAGGAGCACAGATACCATCCTGGTTGAGATGTCTTTCTACCTACCCTTCTCCACCTGGTTCCCCAGCTGCAGGAGACAATTCACACCTATTGGTTGTAGACCTCCCTGAGCTATGTCTTGACTTATGGTGGGCATGGGCTCACATCCTCTCCTTGACTTTCTGCACAGTGCGTACATATGCTCCTGAGCCTGGCAGCACCACCTCTGGAGATGGTGCCCCACACCCCTCCCTCCAACCTCTCCTGGAAGCAGCAGATGCACCTGGTAGGACCTGACTTGACTGCATTTACACCACCCAGGTAACATTCAAACACCCCATGGGGCCCTTGAAACACACTTAGGTTATTTCTGGGTTTCTTCATGGCAGTGTGGGCTCTTCTCCCACGTCTGAGTGTGGTTATTCCAGCCCCAGCCACCCTCAAGCATTGACTTCATTGACAGCCAACTCCCTCTAGACCTGCCAGCCATGGCATGGCATGAAGAGGGGGATTCTTCAACCCGTTAAACTTCTAGAGGCAAGGGAGGCACCAATCAGGTCCTTGGGTGGTCCTCAAGACCTAGAGAAAGAGAGCAGGTAGATGAAGCTAGGGAGGATGTCTCTACCACAGAGGTCTCTCAGGTCTTCTGGACATGGTCAAGCACGATTCACTGTCACCTGGCAGCCTGTAGCAGAAACACAACTTGCTGAGGGGCTGGCATATCCTCAGAAGCAGATATGAGATCCCGACCCCAAGTGCACATGGCTGGAGGTGGTGGGCAGTAGCATGACACAGACATGTAGACAAACCTCCCATGGTTATCTCAGCAGCATTGCCCACTCTCAAGGGAAGCTTCTTGCAGCAGCCCCAGGTAAATGGTCCCCGAGAACAGGCTGCAACACCTGCAAAGGTAAGTGCCATGAGCACAAGAAGTTCCTCCTTGCACCCATCCCCTCCCACGTGTCCTCTCCTGCCAGTATGACAGCCCGCCACTGAGGTGCACCAGCACCAGGGAAGTCCTTGGGAGAAGGCCAGCTCCAGAGATCCTGAGCTGGGATCTTCATGCAGTCTCCTGGGACTCATCTTCAAAGGAGTTTGTTATCCCAGACTCATGCAAACACAGTCACAAGCTTTGTCCTTGGGCTGCTGGGCAAGGGCTGCAGCAAGGAGGGTCTTTGCCAGCAGGTCCTACATGGTAAGTCTTGATGTGAAGCATCTCCCCCACAGTGCATCTCCTTCACAGAGATGGGTGAGGAGATAAGTACAGGCTGAGCTCACCCTGGTCTGGACATTGCCCTGGGAGAGTACTGGGTAGAGGTGGAAGGAGATCAGCAACTCCTTGACCAATTTTGTAGAGGCTCCTCAAGTGAGATAGGGACACAAGGAGATGAAAACTGGGTGGAGTGGCCAACTTGGCTTTCTCCTGGAGAGGAAGCAGAGCTCCTTCCTTCTCCATCACCATCCTTTGCTCCCAGGGCACCTCCCTGGTGCCTGCCCTTCCCCGGCAGATGTGTGGCCACTCCTGGTGCTTGTTTCCGGAGTGACCTGCTGACCAAGGCATGTCCCGTTTTAGTTGCTGACAAGCCTGCACAGCCCTGTGAGCTGTACACAGTTCAGAGTTGTGATGTTGTTGCTCACCAGAGGTGGGACCTGGGATGTGACTCTTTGGGAGGGGATGTCCAAGTGTAGGGAAGGACCGAAGGGACAACCTGTATCCTCAGCCTTGATAGCGCAGAGTCTGGACCTGCTGTCAGACACCTGCAGGTTCCTACACAGAGCTTTAAGGGTGGTCTCCAGCACACAGATGTCCTGCCCTGCTTGACATCCCCTTTTGTGGGTTACACGTGCCATCTGCCACAAACAGGGGCAGCAAAAGCAGAGAACCAGGAACGTGAGCCCATGGAGGTCCCACTGACAAGGGCAAGGGCTTGGCCTGCTCTCCAGCCCCAAGATGGTCAGGGGTGGAGCACAGGACATGGAAGGAAAGGCTGGGAGAGCTGAGCTGGTTCAGGTTGAAGAAGAGAAAGTTTGGAGGGGTCTTACAACTCTCTGCAGCTAATTAACTGAAGGATGCAGAGAAGATGGAGTCAGATCTTCTGAGGTGCATTGGGAGATGAAGTGAAGCAAGCAGAACAAGCTGGGACGTGGGAAATTCTTCTGAGATACCTGTAAAAAATTTCACCATGAGGGTAGTCAAATACTGGGAGAGAGGCCAGATGGGATCTCTATCAAACCTTAACTGGACAAGGTCTGGAGCAACTGGGCCCTGACCCGGTTCAGCAAAGCTGGACCTGCTTTGGGCAGAGGGTCAGTCCCTTCCTACCTCAATTATTCCATGTTTCTGTTAGGGCACACCTTAATGGTGCCTTAACATTGTTCCCAGGTATTTTATCTCCATTGCGCAAGGCTTTCATCTCGCTGCATGTAGCCTCGCAGCTGCTCTGCGTGAGCCATCCTTCCTTCGCTTGGAGAAATCAGGGATTTCCTTACTTTCCTCACCGAAGCACCTCCACAACAGGAGATCTCTGGGGCTTGTTGAAGTCTACCTGCTTTGCCAAGGGCCAGCCCACAATCTGCCTGGCGCTGTCGCCTTCTCATCCTCCCACAGCACCACCTCAAAAACATCTCAGTGCCACACGTGTGTGAGGAGTGGAAGGATGGTTTTTCCCAAGAACAACCTCTCCACATGGCTCAGCAGGCTTGTGCGTGGCTTTCCTCAACTTGGCAGCTCCATGCTCTCTCTCAGCTGGATGCTGGTTACCCCAATGGCTCTCCATCTGCCCCGTTCCTGTGGCACTTTCTGGTTCCACGGAAGAAAGAAAACCTTTCATGGGTGATTGAGTGAAACTAAGGCTTTGCAAATCTGAAGAGCAGCTTTTCTCCTGGAGAAACCTTGCCAGGCTCTGGGAAGTCTCAGCTGTGCTGGGGCGAGGCTGAGTCACTGCTCAGAAAATGGCATTATCCTGGGAAATACAAAACATTCCCTGCACCCTTACCTCTGTCCCTCCTGGTCACCACCCCCCTGAGGAAGAAGGAGCCCTAGGTGCTGAGATAACCCCACAGCAGGGCTCCCTGTCACCAGTTTTGGGGACAAACCATTTTCCCCCGGCAGATTTCGCAGGGATCCGTAGACTCTTTCAGCTCAGCAGCGCCTGACAAGTTTGAACAGCAAACCCTGCACCGCTCTGGGAGCAGCGTTGGGCCAGCGAGCCCTTTGATTGCAATCGGCGAGTTGGCAGGAATCCCAGGAACTCGTACAAAAATGCTTTGAAGAGGCCAGATGCACAAGGCGTGTCCCCGTGTGGGGTGCGGAGCGGTGATTCACGGCATCGCCATGCGATGCTCGGTGCGCACACATGCAGCCGTCGGACCGCAGCGAAGGCCCCTCCGTCCCCCTCAAATCACCGGTTGCCTGTTTAATTTTTATTTTTTTTTTTTTTAACCCCTCCAAACTTGTGCTGATTGCGCCCCGAATTCGGCACAGCTTTTGTTGCCCCCCCAGCCTTCCCCCCGCCGCTGCCTGGCGGCCCCAGACAGGGAGGCAGACAGGGAATGTGCTCGGGGCGCTGGCAGAGGCGAGCGCGGGCGCTGGGCTGTGCTGGGGATGACACTCGCCGTGCCCTGCTCAGTAAGCATCCCCGGCCCGTGATTCAGAGCAGAACCAGCAGTTTGCATTTGTTTGGCCCAGCAAACTCCTTTATTTAAGCACTTTCTACTCTTTTAGAGATGGGTTTGGAGTCTTGCAGAAACCCCAGAGATTCCCTCCCTTGGGCCAGACTGTGCACACTCGCCCGAAGAAACTATTGTTTCTTGAAAGCCTCTCTAATCTCCCTGTCCCCAGCCCCGCAGCCCAGCTCAGCATTTCGGGCGGGTTATGAAAGAGGGCAGATGCCGGAGCGCAGCATTTGGATGATCCGCCAGCAAATGACGGGCTGCGATAAACACTCGGCTCTCCCGTGCGGGGACGGGCTGAGGGCTGTTCCTCGCCGTGGGGGAAATGACATTACAGGTTTGCAAGAGCTGGCCACTTTGTTGTGCAGAAGCCACCTGACGCTGACAGCCTGTCATTGATTTGCGAAAACATCGCTTGGCATCGATAACAAGCTTTCAGGAGAAACAAGTAGGGCAGAGGAAAACAACACCCAGGTGTTCCCTACCCGGACTGGAAACGCACAGACTCAGCCCCGCTCAGTGAAACGCACAGGAACAGCAGAAAGTCCTCCTCCATCACTGGGCATCAGCCATCCTGTCTTGGGCAGCACTGACCCCTCACGCTGCCCGGTCTCACTTGGGCATGGTCTCATTGTCCAGGCTGGTTGGGTGATGGAGCAGAGTGAAGCCACCGTGTCCCTTGGATGAGGTATCAGGAAAAGTGGGGAGAGGGGACTGGAGGTAATTGCCCTCTGGTTGATCTAGTCCTGTCTCGTTGACAAAGCTTGTGTTTCTGCTGCTGGGTTTTATTGAAGGGGCATCCTGGAGCATCAGACGAGGAAGGTGCACAACATTAATCTTCCCCGGGAGCATGCTCTGTCCTTTCTGACACTGCTCTTGTTCCTAAAAAATATGAAATACGGCACCTGTGTGCTCACAAACCACCAGGGAAACACAAAACCTGATGAACAGGAATGAAATAGTGTTTTTCCACTGCTTTCAAGGAGGGACCCAGCATCTGTGAGCTGAAAGCACCAGGCCTGGGGGCAGCCAGACCCTGGTCACTGACAACTCCCACCAAGAGAAGCCCCGCAAGTCCTCCCCTCTAAAGCATCCTCTGCCCGGCAGCGTGGCAGAGCCTGCTCCTCCTGGCCCTTCTCTGGGCTGATGTAGGCACCCAGGACCCAGCCCTGGGGGGCCCAGGAAGCCTCTGCCCTGGGCACCCTCCCCTCAGCCTCCATCCTGGTGGGGTTTGTGCCTCATCTCCCATATCAGCCTCTCGTGGCTTGGCAGGAGCTTTGTCAGCGCTTGCTGTGACCTGAAACTGGTCACACCAGCACCGAGGTGTTCAGTTCTCTGCAGACGAGTTGCTGCAGTGTGGCTTGGCAGAGACAAAATTCTCTGCTCGCATTCATAACCTGGCATGTCATTTCTTGTACAGACATTTTGTCTTCTATGCTGCTTGCTAAAAAGTCCTATTTTTCTTGGTGCTACCCCAAGTTACTTGCAAAGGTCACCCCAGCTCTTTGCCTGGCGGCTGCTCTCATTTCTCCATGGGGCTATCACTGCAAAACTGGGACCCTCTTTGGGAAGAGGTGTCACCCCCATGAACACAGCAGCACACTGCAGTCAGCAGGACGTTCCATGGCCCCCCCCTTAGGGGATCTGCAGATGACCCTGGGCTCCGTGGGGTGGGTTGCCACCCGTGTGGTCAGAGGAAGCGTTTTGCAAATGGGGAGGTTTGCAAACAGGACACATTGACCCAGGAGCACCTCGGGAGGACGGAGGCAGGACCCCAGGCAGGGACGGGCGCTGTGGCAGCTCCTCTCACCCATGGCCTGAGCCCTGCTGCCTCCTGCTACCAGCAGCGTCCTCAGGCTCGTGGCACTGAGACATGACTTTGATCCAGTTGAGACTAAGGGAAATAATAAAATACAAGAGGAGCAGGCTGTGTGGGAGACCCTCCGGCTGCCCAAGAAAGAGCACCATCTCCTATCCAGACCCATGAGCCCTCCGTGGCCAGGGGGATGGCGACGTCCATCCCCAGCCCTCATCTCTCCCAGCCTTGCCCCACTGGGACCCACGTGTCCCCCCTCCACCTCCACCCGTCGGTGTCGGGGGAGGCAGGTTTGGGGCGAGGGCTGTGGGGAGCTGCGGCGGCGCAGGGGCTGCGAGCGGCAGCGGCGGGCGCGTGGGTGTGTGCAGGCAGGGCGGTATATCCAGTCTGGCAGAGGGTGTGCCTGCTCACACGCCGGGGAGCCGAGCCGGCAGCAGGAGCCCTCAGACACCCCTCGGCCGGGGGAACGTATGGCAAGGAGGGGTTCGGGAGATTAACCCCAGCACGAGACGCGTTCGCTGTCGCCTCGCGTGGTGCGCGGTCAGGTGAAGTGCAGCCCCCCTCTCCCCCCCGGCCCCACGGTCTGCTGGCAGCCATGCTCCACTCTCCGCTGAAAACGGCGCTGGCGTATGAGTGTTTCCAAGACCAGGCCAGCTCCACGCTGGCTCTGCCCTCAGACCACAAGCTGAAAACGAAGGGCACGGGAAAACAGCGGGTCCAAGAGCAAGTGATGATGACGGTGAAGCGGCAGAAGCAAAAGTCCTCCGTGTCATCAAGCGTGGGTCACTCCAACCGAGGTAAAATCCCACCGCGCTCTGGACATCCAGGGGGGTCCTCTCTGGGGACAGAGGAGATGCTATGCGGTGCTTTTGTGGGGTTTTGTTTGTAGGGGACAGACCAGTTCGTGTCTCTCTCTTGGGTTACTCTGGGCAGGGGATGCTGAGGTCTCTTGCACTGGATGGAAGAGTTAGGACAAGGCGTGGAGCTGGATGCATTGACTCCCTCCCTGTGGAGCCGATCTCCCGGGGATGCTGTGCTGCTCCACATCCTTGAGGTGCTTGGACATTTCAGTGTGGTGCCATTAACCATTTATTCCCTGGCTCTAAATCTGGAGCCACTGCCTGACCTTTGCAAATCCTTCCTCTGCGAGTGCCCCCCGTGGTTGGAATCTTCCACCAGAGCCGTCCCCTCCTGCGGGTGGTCACTAACAGTGATGCTCTTCCACCGTGTTTTGGGGTGGGAGCTGGCTGAGACAGAGCTCGGCTGTCTCCTGGGTTGCTGCAGGTGGCGGCAGCTCTGCCTACAAACAGGACACAAACTTGAGCTCGGGCTTCACCTCTGAAACTCCCAACATGTCTCCTGAGAAGTGTGGGAGCCTCCAGGACACCCCAGTGTGAGTGGTAGGAAGGAGATGAGTTAGGAGGAGAGATGTCCTTTTCTTCCCACAGTGGCTTGCGGTGGTTCAGTGGGAATGCTTTGAAGCCCCCTCTGTTTTGCAGATGGGTTGAAAGGCGTGTAGGGGTCCAGGCAGCCCGTCCACCTCCACACACCGAGTCTGTGCCAGAGAAAGCAAGAAATCAGCTGAGTCCTGTAGCCAGGTTTCCTACTGGAATACCTTCATCTTTGGATCAAGGCTTGGCAAATGGTTTTCTTTGCCGTCCTTCCGTCTGGAGAAAGCTGATTTGGAGGTAAACCCCAGATTTCCCCAGGCGGGAGCTGCGAACCCAGAGGGTTGTGACAGCCTCAGCACAAAACCTCCCATCTCCCGGAGGTGCCTTCACTGGCAGCTGCTGGGAGCTTGCCGGCCCAGCTGAGATCAATGGGAAGAAGAAAGCCCAAGGGTTGGAGGGAGAAGGGGGTGCCAGGGCTGGCACTGAGCCGTTCAGCCCCCCCAAGAGTGAGCTGCTTGTAAAGGAGTGTTTGCTGGAAACCTGGATGAGCTGGGCCAGTCTCTGCCACCTCTTTCAGGGACTGTGGCTCGTCCAGCAGCTTTTCCAAGCTAGTTTGTGAGGTTGAATCCAGTGCTGGTGAGGTGTCATGGTCCAGACACACATTTTGGGCTGGTTTACTGAGAAAAGTTGGGTGGCAGTGGGTGCCGGGGGAAGGAGCAGATGTGGGGGTCCCACAGGAGCCATCTGGCTGTGCGCATTGCAGTTGCTGCAGCGGAGGGAATTGGGCAGCTTCACGGTGGATGGATCTGTGCGGTGACCTGGGATGGGCACTGCCAGCAACAAATCTCTGCTTTCTCTTTTTTTTCTGCTTCTTTGTGGACAGAGACTGCAAGGGATGGGCTGGGAACGGGGCGAGGAGAGTTTTATTCTGCCACCAAAATAGAAGGCGACAGGAGATGCAAATCTCCTCCTCTCTCAGGAGGGTTTATTACTTAAGGTGTTGTGGTGCTGGACTTGACAAAATAAAATACAAACCAGGACAAGAGGCTCTGGAAGGGACTGGGGCACTGCCAGCCCCCCTTTCCAGCGGAGGGGCATTTCAAGGGGAAGTGAGCAGAGATGTCTCCCACTGCTGCCCACAGGCAGGGGGGAAGGGGGATTATTCCGCTTGGAGAGGAGCCCAGGTGAAACCTCTGGGAAAGGGGAAAAAATAAGCAAAGTCCCAAGCTGCCGGTCTCCACTCAACAGGCTGAAGATAAACCCTTCCTCCAGATACTTTGGGGAATGCCTGGGAATGGGAATTGCGTGGAGATGTGCAGCTCTGGTTTCTGTGTCCCAGGGAAGCTGAGTCACATCCAGCTCCCAGGAGCTGCCTCCGAACACGGGGCCGAGGACGCCCCGTTCCCACCGCAGGGAGGTTGGCCAGCATGAAGGTCCTGGTGGCTGATTCACCCTGGCAGCTGCTCTCTCAGACCATTTCTGGAGGGAATCCCAGAAGGGCAAGGAGTTGCCATTTATTCTCGGGCTTTTCTTGTGGGCTGGAGCCCAAGAGAGTCAGACTGAGCTTCCAAGGGGGAGCGTTGTATTGGTTTTTACTGCTGTTAGTCCAAAGATTAGCTGAGCAGCTTTAATGAGAAGCATTAATGTCTCCTACAACTGGATGTCAGCCTGTTCCAATGCTTCTTCAACTTCAGCTGCCTGCATCTCCCAGTGATTTCTCAGCGATGCTCCTCAAAGGCAGCACAAGCTGGGGAATTCACAAAGCCCCTCAATAAACCATTGGGTGCTTTATTCCCTCTGCACCCAGACAGTTTCCTGCGTGTGTCTGGTGAGGTGTTGGTCCAGGTCCAGCTTCTGTTGCTTCATTTTGGTCTGTGGTTTGAGCAGGAGCTGATGCTGGCGCAGAGCTTCCCCAGCTCCAGGAAGGCTTGTGTCTGTGTATGTAGGATGGGGAGCACGGACATGGACCCCTCTTGTGTGTAGTAGGGATGGGAGTTGTTGTATCCCCTAGCTGGAGTTTCTTTAGAGGATCAAGAGATGTTCCCTCAATGTCCTGCTAACTGTTGGATACATAAAATTGGCTGGTTACTTGGAGTCATGCAGATCAAGGCATTGTGGGCACTTTCTGAAGATCCAGGGTCAGCCAATATGTGCACAAGCCACAGTGGGGCAAGGTGATCCATCTGGGCTCAAACTGGAGCGCTCTGGGGTAAGGCAGTGAGCAGAAGCCAGCTGCCAGCAGCATAACCCTGCACCCACAGTGGGAACAGCAGCTATGGGTGTTTCCAAGGATGGCTGCAGAGTTTTGGGTCTGTGGGGTCTGCCTTAGGGCACATCTGCCCTTCTCACCATGGGAATAGCTGCCTGGATGGCTCCCTCTGAATTTGTAAGTAATGCCAACTTCCAGGGAAAATGAATTTCAGTGTCATGGCAGGAGAAAAGGCCAGGCCAAGAAGAACCAGCTCCTCGTAGCCAACAGAGCTTGGTTGCAAAGTCCTCTGGCTAAAGAAAAGTTTTGCCAGTGATTCATTGCTGGCTGGCAGGGTACGGCAGGGAGCAAAGATACCCAACCAAGGAGTGTGTATCCAACTGTGTCGTGGCTGAGCAGTGATTGCTATCTGGCTGTGGCTGAGAGGGGAGAAATCCCATCTAGCTCTAATGGCATCCCACCTCCCTGTAATTGGGTCATTACTCTGATGTCAAGGGAAGAGGATATTTGGGGCTTTTAAGTCTTTTGAAGAGTTAGAATCATAGAATCATAGAATGGTTTGGGTTGGAAGGGACCTTAGAGATCATCTAGTTCCAACCCCCTGCCCTGGGCAGGGA
>JAOXNO010000014.1:1052053-1079315 GCA_028565335.1 Limnodromus scolopaceus | reverse complement strand
AAAAAAAAAGCACCAGGGAGGCATCTTCCCCAAAGAGCATTTCCACCTCCTACCAGAATGTTCAGGTTATTTTCAGGAGATGATAGTCTGGTTTTATCCCAGATTCTCGGGTTCTGTGACCAGATTGTGTGGTCTTTACCCTTGAGGTGGTTGAAAAGAGGAATGTCCTTCCTCTCCCCAAGGGCTGGCAATACACCTCCAAGCTGGTTCTCAAGATGAGCCAGGCAGAGAAGTGTCTAAACTTGCAGGACTGAAAAAAGGTGATATTTTCTTTAGCCACCTCCATCAGAAAATCCCCAGATTCTTCCTGGCCTTCTGACTGAGCTCCCCAAGCAATAAATTACAGCTGTGTGGTGGCAGAATTAGCACCTTCTCCAGCCAGCAAGGTGGCTTCAAAATGCCTTGAACATTTGAGGTTATATATAATTATACATTTATAAGCTCTTACATACAAGTTCTTGGAGGTGAAGGCAGCTCTTCAACAACTGAAGAACATAAACTTGCATGAACTGCCTGGACTCTTGAATTTGGCCACGTAGTAGTGAATTTATACAAGAGAATTAGAGATGTACCTAAAATAGCTTATTTTTGGTGTCTTCTTGCTCAACCTCAAAGTCTTTAGTGCAGTGCATGGCAAGAAGGGATCCTAAAAGGAAAAGTGTGGTCCCCAGGGAGGACTGGTCAGATTAACCCACGAGTCATGCCCAGAAACTGCTCACTCACAGCGTCAGGAAAAAGCTCCCAGGTGCTCCTGCCTCCAGTTATGTGGTGTTTGCACAGAACAAGAGGTCGATTGCAAAAAGGAATTCCCAGGAAACTGTTATCATGAGATTGTTTTATCTTTGTGCTCAGAACTCTTGTTATTAGCTGACTCTGTCCCCTGCTAAATTATCTGGCCCAAGCTTTACAATTTCAAGCCATGCCTTGCTTCTGCTGTAGCCCAGCACTAATGTCCTGTTTTCGAGTTCCTGGGAAATCCCAGGGTGGGGAGGGAAGCACAAGTTGAAAGACACAGCTGAATTGTATCTACCGTTACTAGTTGATGGCCATTTCCTTCCCTAATCAGCAAGTTCTGTGCCACTTCAGAATAAATATGGAGCAATCAGGGCTGGAGAGATATTAATAGGGAGCAATGCCCACCAAGTTGATAGGTTTTATGGAAAATTAGATCCTGTGGTTTTCTGCACAACTGTGTGTCTGTGAAACTACCCTGCCGTTTCTTATTCTGCATTCAGTGATGTTCTTCAGGTGCTGCCATCCGTGCAGTCTTGCTCCTCTCTTGTTGACAATAGAAAGCACATCTCATTATTTATACCGCATCTACGGGAATCATCTTCCTGAGAAAATGCAAGAATTTTTAGCCACGAACCAAATCTCCATAACAGGTTCTGTCTGCCTCCGGCAAGGCAATGAACTAGACTTAGTCCAAGGATCGGTGGCTGTAGAAGACCTGAGTGGCTTCAGGGCCTTTGTGGTCGAGCTTATCCAGTTTATCTAAGAGATGAGTCTTATCAAACAATCAGAAAGATTAGGATATTTCTGACATTACCCACCAGTTTAGGTGCATAAATGAAGACAGGTAAGTCCTGATTTTGTACTTCGTTAGACATTCAGAGCTTCCCCTGGAAGTTAATTGGAGTGTAGGGCTTGCACTTCCTCATAACGGGACTTGGGATGCCACAATTATTGAGCACTTTTGAAAATGAAACTTAAATGACCTTAGACTCTTTTGGACCATCTGAGGGAGGTTAAGGGAATTCCAGCATGGAAAGAGAATGTCTTGCTTCATTTCCTCTTGTGATGAAAGTAGCATTGAGTAAAATACTAAGAGGGATGCAAAGATTGCACTGCCAAGGACTCCTGGTGAGAGGCAGCTGGAAGGGCTTTCAGTAGGGGTG
This sequence comes from Limnodromus scolopaceus, assembly GCA_028565335.1. Taxonomy (NCBI): domain Eukaryota; kingdom Metazoa; phylum Chordata; class Aves; order Charadriiformes; family Scolopacidae; genus Limnodromus; species Limnodromus scolopaceus. The sequence goes on along the minus strand of JAOXNO010000014.1, from coordinate 1,077,417 downwards.
GGATAGGTAACACCAAACACTCTGTGGACTGGGAGAGAGTAGAAATGGCAGCTGGGTTCCTCCTGATTCAGGATATTTGCATCTTTACAAAACATATCTGAGATCTAGTCTCACATATCTCCCCAACACTCTAAAAAATAATGATGGAGCTTGATACGTTTTCAGGGAAAGAAAGTACAAATACGCAGAGTCATCCTTTAGAGACCAGAGATTGACATTTAAGGCAGTGCAATTAGGTTTTTAGTGTTTGACTATTTCAGACCCCCAGGTGTTGAATAGACTTGATCATCATTCACCCATCACGTTTGTTATTTACTATTTGTCGAATTCAGCAGGCTCTGCTCAGGCTGCTTGTGTTGATGTGATTGTTAGTGTTCAGACCAGAACGGCCAGACTGGCAAAAGGGTTGGGGGTGGGTTTTGCCTTCAGAGAAGAGGCAAATCTTATTTACCTCTAAGTCAGAATAAGGGAAGTGTGTTCCAGGTTCAGACCTTCCAGGATGTGTAGCACAAATTATCATCCAGATCCTCTCATAAGGCAAAGATCTAAGACATTGGCCCAGTATCTGACCCTGTCTGCTCTTGTCCACTGTAGGTTTTATGGCACTTTTGTGCTGAAAATCGTGGGCTGTTGCTTGCGGTCTGAGGGCTGCTGTTTCCAAGAGCTCTTCTGAAATGAGCATCTTCTATGAGTTGCCTGCAACGGCCAAACTTGCTGTCTGTCTTCCCTACGTTCCTCTTAACCTCTGCTGTTCTTCAAAACTAAACTCACTGGAAAATAAAGCGCTATGCTGTGAAGGGGTGCTGCTGGGACTCCTTTCTCCTGCTGACCATGTCTTTTCTTTTTACAGGTTCCATGTATGATGGTTTAGCTGATGGTTATGGCTATGGGACATCCCGGGGCAGCTATTATGCCAAAACCCAAACAGGAAACAGCAGCTGGGGATATCCGGTAAGATGCTTTTTTATCTGGGAACTGTGGCATACTTTTGGGGTATCCTGTGCAGAAGCACCCTTCAGCAGGAGCAGTCATGCAGCGAGGCCAAAGCCCTTCAGAAGTTTGCCGGAGAGATTACACGTGGCTATGGCTGTCTTAGAAAGCAATACAATGCAATGGAAGAGCATGATCAACAGCCCTATCTCTATGTTGTGTGTGCTTCGGGGTTTTAGTGTGGACAAGATTAAGTTTGGCTTTGTGGATTAATTCCACACAGCACGAGAGGTTTAAGCTGTCTGAAGGATCAGTCATGGGTTCAGACTCCTGCAACTCAGTTCCAGTTTGGAGCCCATCCATTGCCCACCTGGGACGTAGCAAAACTTGTCTGTGAACAACAGTAATGTGGTTGAGTGGTGATGCACAGGGGATTTGCATTACAACTGTGTAGCTACTCCCAACCTTAATGCTAATGCATACCCTTTTCAGATATTCTCTGAGCTTGGCAAAGAGGTGGTCCACTTCCCTCATAGTGATTTTCAAAAAAAGTATTACAAATTGCCAGAAAAAAACACAGGTGAGATAGTACTTGTCTTTGTGCAGTCTGAGCTTATACATCCCACAGAGGTCCTGGTCTTGTCCTTGGTGACAGACTCTTGGTACACTGGGAATCACTCCAAACCACTCCATCATCTACTATGGGATGGGACAACTTGTGCTCGTGTTGCCCCCTCCACCTCTGACCCGTGTTCTGTTCTTTCTTGGTTTTCATCAGCTATAAAGTAGAAAGGAGCAATTCACAGATCTGGGATTTGAATATGGGAAAAAGAAAGGGCTCCTTTCAACAGCTCTGGGACTGTAAAGCAGCTCCCTGTCAACCATCAAAGGGCTGAACCAGGAAAGGTACTTATGTTGGCTTCAAGCACACAGACAGAAGGTTGAAGTTTTTCCTGGTAGTTGCCAGATCCTCTGCTAGTTCGTAGCATCAGCATTCCTCAGCTTCAGAAGGATTTATCTGTTGTCTTTCTTAATGGCCTCGGTGCAGCCTGCTTCCTTCAAGGCTGGGTTTGCATTGCTGGGGTTGCTGCCGACTGCATGTTCAGTAGGAAGGACTGGGAGCATGGGCATGTCTTTGAAATTTTTATTTACAGACTGTCTGTTGACTTGTTTCAATGTTCTATGCTGACCTGATTAAATCCCAGACCGAGGTGTTTCTGCCTGGTCTAAGACCAAAAGGGTGACTCTGATGGGTCAGAGCAGAGGCCCACCCAGCCAAGTTCCTGTCTCCAACACTAAGACAGTGATGGGCCCTTACAGAAGGGTTTAAGCATGGTAAGCAGGCAGTGATGCATCCAAGAGTGTTTTTGTGGTCATCAGAAATGTGCAACTGAGTGACCTCCTGAGCCAGAGGTGGAGTCTCTGGGCGTCATAAGTCAAACGATTGTGATGTTTTGTTTTGACGATATATTGCTATTTGTCTCTTGTGATTCCCGAAGGGAGTTTGTTATGCTTTGTCTAAGCAAAACTGTTCTATTCCAGCCATTCTAGTAGTTTCTAGTTGGATTTTTTTCGTGAAAGAGAGAGGAAGCTAAACCCCAGTTCTGCAGTTGTCCCTCCAGCTCATGCTCATGCTAGCAAGTGTTGTGGGTGCAAGGATTATTGTTTAATTTTTTTCATTCCTGATCTTCCTCCCTATCATTACAACAGCTGGACAAATGCTAGGTGGTTAGAAATGCAACAGGCTGCTGGGGTTTTGATCAGCAGTGCTAGTGAACAGCTTACGAGATGATTACAAAGATCAGACCATCCGTTAGACCATAGAGTACCTTGGACATAGCAGTTCGGTCACTTCTGGTTCACCATGAATTTATAAAGCTCATGGAACTGCTCTGAAGGTCTCTTCTGCATTTACTGATGAGACAAGGTTTTTCTCCAGACCTAAGTGGCTTACAAGCCTTTCATTCTAGAAATTTTTGGTACGTGCCTTCAGGCCCTGGGCTACTTTAGAAAAAGGGACTGGGAGTTGTGAAGGTTTCACGGTAAAGTTTGTCTTACCTAACCGTATCTATCTGAAAATCAGCCATTTGGTCTTAACAAGTAGTCTAGACTCCTCCCACAGCCAACAAAGAGAGAGGTACGAGGAGGTGATTCATCTCCTCTATCTCGGAGATCTGTCAGGTCAGGATGAATCAGCCCCTCTGGATGCCTATCTCCTTCCACTGAGCTGGACTGGAGCAGTCACCTAACAGGTAGATGACTGCAGTTAGGGCCGATGAGTCCCAAGTGCCATTGGCACATTGGAACATATAACCTCAAGCCTAAATCTGCTTAACAAGCTTAACAGACATCACACTCCCCAACCACACTGAGGAACCTCCTCCATTTTGCTTCTTCCAGAAAAGTACTAAAGGTTTACATGCATCCACGACCAGCTTGCAGCTTGGGTTAACTTTAATTTCTGCCTAAGGACCTGTTTGAAGTCTGCGCAGGTTCTGGGCATTCTAAAAAAATGTTTCCTATTTGTAATTCCTGGGTTGTAAGACTGAAAACAAAGATAAAGCAAATCTATTTTTGAAGACAAAATTGCTGGACTTCTTTCCAGCTGGAACTGGTCCTGTGAATGTTTCTGAGAAGTCGTGAAGTCCTTTGAGATGCACAGGCAAATTCAGATATTTCAGGGAAATGACCCAGTATAGTATTCAGGAAAAATTACCTACTTTTAATCCTTCTAGAGTTAAAAAGGTGTAACAGGAAATCCATGTCCCTGTTGCTGCTCCGCAGCACCTGCAACTTAGACACTGCTCTTAAATTGCCTTAATCCAAGGCATTGCCGTAGATGGTGACTCTAAATGACAGGAGGGATCCTGTCTCACCCACAGCTCCTAAAAACTATTATTTCTGACTTCCTCCTCTTGTCTTGTTTTGTATCGTCTTGGAAATCTCAAGGTTTTTGCTTCTGAGTTTTCTTCCCTGCCCTATGATACCAGTATTCAAATATTAGAGCAAAGGAAATTATAAATCTGGGGAAGAGATCAGTCAAAACTTCTGACTAAAATCTTTATTTACCCATTATTAAAGACTATTTTCTGTTTATTCCGCCCGTGGAGTGCTGTGTTTGCAGCCTCACTGCATTGCCGTGGGTACCCACTCGTTATCAGCGTAGGGTACACTGAAACACTGAAATCAGTGGGACCACTCCAGAATTGGGCACTCCGAGGGCAGTGGGTTTGCACTTGGCTGCAGCGTTTCCTTGTCTCAGGTGCCAGGGATTGTCTCAGCCTCCAGGGATGAAATCCCCGGTCCCGTTTGCAGAGTGACCCTGGTGGATGCAGAAACGGGTACATCAGTGACTGAAAACCTCTCTGCATTGGGTGATCTTCCAATCCAGGTGCTGCTGAGCCCAGGAGACCCTTAGAGACATTTGTCTCCCTATTGAAAATGTGAGTTATGAGTGGCCACCAGTTCCCAAAGCCATCCAACCTCAGGAGGTGGCTGTATGTCCTGGTGTAAAGCCTGAGCAGAGCCTGAGGTCCCACAGAAGCTACAGTGGTGACCACAATTTACACAGACAAACCTGAGGGAGGTTTAAATAAGCGACGCTGGGCACCTAGAGCAGTGCAGTCATGGCAGCAGAAGTCTCAGCGGGAGCTGCACCCGTGACTCTGATACCTCAATACCACCCCAAAATGGGATCTGTTCAGCACTGGGCTCAAAGCTCACAGCCCGGTGACCCGTGGGCTGCAGCTTTGGAGATGTACAGCCAAATCCCAAGGGAACACCAGGGGAAGGCAGGATGTGGAGCCAGGATCCATGCTATCAGCAAAGATCCTCCGAGGCTTAATTCCCACCTGCAGCAATGCTGCTCTTGCCTGGGTCTGCTGGGTTGGCAGCTCCATCCCTGACAGAGAGTCGGGGGGCAGTCCCAGGTCCCATGTCTGTTTTGGCATCATCTGTGACAAGGAGCAGAAGCACAGCCAGCCTCCCCGTGCTGCTGCTCCCACAAGAAGGAAATACAGCGGCATGATGTGGGTGTAAGCCCCAGCATTCTCCCCCCGACACTGCCCCGAACGAGGGGCCAATAAGCCCCTGGTGTGCTGGGTAGGGCAGGAGGCACATCTTGGACCTTGGAGGGTGCTCTGCCTCCATCGGGGTGAGCAGATCTTCATCCCCACAGAGCTGACCTGGGGCTTGCAGCGAGTGATGTTTCTGAGAGCAGCCCTGCTCCCAGACCAGGGAGTATCTGGCATATCTGGTGCTCCTCTGATTAAAGCAGTTAACTGAGCTGGGTCCTGGCACATAACAGTTGGGGACCAGTGGCTAGTGGGCCACCAGTGCTCACCACTGCTCTCCTCAGGCACCACTGCTGGGCTCCTCTCTGCTGCACTGGCCCACCCAGCTTGGTTTCTGTAGCACTTATGTCCGTTATGGTACTAGTGAAAAACATGCACTTTGGTGATCCCTCTGCACTGGAGACTGTACGTAGATTCTCAACCAGATGTTCTCTGTGGGAGAAAGTTGCAGAGCTTTCTCTCCCCAGTGTGTTCTCCTTGAACACTCCCTGCTCACCCTGGCTGGCTTTGCCTCCGTGGACAGAAATCTCTCATCACTGGGAGCTTTGTTCCATAATGTTTTCAGGACAAAATTTGTCATTTGCTGGGGTGACACATTCAAGTTTAAAAGAACCCCCAAAATAGCGTGGTTTGGGCAATCTTATCAAAGAGAAAGATCTACAGTTGTTGCACGTTGTTGCTCAGTCAGACCCTGTGAGGTTTTGCAAGAGGCTTTTCACTTCGGAGTAGCAAGTTGGACATTTCCTTCCCTTGCCAGAACAAACTGAACCATCAAGACTTAAATACTCTCAGCTGCATAAAGAACCAGACAAAAAAGCATATGGAAAGGCAGCACCCGGGAGAGGTGGGAAAGAGCATTTCAGAAATAGATAAACAATGCATTTGCTGGTTTTGCAATTTTTTCCCCCCTGCAATGGAGCGTGCAGCAGGCAGCAGCTAAAGCGTTTCGCAAGTGGCATGAAGAGTTCTCCCCACCCATCACTCAGGGTGGGACGCTGTCATGTTGCATTGCCTGTGCTTTGCCCTCCAGCCTGGGAGAAACCTGCTCCTGACGTGTTTATACGGAGCCCTTTACTTCTCTCTGTCTGCTGCTCTAGAAACAAACAAATTGCAAGGGAAAAAATGAGAGCCCGGTAATGAACTGATCGCGTCCTTAGATGCAGAAGTCAGAAACACCCAGTTATCTGGGAGGGCCTGCGATGTGGAGAGGCAGCGCCGAGATCGGAGCGCGATTCCCGGGGCTGGTGCTCCTTGCTCTGTGCTGCTGCTGCTCTGGAAAGCGGGAGGAGGAGAGGGACTTTCGCTGCTACACAAGAGGGTTTATGGAAGAAACAGAAAAGGGCTCGTGATCAATGACTGGGATAATGCCATTTTGACTTTCTCTCTAACATCAGTTTTATTCCAGTTGAAATAAGAGGTTTAAGATACTTATTTTCCTGTCTTGTGCGACGGTTGGATATTCCAATTGATGTTCCTAAAATGGTCCCACGTTGCAGGCTGAGAACTGGTGACCCACAAATGCTCATTATGTTAAAGGCAGGTCTTTGCTGCTGCCAGTGAAGGAAAGCTCTTACTCCCTGGGCCTGATAAGAGCATCTGTGTGCTATCAGTCCTCATCTTCTGCCTTTCCTTCCCGTGCCTCCCCTCCTTGTTTTAATATGAATGAATGGCTCCCAAGGCTTGGCCTCAAATGTACAGGCTCATTTCACAGTAGGGAGGAGAAGTTCAGGCTAAAATTCAGGATCTCAGCGTTGCCTGGCTGCACGTGAGCATCCTCCTGCCTCCTCCAAGTGCAGGTGGTGACGGTGTCTGGCAGAAAGGAGAGACCTACCAAACTGCCCCGACTTCTCAGGCTCCGTGGGGAGAAGTCTTGGTGACAGCCTATGCTGTTCTAAAATGATTTCCAGGTCTTACAGTGCAGAGGAAATCACTGCTTTCTGTCTCCACCCTGCTTTGAGGGACTTCTTTGTCCTTTCCAGCATTTCTCCGCACTCCTAAAGGGAGGAGGTGTGGACCTGGCCCACCTCCCCCATGCAAACGCCCACAAGCAGTGGGCCAATGCAATTCAGGGTGTTAGGAAATCTGGGTGGTTTATGAGGTTTGAAGGCAAGAGATTGATTATTTCCTTTCACTAATGCTATTCTGCATAGGGAGAGCTCACTCTACACATGTAATGGCATCAGCAAAAGTTACGAGATTGTTGTCGGGTGGCTCTTTAAACCACAGACAATGTAATAGCATCACCTTCACCTTCAGAGATGTCATCTCTTCTCCAGACGGCAAAGTGCCTCACTTCTGCCTTGCTGTGCCTCCTATCTCACTGATCGCTGCACCCAGCGAAGAGATAACGACGTGGGGAACCCCATTCCCTTGGCCAGGCTTGCTCCAGTGTTAGAAGTGGAGGTCTCTTCTTAGCTTGGTGACTGTCTGAAATGGGGACATGGGTTTTAGTTTGGGAAAGCAGCTCTTAAGACACTTTGCCGAGATCAAGAAGCGATCAGGTCGGCTACGTCTGTGGAAGGGTTCAGAGACTATTTGGCGAGCAGGTCTGAAATCCGCTGAAGCCGGCGGGAGACTCCTCATCGATTTGGAGGCTTTGGATCAGGCTCCTGCTGCAAAGAGGAATTCTAAGATACCAATTAGGTCCGTGCCACTTGAAAGAGATTAAAATGGGCTCAGCCAAGCATCTGGTAGAATCAGCAATAAAAGTCATGCACTGACTTTGGTAATGAGCTTCACATCACACGGGAACTATTTTCCCATGAGTTTGCAAAAGGCTTCCCCGCCCTGCCAGGACCTGCACTGACTTGCCGCCCAGGGCTCCCTGTGTTGCAGAAAGGTGTCTTTCCAAACAGGCGGTCGCTTTGCTTCACCCATCTCCGGGCTGGCAAGAAAGAGGGCAATGCTCAATGCCACTATAAAACACAGCAGGAAATGAAGAATTGATAATTCCGTATCTCTAAACACAGACACACTCACATCTTCCTTTGCCCGTTCCGCTGGCGGAGAGCCCGTGTGAGTACACTGGAGAGCAAACAATGGCTTTAGATAAATAGCAAGTTAGCTCTTCCATGGTTAGCTGAATTGGTTTCAGCAAATGCCCAGGGGCTCCATGGCTCTGCCAAGCTTCTGACAGCCCTACAAAATAATCCAGGTTTACACTGACTCATAGAGAATAACGACAGGACTCACATCTAACAAGCTGCTGCTCTGTCCTCCAGCAGCCGCTGCCAGCGGTGAGCCCTGGGAGCAGGGGAACCACAGAGAAGCAGAGTCCACCCTGCAACTCCTGCCACAGCCCTGTCCTGTCCCTCATTGTCCTGAGGGTTTCTGAACATAAGAAAACGAAGAAAAAATGAGGATGGTATCAGTCTTAGAAGGATATACTCATCCAAAGTGGGGTAGATCATGACTTTATGAAAGGGGAGACCTTCTCGCTCTCTACAACTCCCTGAAAGGAGGGTGTAGTGAGGAGGGGTCGGCCTCTTCTCCCAAAAAACAAGTGATAGGGCAGGAGGAAATGGCCTCAAGTTGCACCAGGGGAGGATTAGGATGGATATTGGGAAAAATATCTTCTCAGAAAGGGTTATCAAACATTGGAACAGGCTTCCCAGGGCAGTGGTGGAGTCACCGTCCCTGGAGGTATTTAAAAGCCGGGCAGACGTGGTGCTGAGGGACATGGGTCAGTGGTGGCTTAGGCAGTGCTGGGTTAACAGTTGGACTCGATGATCTGAAAGGTCCCTTCCAACCAAAATCATTCTATGAAAGGTCACTTTGCCATTGCTGTGTGCATCCAAAGCAAAACCAGGAGGGAGAGAACCCCTGTGCAAGACCATCCTGGGAAGCTCAGTGGGCTTTCCAGGGGAGACCCCAAGTCTCATCTGACTTACCCATGTGCCTCATCCTTGCTATTCTTATCGCATGCAAATTTTTCTTCCAGAGCCCTGGGAGCTCTGCAGCAGGCACCAAACCTGTTGCCCGCTGTGCTGCAGTACTAACAGGTTTTTTCTGTGTCCTCTGGAATAAACGCAAAGAGAATTTGCTCCGCTTTTCTCCCCTTCCAGCAATTCACCTGTTTAGATGCAAACCTGCAGAAAGCATGAAAACTGCTCCAGAGCGGGGCTCAAATGCCAGAGCAGTCTGGGTATCGGCACAGCTGGACTAAAGCTTCCCAGCCGGATGGCATTCCTGCTGCATAGCCCCTGTTAAAAGTTTTCAGCCGTTACCTGTGCAACAGGGAGGATTCACTGCATTCCTGAAGATCAGTTTCTTAATGGAAATATTTGACTTAATTAATTAACATAATGACAATTCTGCAGAGTGTTGGAGACAGGAATGATGCTGAGTGTGCTCAGGGCTGGGATGCAGTCAGGGCAGAGCAGCGGGACTCGGGCTGAGCTTCCAGAGGACACCAATTTCCCTGTCACGCGGTGTTTCTAGATTAGGAAATATGGAGTTTTTCTTTCAGCAGCATGAACTATTGCACCAGGCACAGGCTTTTCACACCTTGTGCCTTGAACCTCCATGGAAATAATAAGGTGCCAGTGTTGACTTTCCTCGTCCAGCCCAAGGGATCTTTGGGCGGCTTTTGCAGAAAGAGGCATCTGAAGCAAAGAGGCTTAGAGTTAGGGGAGAAAAAAATCCTTGGTCCAACAAGAGACCACGGATGAGCTTTCCCAAGATAAACCAAAGGGGGATGGAGCAGGCAGTTTTATTCTTTCATTCTTTTTGTGCCTGTTTGCTGTATGTCTTGAACATCTGCTTGCCAATGTGCTGAGGCCAATGCAGTGGAAAAACTCAGTATCATGGGGCAAACAGCATTAAAACAGCTTTATTTATTTTCCTTTCTGGACTACACAGCTTAGTGACTCGTCCCTCACTTGGGTACAACCCTGCAGGCTTCCAGGTGCCAACACTGACATCCAGAAGGTTTAATATTGCAAAAGAATATTGGATTCAGTCCTGGTGCACTTGGGGCAAATCTGGAGTACTTCTGGTGAAGGGGTGAGGACACTTTGAACTGACAGCAGGCCAGCTAAAGCCATTTTTTAATTTGATTAATTGCAGTTGGGTTTTTTACTGTCTTTCATTCTTTTTTTTTTTTTTTTCTTCCTGGCTTAGTCATCTCAACTCTTACTGCATATCTCCCATTGTTCTCAGAACACCCCATTATATGAGCTGATATTACACACATTGTAGCTCATAAGCAGATATTCATTGTCTCCACTTGTTTCTTGGCATCGTAAGATTTAAGAATCCCTTCTTACTGATTTTTCACTCCATTTACTTGCTTCCTAAGGAACTTATAGATGGAGGGGGACCAAAATAGCATAAGGAAATTAAAAATAAATGCAAGCAGTGCTGGAAGGTCAGAATGGGGCATCGTTCTATGTGATGGCAAGAGATGTGATGTGAGCTCCTCTAATTACAGGTTGGGTTAGACCCATGTGTTGGAAATAAGGCATTATCTATGTCAGGGTCATGTTTGAGTTTTCAGTTCTGCTTTTATGTTCCTGGATGCCATATCTTGATCATTAGGTGTTCCCAGATTTCAAGGGAAGCTTTGGCACCTTTGTAAGGGCTGCAGATGGGCTAATGTCCTGTAAATTTTGGACCACAAAAATACCCAAGAGGCACTTGGTAGCCGTGGCACCCACACAAGAGTGGGATTGGCAAGGTCGATCTGCAGCTCAAGCCTTTCCTAAATTTTCTGTCCCCTGTTTTCTCTTTGACCAGATGTACAATGGGACCCTGAAGCGGGACATGGAGAACCGGCGCTACAGCTCGTACAGCCAGATGGAGGGCTGGGGCAGCAAGCACTACAGCAAGGCTGTCTGCAGCCCCACCAGGGCCGGCAGCGACTACTGCTTCGTGCAGAACATCAAGAGCAGCCGGAGCGAGCCCGACCTCTACTGCGAACCGCCCCGGGGCACGCTGAGGAAGAGTCAGGTGGGGAGCCGGGCAGAGCACAAGGCCACCCTGAACCGCCAGAGCATCTACAGCAGCTGCAGCACCCAGCAAGGAACTTCCAGGACAAGTAAAAAAATGCCAGCACGGGCCCTCTCCTGCCCCTCGAGCAACAAGCCCGACGTGGTCTATGCCCAGCCCGTGATGAGCTGCAAACAGGACGTGGTTTATGGACAGACTCAGTCCGGCTCCAAGTAAGTCTGCTGCAGTGGGATGAATCTGAGTAAATGTAGACATTTGCTGTGGAGGTCTGTCCATCAGAGGTAGTCACCTGAGCTGCTCTATAGCCACTGGAGAGCTGCTCACCAGTACACACCACGCTTAATCGCATCCTGCAGTAGCGTCTAAAGTGGGTCAGATGAGTCACACTCTTAAAGAGCTTATTTCCTTTCATGGGCTATGGAGGGAAACCAACAGGACTGGCTCAGTGTACATATTTCTGCCGTAGCTGTGTGATGTTGGGCAAGATGATCCCCCAGTCCCTGTGGTGGTATTAGCCAACAGCTCCTCTGCGAGATGAAGGTGGGGAGGTGAAGAGCAGAAAGCTTGGTGTGCAGTTTGGGTGGCTCTCCCGCCTGTCAGACTGCTCTGATTTGGCAGAAAACAAGCCTAAAAAATCAACTAAATTTGAAGGAGTTGGCTCCTGAGAGTTTGACTCGGAGCAGAGCTGAGAACCTGGTGAGCGGTTGTATTTACACCTCTGTCTTTCCACCCAGCCCTTGTTTCATTTACTCAAAAGGTCAGATTTAGGTTCCAGAAAAGATTGACTCAGAAATTGAAATAAATAGCCAAACAGGAATAATTTACTTAGCCAGGAAAGGGGAGGGAACAGAAGCTGTTCAACTCCTTCCTGTGCAGAGCATCAAGTCCCACTGGGATCAGGAATTATGTAAAGATGGAGGATGGTCCTTCATGTTTCAGTTAGCACCAGGTCCCTTCTTGTAAATATTGCCTACAACAACAGGGCATGTAAAACAGTGAGCTCAGACACTCCCAAGCTGATACAGCCGTGCAGTGCAGCAGAGCTCTCACTGAAAAAACCTCACGAGGTTTCTATCGGCTTAGAGTGATGTGGATTCGAAGCTGCCCTGATGCTGGTGGCTCCACTGCCTCTGGCTCTGGAGCACCAACCATATCCTGCCATATTCTGGGAAGAGATTCGTTCTGCACAAACCATAGTCTTGGAAGACTAGGCTTTGCATGTTTTGAACTGCAAAAAATTGAGGTTCAAGGTTGCAATGTTTTATTGGGCTGCAGAAGGAGGGTCTGCATCTTCCACAAACATTCCCTGGGGCTACTGCACTACTGTTGCTGCACCACTGTCATAGAGGGCCTGCTCTGCATCAACCCAGAAGTTACCACAATTCCCAGACAGATGTGGCAGCTTCTCACACAAACCCTAGAAACTCCCAAGCTCACTCCTGGTGGTCCCCGGTCTAAAAGAGAATTTTCATGTTGCAGCATAAGCTTGAGACTAATTCACAGGGCTCATGGCCTTTGTTGTAACTCACACCAAAGGCCTGAGACTGTTGAGCCATTGACCCAAGGTGTGATGTAGATATTGAGAAAATCCCTCCCTCAGTCAGCAGTGTGAGCCAAATCCTGCCCTTTTTCATATCTGAATGTTGATTTCCAGATTTCTTTGGCTAATTTTCTGTTCAGCCTCCCTCGTTTTGTATTGAGTAGGAGAAATATGTCCCAGAGTGCGTATGGCAAGAAATGTCACTTGCCTGTTGCTTAACAACAGCGCGTTGTCAAGAAGCTGTAGCTTCTCATGTGCCCAGTTACTTCATGTTTAACACATGGGAAATTGGCCCTGGCCAACCCAGAGCACCGGTGGCATTGGCTTGCTACTTTCAGAAGCTTTGTAAATCCTCTGGAACAGGAAAGAGAGACGTCACGTAAACTGGAAGTAACTTGTTCTAGGGAATTTCTGACTAAAGAGCATAAAAGTGTAGTGGGAGGGGTGGCAGAATGCTTAAACACAGGACTGCAGCTGTCTTCTGCCAAGGGAAAATATTGCTTTTGAGAAGTTAGTCCCAGGCAGACAGGCTCTCTCAAAGCCAGCCCTGCTCTGCACTGCGCAGTGTTCATGGGTGTAGACTTGGCCATTGCTTTGGAAAGGTCACTTGAAGAATAATGGCATTTTCTGAAGAGAAGGAGAACTGCTGCTGTGAGAGGAACACTCTCCAGCGCTGGATGCCCTTTGGTTAGGGAGTGGCTCCATTTATACACTTCTCCTGGCTCGGGGCATGGCTCATCTGGCAGAACTGGTTCTGATGTGGAAACGTCGGGCTTCAAGTCGTAGGCTCAGCTGGGGCTGTGTCCCCTGAGTAAATCTGATTTGGCTGGGGCACACCCCCCTGCTCTGCCTGAAACTCACTGCGGAGCTGGGTTAGTTTGGAGGGCAGCTTGTACAAAGACTATTTTTTTTTTTAAATCATTTACTTGGAAGGCCGTTAGCCCTTATAAAATGGCAGGTCACTGTTAGACTTGGTCTGTAGTGTGCTTTTTTTGGGAAGGGACCTTCAGAGATGGGTTAGGACCATACCTGGGCTCTCTTTGCTGTGTAGGACTGTTTCTGGCTGGAGGATTCTGTACTTGGAGAGCTCAATCTGCATTTGGGCAGCCTGATCTTTGAGCAGGGAGAGGTTTGCTTGTAGGCATCCCATTATTAACCTCCGCGTGCAGAAAGAGGGCTTAGCTGGGTAATAGCTGCTGTAGTTCCCTGTTTGGAGATCTGTTCTTCTTATTCTAGTAGCTCTTCAGGTAGAGTTTTTGCCTGTATGACAAGGATAATTTTGTGTTCAGTTTTCATGCTGCAAATCTCCTGTGTAGGTGGATATCTTGTCTGCAGGTTAGCAAACTACCTCACTGAGCAAGGGAAGGGCTAGGTAGTTTCCAAGCTTTCAGAAGTGACCCAGTGGGGTGATTTCGGTGGCTGTGAGAGGGATTACAGTGGGGCCTGTGATGCGCTGGGTCTGTCTGTGGTACAAACCTGCTCTGGGAATGTGGACAGTCTCAGTACTGGTTGAAGAGTGGTGCTTCTCAGGCATCCTGTGCTACGGCTCTGGTCTCCTTGGGTGGTGTGAGATGAAAAAGGGGTCGCTGGACGTTCTCAGGTAGTGAGAGTGATGTGCAGATATCAAAATACTGAGTAGTCAAGAACTGTCAAACTACATGTACTGAACAGTCCCTCTGCATTTGGTCACAAAGTTATTTAATTTCTGGAACTATTCTTGATTGTGTGATTGCTTTCATTTATCGAACTGGCTTCGGCTGTGTAAGACGTGGAATAGCTGTCTCTTTGATAAGTATCTCTCAGAAGAGTCCTTCCTCTTACAGAAGCAACTCTAGTTGATGAAACACCTTTCCTCCAGCTAGCTGATGAGTAGATTAACGTGTAAATGTTTTTTGGGAAAAACCATTCTATGATTCTGTGATAAACTAAACCACGATGTTGGGTTTTACTCACCCCATAGTATTATGTCTGGTGATGAAATCTGACTTTTGTACTGTTTTTTCAGATCAGGGGTACTGATCAGTGCTTAAACAGTGCTGACTTGCTTTGAGAAACCTCCTCCTGAAGTATATTCTCTTCCACCACCCCTGTCACTATGATCCTGCCTCAGTGAGAAGAGCCAGACCTTCTGATGTCCCTTCCAGACAGTCTTCTCTATAACCACTCAAGGGCTTAAGCCTTAGTAAGCATTATGTCATATCTGAAAGAACATTTTCAAGCTCAGTGTATCTGTCGTGGGCCCAGAAGTTCATGGGTCGTTCTGGTGGCTCCTGACCAACAGCAGTTCTCAATGAGCGGTGCTCACATTTTGCTGCATCTCTCTGGAGTCCTTCTGCCTGACAGAGCTGGAGGGAGTCTCCTTGGTGTCCAGGGCTCCCTCTTCTCCCCAGAATCCTTCTCCTTTTTGGGCTCTCATGACATCCCGTAGATCTGCATCTTGGAAACTGGCAGCAACAGTGGTTTCAGCAGCTGGTGCAGACGATGCATATTTGTCTGCTTTTAACCATTTCCTCTGATGGGTGGTACTTGCAACATGCTCCAAGTGGCAGTGTGTCATCTTGAGCCAGCCAGCTTTTTGCTAAATAACATGTTGCAATTCAGCCCAGTCAGGAAAAAAGTTTCTACATCCTCCTTGGTCATCAGGTAGTGATAATGAGAAGAAGCGATAAAGGAGGAGATATTTAATGCATCCTAGAAAACTTTGACTCTTTGTCCTCCTCCAGCTGGAACCTGAGGCACAGGAAAACTGTATTAGTTCTGCTTGCAGAAGTGTTGCACGTCATGCTTGAGATGCCACGTGCACATGGGACTGACAGCCCAGGGCCAGGCCAGATCATGACACATGGTGGTTGTGGCTCTGCAATATCTGTGCAGGTCAAAGGTTACGTGCCTGTCACTTCTCTAGGGGATGCCTGCATTGGAGCTGGGTGTCCCTCTTGCCCTTCCAGAGATGCAGTCAGTGGCCAATGGAGCTGAAATCTGAGGTAGGGCAGTGAGTTACCCCCTGACAAAGCCAGAGTCTCTCAGCTGACTTCAGGGGAAACCCAGGTGTCTGAGCTGGAGACATTGCTGAGAGACCAGACTAACCTCACCCCTTGTGAAGGATTCAGGGTATTCTCATTTGTGAAGATGAGAGGTGAGCTGGGGTGTCTGCAGACGTTCCCCAGCTTAAGGGTTGCTGATATAGATCAGGAGCCATTAATGGACACCTACAATATGAGTTGTCTCCCATAACACCACATGCACCTTTGGCCTCATTTTAAGACAAGGATGTGTTTCCCTTTGGTGTTCTCTGTATGTGGGGGAAAGAGACTGAAACACCTCATTAGAGATCCTGTGAATGCAAGTGTCTCTCAAGGCACCTGGAAATACGTAATATCTTGGTGCTACACTGTTAAAGGCCTTGAATACCCTGGGTGGCAGCTACGGAAGAGGCCATAAAGCCTGGGGCAACCCTTTGGATTTTTCATATGGTCATATTTGTCTACAGTGGTACTGACTTGTCACCTGACAAGCTGCAGCAGCCTCCGTGAGCTGTGGCTAAAGTTCAGGGACAGTAAGTGTGCGACCTGTAACCACTCATTCCTAGTCAGGAGCTCAGTCTCTCTGGAAATACTATAAACAGTGAAAACATCCAAAAGTTCTTGGAAGGCAGAAAGGTGTTTTCTGGTAGATCTCCTCTCTTTTAGGATAAAGGTGATCAGTATGAAAACATAAATTCACCGGGGCTATGCCACACAATGAAAGCAGAACCTAGTACCATGGTAGGCACCTTCATTGCGTTCAAGGCCAGGCTGGATGGGGCTTTGAGCAACCTGGTCTGGTGGGAGGTGTCCCTGCCCAGGGTTGGAACTCAATGAACTTTAAGGTCCCTTCCAACCTGAAACATTCTATGGTTCTATGATTTTGGTTTATTCTTAGTTGGAATAAATTGCCTCTAAAGATGACCATTTCTCAGTGCTGGCTCCTGGTGATGTGAACTTGTCTGCACTGTGTTCTTGCATCCAAAGCAATCGCTGTGGAGCTGTGGGTGATCCTGTCCTGGTGGGGTTCATCTTGTTGCACATGGCGAGGATCCCCTCCTCCCTGGCTCAGTGTCGATCTGTGCCCATCTTCCCTGGTAACGACCCACGAAGCAAAGCCTGAGGGAAAGCTTCAGCTGAGCTTTCAGTGGCATCAAAACCTTGGTGCCATGTCCCAGGGGCAGATATGGCTGCTTGGTGTGGAGCATAGCTATTGGGTTTGCTCCAGTGTGGTGTGACTCTGGAAGGTTTGGATGTGCTAAACACTCAGTTTTGAGTGTCTTCACTCTGGTTTCCTTAATGAACAATGGAATTTGTTAGAGTTTTCTGGCTTCCTCCTCACCCGGGACTTGTAGCCCTCATAACCAGGGCAGAGACTTAGGCCTGGTTAACACAAACCAATCTGCTAATCCAAAGTGAACAAAAGGTGTTAGTATCAAATGAGGGACTTTGCCTTTCTGTGATACTGAGCCTCTTAAGTATTTGTTTCCCTTCCACACCTGAATCTGATCATCTAATTTGTCTCCTGTTGAATCATTTCTAATTGAGGTATCTCCCTATTCTGATTGCTTCTTTCTTGTGGAAGAAGAACAATCTTTGGAGCTCTTCCTACCAGGCACATTGGCCCAGGTTGGAGATGGCCATAGTCCAAGAATTTGCCTTGGAGCAGGCTCTTGTTCTCGTAGTGTAGATCTGGTTAGGAATATCCCTGTCTGGCTGATGAACAATCTCCCATTAGCATGGGCTTTGCCAGGGTGTTTATATTCTCAGGCAGAAGAAATCACTGCTGCTTCTTGGGCAGCATGACTGAGCCTGGCTGCTCACCCTCTGTGAACTTCTCCTGTTGATGAGCCAGCAAGAGAAACAGAATCTTACCCATCTTTTCCCACGCAGAACTGGACCCAGATGCCTAGTTTTCCCCTGCTGAAGGAGTGTTTGGATCCCTTATGGAGTGGATGTGTAGAAAATTGCCTTCCTTGAGTACCTGGACCAAGTAGAATTCCTTCTTTCTCCTAAAAAGTGCACCTGATTTAGGGGTTTACTTAATTTGGTAAATAAAAAAAAATAAATAATCATCATGACTACATATGCTGCATAGCCACTGCCCTGGTGCTTTTATTAATACACCTCGCTCCCCACACTGCCAGCCCAGGTCTGCATTCTCAAAGGACAAGTCTCTCTGGTGCTACTCACGCTGGAGCCACCAGTGCTCCGTTTTGTGTCTCGGGAGCATGGAAAGGACAAGAGAAAATCACAGCATCCTGGACCCAAACCAAAGATTTCTGATGTTCCATAGTTTCTAGTTTAAACTTTGTCTTTTCCAGTTTTGTGTTTCCTCATTGCAAGTGTAATGGAAGTTTCTTGGAGCCAAGTTTTGGTAGATGCTCAAACTGATGAAAAGTAATACGATGACACGATGCTTTATTGTTAGTGTACAAATAAAAGGGGAATGACGTTCATCTAACCCTAGACATTGAATGGTTAAGGTCCAGCCCAAGACTGTTGTCTATCATTCCTGTGTACCAACAGAGGCAGAGGTATCTCCAGAGGGCAGGAGATAGGAAAAATGTCTAAGACATTTCTTAGGAATTTCCTTCTGTCTTAGGAAAAATGTCTAAGACAAAGGCGAGTTGTTCTTTGGAAGCACCTTCTTCTCTCCATGGACTACACAGGTGCTTGAATAAGTAATTTAAACTGGGTGCAACTTTATACCAGTGAGGGTAAGGGAGACAAAACAGTCTTTCATGCTGTCTACCAGTGTTACAGCATAATTGTTGGCTTTTCATGTTCTGTATGAAATTTGCTATAGAATTGTGGATATTTATGTCCTGGTTTGAGGTAGAACAGAACTGGCCCATGCTCTGTGGAGGTGAACCTTTGGATGCTTAAGGACAAAATGTTTTCTTATTGTAAGCTGCTGGTGGTGGTCACCACACTTGGGTGTCCTTTCTAGACCTTTATTAGCATTTATTTGGCACAATCAAAATGAGTCTGCATATTCCATGCCTGAAGAAGCCACTCCCTCATAGTAATATTTAATACTTCAAAGGTTTATTTAAAGAACTTGGTAAATAACACTGTTTGGTTATCTATTGGATTGTCTGAAGATGATCAGCCCTTCTACGTAGTCACTCATTCGTATGACATGGAGCAAGAGCTCATGTACAAGTTAATGTGGTTCAAAGAGGAACTGATCTCTCAACCTCCAGGTAAAATTCCCCATCAGTTGCAACTGGATCCTGAATAACATCCGTCAGGCACAACGATGACCCAGTTGTCCCAGCAGAGCCCCCATGCTTTTTGATTTCATCCACTTAACAACGCATTTTCCATTTGCATCCCGTCACTGCTGAAATAGTAACAAGCAAAGAGGAGTCTGGGGTTAGACTCTTCTCAGTCCTGAACCTTGTGTGGTCATTTACTCTGATGCAAATTAATGCCAACACTGTTGTTGTGAGTGAAGATCCCGCTGCAGCCAGCTGCAGGCCTAAGGCGCAAGGATGCTGAGAAGAGACAGTAACTTTTATTAGACTGACTGATATAACTGAAAACACAGACAAGCTTTGAGCTTGACAAGTACAAAGCTCCTTCCTCAGCCTGAAAGTTTTTACACTTTTCTAACTTTATGTGGTTAAAAGACCACAGATGATGCTAAATCAGTACAAGCCAAAGAGAGCAGGACCTTCATATTTCCAAACAAGTGAACAGATCTTGAGGTGTTTGGAGTTTTCCCAAGGCTTCAGCCCTGCTTCAAGCCAGAGGTATTCATACCCTTTCTCTGGAGTCTGTGGCCACATTCTTTACCTATAACAGGGGATGATGACAGTGGCCAACTTTTATGAAGAGCTTGGAGACTACCCACATAAACATACCCTGGGAGCAGGATGTCTCAGTGTTATTATTAGTATTTCATAAACTCAGTATTTGTCCATTCCATCACTCCAGACATGCCTGTCGCCTTTTCCTAAGGGATCTGCTCCAGCCTCCCGAGACCATCAGCTGCTCTCGCATTTTTGCTTCCACCACATCTCACATCAAAGGCTCACATGCTGTGGGAAAAGGATCTGCCTACTTCAGGTTGTCCTAATAACCTGGTGGACGGTTTCACTCTTGTCCACTAATTCTGTTATTTGAGGAACAGTGAATACTGGCTCTCCATTCATGAAACCTTCCACTTTAGACATGATTAGACATCTCAGACCTCAACTGAGCCTTTATTTTCTGTCTCCTTTGCTTCTGGACAGACTGGATCCATAATTTATTAGGTTAGTGTCCTCCACTGTATTTTTTCTGCTTTTACATTCTGTGGTTTTTTGGGACAGAGAAATGCATTAGGGGTGCACTGTGTGGTTTATATGGCAATGTGATAATATTTGGCATTTTGTAATTGATTCCTTCCTAATAATTCCCAGTACTGGCATAGCCCTTTTGGCTGAGCACTCAAACAATACTGTATTTCTCTTTAACACAGAATATGTGGTGATGAGCTGGACTGCGGTACAATGACCATCCAGAAAGCCATACAGCTTCTGTGCTCCTCTGATGACAAATACCAGGCCATGGGTGCTTACTACCTCCAGCACACCTGCTTCCAGGACGAGTCCGCCAAGCAAGAGGTGAGCAAACTCTTTCCAAGCTCTTCTGCCACATGGGGTGTGGTGGCACATGAGATGGATGAAACTGTTTTTCTTCTACCAAGGATCCATAGGTCCCCTTGATTTTCATGATGGAGCCTTATACCTCATTAGGAGGTGTCACACTCATGAATTAATTAAGTAGATTTTTCAACTATTAGCCGCAATTTTCTCTTAATTGCAGTCAGTCAGGATTTTAACATAGGGGAGTAGTTACCAGGCACCAGAGGAGACTGTGTCCACGTTATCACCATAAGCTGCTGTGACACAGATTGAGGGGTTTTGGCGATCTGGGAGCTGCCATCAGATGCAGTGTCCTCTTCTGGAAGGGATTGCAGCCTGTTCCACATGAATCTTTTGCTATCTCAGAGCCGCAGTGTCAGAGCCGCACAAAATTGTCCTAAATCCCACTGTGGTCTTCGTTGTGCATTGCTCAGTGACATTTCAGCCATTTTCAGCCTTCTAAGACAATGGGTTAATTTGTAATCATGTACAAAGATATTTGATCAAATAGAAGCCCCTCTTACAGAGCACCTTATTTTTCTCATGCTCTTACTCTTCGATAACTAAACTTATGCCAACACGCAGCAAAGGAGGGACCTCGAGGATGGATCTGCTGTGGCAAGACTGTCACAGAAGTTTATCCCCACCCTGGTGCGTTTGCAGTCACGCCAGCATGGGTCTATCAAGATGCCATCCCTGTAGAGGTGGCTTCCCGTTTCCCGGCACAACCGTGGATCTGGACATGCTGGCACAGCGTGGGGATGTTCCTCTGTGCCTTTGCTGCGGCTGAACCCAGGGCAGGTACCCCAGCCCACGTTACAGTCGCTAATTGTACGGTGGCCACACCCTTCGTTACCGTTGAAAACAGTCTCTGAGCACTGGGCTGTCCCATCGCTTCCCAGAAAGATATGTCAGAGCAGGTATGTGAGTCATCCCAGCACACGCTTGTTTTCTTTCCTTTCTAAAAGGTGCTCATTCATTTCCTATTGTCAGCAAATCTCCAGCCGATGGGTTGGTTTATGCCAGGAGGGGCTCTATGCGGGATCATGTCCCCAGGAGACCTGGTAGTACATCCCCGTCATTTTGAGGAGCTCAGCTGGAGGAATTTGCCTTCGGACCTCCCCAGCCTGTGTGTGGTGTCCTGCAGGTTGGGTTCACACCCTTTTGTGATGCTGCCCCTGTTGAGTATGGCCCAGTGCTGCTTCTGGCTGACCTTGAGGGTGTTTACACCACACCATGACCATCCCTCTGAGCTAAGCCTGTGATTTCAGGATGCAGATAAATTACCACATCATGTCATTGTATTACTATAAATGGCCTCTACAGAAAGGCAGAGCAACATTTTCACCTGATGCAAAAACTGATGGAGGAAGGTGAAAGTTTGTGGGAGCTGGCACATTTACATCTAGCAAAGGATTCGGTCCATGGCCATTACTCATAGACATCCACTTCTAGAGTTTAAGCTCCAACCTCAAGTCCAGCACCTTTGTGCTCATGACCCATGGCATCTGCAAGCTCTGGCCAGCCATTACTGCCACCTCTGCTTTCCCAGCTGCCCTGAGTGTGTGCCATGTTGACTCCTTGCATTGCCATGGCAGTTCTAGTTGTCCCCATCCCAGAGATGCTCTGCACACCCCGCTGATGGCAGCATATCTTTCCTGGTGCAGGTCTATCGGCTGGGGGGAATCGCCAAGCTCGTCGAGCTGCTCCGTAGCCCAAACCAGAATGTACAGCGGGCAGCAGCTGGAGCCCTCCGAAACTTGGTCTTCAAGAATCCAACCAACAAGATAGAAACCCGGCGGCAGAATGGGATCAGGGAGTGTGTGAGCCTTCTACGGAGGACAGGGAACACTGAAATACAGAAACAACTGACAGGTACACAACAGACTGCTCAGCCCTCAGCAAGGACCATGCTCCTCCCTGCCTGTGATCCATGTTGCTCCAGCACGCAAAGGGCGAGTAGCCATGGTGCTGCCATACCACAAAGAGGATGTTTTACACTCCTGTCTCACCAAATGGCAACCTAAAACAGAAAGCAGAGGAGGCCCTGGCTCTTCAATGTCCCATAAGGGTTCCTCACATCATAAATGCCCGTTGAGGAGCACCTGCCCCAGGTTTCTCCCCACCAGGTCACCCTGCCATTTACATGCCTTCCTGCACCCTATGTCCCTGTGCTGTTCCCAGGGAAGGCCAAGGGTGCTGGCAAGCCCGATATGGTTGGGCAGGTTATCTCATTGATGTCCCACCTTTTCTTGAAGGATTGTTGTGAGTTTGTTGGTGCAGCTCACCCTCAGGTGTGACTGAGGGCTTGTGTGCAAGCCTTTACAAGATCCCTGGAGAGATGCCTTCCCCTTGCAACCTAATGGCAATAAACACCAATTCTGGAAGGAGGGAGGATGCTTAGATGCCCACCTCCATGTGATACCATGCTCCTGGTGCCCGTCCTGCCCGTCTCCCATAGGGATGGACAGAGACTTGGGTTTAGGGAAGCCTCTGCACCCTTAGTTCAAAGAGGGATGAAGTAGAACTTCATTGCTGGAATTAGCTCTGACCTGAAAGAAAGTTTCTAATGCATGGTGAGCCTCTGCTTGAGCTTGTCTCCCACCTCTTTCCTAGGCCTGCTCTGGAACCTCTCTTCCACTGATGAATTAAAAGAAGAGTTGATACAGGAGGCCCTCCCCGTCTTGACAGACTGTGTTATCATCCCTTTCTCTGGCTGGTCTGATGGCAGCTGCAATAGGACAAGAGAAATTATTGACCCAGAAGTATTCTTCAATGCTACAGGCTGTTTGAGGTGAGTCATCAAGCAGGGACTTACTGTAGATTGTGTCTGTTGACAGAAGCTGAAGCTGCCTAAATTCCCTTACAGTAAGCTAAAGACACGCTAACTGCAATTGTATTAATACAAAATTCACCTGGGGAAAGTTTTCCTGACTAAGAAAAAGTGCAGAAAAAATTACATGTAAAATATTTTGCCTAGTAGCCTTTTTTTTTTTTAGAAAAAAAAATAATTTGTTCTTACAAAGTCTCTGCTTAAAAAATATAAGTTGCTTTGTTACGGAAGAGCTGCAATACTGATCACACCAGGAAACTTGACACTTTTTGCCCTTAGATTTTTGAGGCTTCCAGAGAAAATTTTGGTTGCTAGAAGACAAACCGGTTTGGAGTTCAGGTAACAAAAAGTCAGAATTCTGTATGTGAGGTAAACAAGCATTTTCCCACTGATATAATAACTGGTTTAATACAGAACAGTCCCACTGCCCTGGACGTTTCCTGGCTCATTTCACCAGTCAGGTCAGCTACAAAACGGGAGGTACAGATTGAGCCCAGAGTAGTTTATTTTTTTCACGGGAAAGCCGGAGCCCTTTTGTAGAGGATCTTCGCCCTGACTTGCTGTTTCTCCTACCGCCCTCCTCCACTTGGATGCGAGCTCGTTGTCTCACTGGGAACAAGTGGGGAAAAAAAAATACCCTGTATAATTAGGTACTTTCATCAACTGAAGCTCTCCCTGAGGGAGCGCAGCACCGACCGCACCCTTACCAGACATGCAGCCAGTAGGAGCTGTATCTGCTTATGAAACGAAACGGGTGAATATGGTAGGGGCCTTTTGAGACGTGATACTATCGTCTTCTGTGGCTGGGAACCATGTCTGAGATAGCGAGTGCTGCTCCCTTCCCTCTCTTGGAAGACACCTTCCCCATGCAGTTGCACATTGGGATGTGAAGTGCATGTTACTTATGAGATGCTCCACTTTTAAGACCATCTCAAGCCATCGATGCCACAAAATATTCTACTAAAATGAGGGGAAAAGTACGAAGATCGCTTGTGGAGCTCTCCATGGAGTTTAACTCAAGGCAAGCTCTGTCTCCTGAGACTTATCCCAGTCTGTGGCAGTAATATCCAACACCCCCAGTGAAGAACTGATGGAGGCAGGTCAGGGAGGGAGCTCAAAAGGCTGGAGGGAGCAGGGCTGGGGAGAAAGGTGAGTGAGGAAAGCCAGGGAGGTTGGGTCTGGAGCCCCTTCTCTGAGGGGTGAGCCGGGATTGCTCTGACTCACTGCCCTGCCACATCATAACGCAGAGATGAGAACAGCCTTGGGTTTGCCCTGGGCTTGAGCCATTGCTGCTCAAGCATTTCTGGATTGCAGATGAATTCATGTTAATGAGGAGGCTGCAAATCACAGTGAACATCATATCCAGTTCTGGAACGCCTGGAGTGAATATCTCACAACGACTGCCAACTTCTTTGTTTTTCATTTGCAAGCTACAAGGCAATAAAACAGGGAAGAAAAAACCCAACAAAACAACAAAAAAGAATTTCCTGTTACTGGAAAAACTCCTCTGTCCTGGCAGCAACCAGTGCTGAGGAGTACATTACAACACTACAAACTGGTCAATCCCTCTAGTCAGAGCGGTTGCTCTGCAGCATCTCTGCCCCTGTTTCCCACACAAACATTGCTGTTGACCCCCGTAGCTCCACACTTACACCCATACGCGCCTTTCTGATTTTCAAAATAATCCTAGATGGTCTTTGTTCAGGCTTCTCTTTGGGAACACCTCCAAGGACTTGATGAGTCTGTGTAATGTCATGTGCATAGCCTCTGAAGCAAAATACTGCTGATAGTTGCTCTCACTGGGAGGATGTTTTCTATGGAGGATGTCTTCTATGCAGAGTTCCTTAACAGGATATTTTCCTAGATTAACTCAATCCTGAAGAGCAACAAGAGAGATATGCACCAGTGCAGTCCTACAGAAGCCCTCCAAAATGAAAGCAGTACACCAGCCTTGATGAATCTACAAAAATATCCTTAAATTCAATTTCAGCCATAGCCAGAACAGATCCCATAAAGACTAGTAAGTGAACCCAACTAATCCTCTCTCCTCCTTCTCTCCTGACATGCTCTGCGATGGCTTTCTTCAGAAACTTGAGTTCTGCAGACATGGGGCGCCAGACCATGAGGAATTACCCTGGCTTGATCGACTCAGTCATGACTTACTCCCAGAACTGCGTGGCTTCTAACCGACCTGATGATAAGGTACCAGATGCTCACCCCAAGCTGTTTGCTAGAGCTCAGCCACATAGTTAATAACTGCAATTTGGGGAATATCTCAAAATCCCTTTCAAACAAACACAGAGGGAACTGGACTCTTTGTGACTGTTCTTAGCCTTCCAAATCCCAGTGCGATCTGTTGTAGGGTTGCAAGTCCTCTAG
>JAOXNO010000014.1:1039947-1051953 GCA_028565335.1 Limnodromus scolopaceus | reverse complement strand
GGGAACTGGACTCTTTGTGACTGTTCTTAGCCTTCCAAATCCCAGTGCGATCTGTTGTAGGGTTGCAAGTCCTCTAGGCCTGAAGTAGAGGTGGGTTTTACAATTTTCCTTTGACAAACACAGAGACAGGGCAAAATATTTTGGCTCCTGAGCCCCCACTATGCTTTCCTCCCATCCCCTCCCACTGTGGGATCCTTCCAGTGTCTTAACCTCCATCTCTTGCTCTTCCACCACCACATCTCTTCATTCAGCAGGACTCACGTATATAACCCCCAGACTGGCATCACATTCAGCAAGAAGCCAGGAACTGGCATCTCTCTGCCAGTTCCTTCCCTAACTGTGACTCTGATAGCTATGTGTAAATGGCCCTTACCTTGGACACACTGGTGTTTGTAGCCACATTTTCAGGTGTTAAAACTTGTGATACCAGCCAGACACCCAAAGGTCCTCAATGCCCAGCAAAGTGCCAAAAGTATTTCAAATGAGCTCAGGATTGAGCAAATCCTCTTTTGGGGAGGGCTTTTGCAAGAAGACAACTTTCAACAACACATACTGAACACAGCTCCTTGGAAATGTAACTGCATGTTTTGGTGTTAGAATCATAGAATCATAGAATCATTAGGGTTGGAAGGGACCTTAAAGATCATTGAGTTCCAACTCCCCTGCTATGGGCAGGGACACCTCCCACTAGAGAAGGTTGCTCAAAGAGCCATCCAGCCTGGCCTTGAACCCCTCCAGGGATGGGGCATCCACAACTTCCCTGGGCAACCTGTTCCAGTGTCTCATCACTCTCACTGTAAAGAATTTCTTTCTAGTATCTAATCTAAATCTCCCCTCTTCCTATTTAAAACTGTTGCCCCTTGTCCTGTCGCTACAAAATTAGCGTGTTGATTAGAGGTATCTAGTGAAAATCCTCCCTTGCTCTTTACATTGGGCACTCTGGCATCCAGGTAAAGGAGGCCTAAAAGCCTGTTCTTGGTAAAAAGTGTCCCCTAATCTGTAGCTGTGGCATGGATAAAATCATTGAAAGTTGCCTGTGGCAAGAGGAAGACTTTCAGGATTTGGCATTTCATGGTGTCAGTTTGATCTAACCACCCTCTGCACTCTCTTTTCCTGTTTATCACCATGTCTGTGGCAATGGGACCTAACAAGGGTCACTGAGTCAGTCAGCTCAGAGATCCACAGTACAGCATTTGGGCTATGTGGCCCTTCATTCAAGTCTACTCCATCTCCTTCTTCTCTCCCATCCATTGCTACCTTAAGCAGAGTCAGGAGTTTATATAGTATAACTACTAAAAAGCCAATTGTTGTATGGTGTATGTCCTCTCTGTAGCTAGAGCAGGTGCTGCTCCATGTTTTTCTGCCTAATGTCATGCTTGCGTTTTTATTCTGGTGGTGATTTCAGTCTGTGGAGAATTGCATCTGCATCCTGCACAACCTCTCTTACCGCCTGGATGCCGAAGTTCCCAACAAATACACCCAGCTCAACCACATGGCCCGGAGCGTGTATATGGACAAAACTCTCACGGGCTGTTTCAACAGCAGGAGCGGTAAAATGGAGGTAAGACGCACCACAGAGGCCTTGGGAATCTGATATTCAGCCCCGGGCAGGGGCTGCAAGTGAGGAGCAGGATCTGAGCTTCCAGTTTTTCATCTCCCTGTAGAATGATGAGTATGGTGTCCCCCTTCCTGAGGAGGATTTTAAACCCAAAGGACCCAGCTGGCTCTACCACTCTGATGCCATCCGCACCTATCTGTGCCTGATGGATCACAGCAAGAAGGATGCCACCTTGGAAGCTTGTGCTGGAGCTCTGCAGAACCTCACTGCCAGCCGAGGACTGGTAAGTGCTCCTCTCCACACACGTGCGGTCAAAAGTGTCAACACCTTACAGGAATCAAAGAGGAAAACGTTCTCCTTAAACCTCAGGGCACTATTGCAAGTCTTTCCACAGTGGATGCTCCAGCTGAGGTACTGATTAATGGCAAAAATGGGGTCTCATGGGGGTTATCATCAGCATCCCAAGGGTCTATCCCAGATACAAACACTTTCCAGCAGCTTCTCTAGGTTGGTCATACCATCAGTGTCTACTGGTATTGATGCCCTACCCCCAGGACATCAGTGGAGATGTGCACAGATGTGCACATGTGGACAGATGCCACCAAAGAGCAAAGAGAAAGGATGTGTGCGTGCCACCGCCTGTGTGTGTTTTTTAAAGTGGGAGGTGGCTCTAATAACAGGGTGGGTTGTGCTGTGGGTTGTGGCTTGTCCTCACATCAGAGCTGCTTGTAAAATAGCGCTGATAGATGTCCTAACCCGCAGGTCTGGCAGCGTGGAGGTGACAGGGCTGCCTGACGCCATGGGTATTGCAGTAGGTAGGGCACGGCGAGGGCCACGTCACGACAGCAGCTCTGCTGTGCCCAATATCGCTACCCTGGGCATGTCCTCGCAGGCTGCGTTCACGTGGACAAACCTCGACTTGTCTGTTTGTGTTGAACTTCATCAATTCCAATTTAAATAAGATGGCTAGGGAGATAAAGAGATAATTATTTCATACGTAGGAGAGGCGTGTCACGTGTGCAAAGTGTTCCACCCAGAAACACGGAGTGACTCACGAAAGGAGCCTTCGCTGCTGGGACAGCATTAACCTGCCAGCTCTAATCTCCTGGGAGCCTTTGTTACAAGTCTTTCAATGTGAAATACGTTGGGAACCCCCCTTTTTTTTTTTTTGGCAGTTTAACTAAACAGTGGCACTGACAAGGTGGAAAGAGGCTGTCGCAGTATGGGCAGAGCTGATCAGAGAAATGGGGCTGGAGCTCCACGCTCTGTGGAAACGAATCAGTGTATCAATCAAGTGTTCAGCAATCAAGATCATTACACAGGAATGTCTTTTGGGCAAGGGGGGAGAAAACAAACAAACAAAAACCAGCTCTGACAGTGTTGAAGCAACTTATTTCAGCCTTCTGGAAGGGAATGGTTGGAATTTGCCTGGATGTACAAAAGTGTCTTTTCCTTCCAAGGGTCTTATTCCATCTCCGAGCTGGAGTTGGGGTGGGTTTCTGGGTTTGCTGTCATTTGAAGGAAAGGAAAACTGAGGACAAGCTTGCAAAGCTTACTGGAACCCTTAATCTTATAGAAGAGAACTCTCAATCTCTTCTCAGATTCAGCTTTAGACATCCCAGTCCTGCCGGTGTGGATCTGTAATGTGGCACATGTGCCTCCTAGAGCATGGGAGGGAAACTGGGTCTCAGTCCATTGGAAGGCTGGTTGCCTTCCAGTACGTTCCCTCCATTCCTAGAATCATAGAATCACCTGGGCTGGAAGGGACCTTCAAAGGTCATCTAGTCTGACCCCCCCCGCAGTCAGCAGGGACACCCCCAACTAGACCAGGTTGCCCGGGGCCTCGTCGAGCCTCACCTTGAATGTCTCCAGAGAAGGGGCCTCAAACAAAATTCCATGTCACTGTTGATGGACAAACGTCACTGGTGGTGCAACTATCTCCAGCAGCCTTTCTGGGGGGGCAGTAGCTAGAAATCCAGTTTAGACGCCACAAATAAGAGGGCAATTTATTAAGGTTATGTACTTCAACACCCCTGAACACTCATCTGTACTGGCTACGTCCTAAGGTGTTCCAGATTTACATAAGCAAACACGAGATCAGGATCCAAGACGAGTATTTTGGGTTTTCAGCTTGTTTTTTAAAGGTATCATTAGCTGTTCCTATTCCAAAGCAGACTATTTATTGTGGCATGCCAGGGAGCTGCAAGGGCATTGTGCGAGGGCAAGGGCAACGGGTTCATGAAGGTAAAACTTCTCCAGCTTATGGGAATATCAGTTGGGTGAGCAACTGTCCCCCCTCAGGCTCCAGAAAGAGAAGTCCCAGCTGTACCACAGAGGATGAGAGGCTGACTTTGCAAATGGCTGTGGAGAAGAGGGGTAAATGGCCAAGTAAGTGGGATCATGGTACCAGAAGAAGGTATTATATAGATGTTTATTTTATAGCGCAGTCATGTTTGTCTGGCCCTGTACATCATTCCAGTTGTGTTCTCCCGGCATTAGAAGTCATGAGACATGTCTGTTCTGTCTCCTAGATGTCCAATGCAATGAGCCAATTGATTGGTTTGAAGGAAAAAGGTTTGCCACGCATAGCGCGGCTCCTCCAGTCCAACAGCTCTGAAGTTGTCCGGTCTGGGGCTTCTCTGCTGAGCAACATGTCCCGGCATCCTGTTCTCCACAAAACCATGGGTAAGTGATTCCCACTGCAGTGGATTCCAGAACAATGTTTAGTTTCTAACCCTCTAACCTCTGCCCACCTTGCTTTGTAAACCCCACAATAGGGTCTAACCAAGCTCCAAAACCGGACAAAACAGTGTCCGTTCTTCTGGCCAAAAAGGACAATTTCAGACTGTATCTGCAGGCTTAATTAACAAAATATGTGCTATCTCAAAGTCCCTACAAGCATGTGGTACGCTTTATAGATAATGACAAATCTGCAGCATCATGAGGATGATAGTGTTTTGGGAAATGAGTTGGACTTGACCATCCATGACCAATATCATTGCCCTTCCAGAGGCCTGCAGCACTCATTTTGTCTCTGAAAATCAAGCGATGAAAATTATGCCATTACTGTCCAACATTACTACTGCCCCCTTCCAGAGATAACACTGCATTCTTATATTGAATAGTGCTAATGTAAACCTGTGCTAGGTTTTATTTAAATGTTGATTGGAACATTCCACCTCTTTAGCTCACCAGGTGCTCCCAGATGTATCACGTCTCCTGTCATTCCAGTCTGGAAATACCAACAGCTATGGCGAGATCATGACATCAGCTTGTTACACTCTGAGGAACCTCATCATGTCCAACCCACACCTGGGAAAGTCTTACTTGACAAGCAACATGCTAAATAATGTAGTAAGCCTGTGCCGAAACGGGTGAGTCTGGGGCAGAAGGCATGGAGAGGGTCATGCACAGATATTTTTTGAGCCCGTGCACTCTGTGCAAAGACAGATTAACCCCAGAGCCTTCCCAATACCCTTCAGAGCCATACTAAAGCATAATTCTTTCCTTGTGCTTGTAAATTGAGAGCGCCAAAAAAATTCAAGCATGTTGGTAGACACCAGGCATGAGCCATCCATGATGGGATTTGTAAAGGGGCCTCAGGAAATTTGCTGGCTGAATTTTAGGGAATTCTAAAATGAACTGAAGGACTGACATCTTAAACCCTGTTAAAAATTCCAGCCCTCAAACCAGGGGATGTGAATACGCAGCCTGACTCCCTGGGGCCTGGGCTTCCCCCTCACAGCATCCTGCAGACCTGGTCGTGAGGGCCAGGTCTGAAGTTCACGCGGCGCTGAGATAATGGGATTGTGTTTCACTTTAATGTTCAGATTTGTTCTTCCTATGGGTGGAATATCCACCTCAAGTGGCAAAGATGCAGCTTTGATAAAGTGTGTGTAAATATATGTACATTTACAAGTACTTCCTCTGGTCTATTCATATGTGGTTTACAGCAAGTGAGCAATCCCAACATATTTTACCACTTTTTCTTTTAGGACTTGGTTTGACATTTGATGGTAGTGATTCTGTCCTGCTCGTTATCCATAGTCCCCACAGTCTGTGCAAAGGCTTGTCACCTCTTGCCAAACTATACGTTCATTTCTGGCCCGATGGGTGTTAAACTTACATGGTCTTTGACCAACTATTCTCCTTCCTAGACTTTCATCTCTCCTACCATCTTTCTTGTTTTAAAATGCCTTATACAAGTAACCTATTGTTTTCTGTTGTGAAAAGACATTCACATGCCTTCTCCATCATCCTTTGATAAACCACTCACAATCTGTCACTTGTTTCATGGCAGCAGAGACTCTCAGTCATTACAAGTGGTTTAGTTTGGACCTGAGCCAACAAACATCTCTCAGGTTGCTGCTTTTATACACTTCCACTCTTCAAGCCCAATTAACGTGCGACCCAGCCTTCTTCTAAGTCTTCATTGTTTTGAACGGTATTAACTTCTGCTTAAAGTCCCGCTTTGGATCCCTCAGACCGGTCGTCAGCTAATTTACTACTTTAGCAAAGTGTTGCTTAACTGGGGTTGTGCATTCCTTAATTGTCTTGACTGTTTTGTGTGATGAGCTTGGTTTGCAATGACTCACTAAACCGTGAGAGTTACTAAACTCTGGAGATGTCTTCAGTGTGTTCCTGTCTTGATCATGAATTCCGTCTGAGAAACTCCCCAGTTCTTACAAGGTCCAAAACTTGAATTGTTCCTTTTCCTTCATTATTCATTTCTGTCCCTGAAAATTTTTATGCTGTTCAATTCTTATTAAAAAAAAGACAACAAATTACACCCAGGACCAATCTTACTTATTGAAGCCATATTATTTCAGACTGTTCCCATAAAGCAGAAGTGAAAGAGATCTCCCCTCTGCTTGGACACCTGCTAGTTCACAAGTTAGTGAATTTTGCCACTTCTCTGTACAGCCTGTGAAGATGAACAAGAAATTTTAGGGTGGGATTTGTCCAGTCCTACACCAAAATGAGCCTCATCCATTAGACCAAACACCTCTACTGGGGGTTGTTGCCCAGGTTGGATGCAGACCCCACAGTGATGATGAGTGTGGTGAGTCCCATGCTGTGAACCTCCTTCCCAGCACCAGAGCCTGCAGAAATGGAAAGCAGAGGAGGTCTCAATGGTGACCAAATCACCATAGTGAACACCATGCCTTGTTGCACCTTGTTAGTATTTTGCAGAGTTTACTCTGTTAATCTGTCTCAGTTTCCCTGAGGACACACTTCCCTCACCTCCAGCATTGATGTTGGTTTGGTTGGCATGTCTGTATAGGGCCGCCCTGGCATGTGTTTCTCCTGCCAACCAACAAATGTTTCTTTACCCATATTTTTGAACTGGTCCCTTGTTGCATTTGAAGCTGTAAATAATTAGTTTAATATGCTCAAACAATTTTGTATTCATATTTTAAGAAGAGGTTCCAGGTTACAGACAAGTAAGTGATGGATCTTTTCCATTCTCATGTCCCTCTCAAATGTCAACCAGGACTCCTCTAAGCTGAGGTTTCTTTTCCTGGATGTTTCCTGTAGCTCTATTCTGTGAAAGGCATCAAAGGTTCAGCAGTTTATCTGATAGCTGTGGTTTCTTCTCCTTCCTGGAGCATCCCAATTAAATAATTGTTTCCTCCTGCATATATGCTCATCTACGACATGGGCTTCATAGTGATGATGGTGTTTGTTCACTCTTTGTTATTTTTAATCCAAGTTGCCGAAATATTGACTATTACCTTCTCTTTTTGTTGGTGTTTCTGAAAATCAAGCTACTGTATCAAGTTAGTGACTTACTGTGATGTCTGATGTCCTTTACATCTTTCCTCTCCAACTGTCTTAAAATATTCCTCTGTTTATTTTCAAGAAACTTTATTTCACTGGCAAAATTGTCTTTTTTTCTCAATAATTCTACTGGCTGAACTAGAAGCTTTTCTCCAAAATCTCTTACTGTAATTTTCAAGCATCAGACTTGCAGCTTTTCTCACTATCACTTTATCACTGATTTGTTTCAGTTTCCCTTTGTTCGTTCACTTTTCCCACCTTTCCTATGATGCAGTTAAATTTTGCAGTTTAATTCAGCCATAAGATTACACCAAAATTAATCTTTGAAGAAACTCAGCTCTTCCCTTGTTTCTTTTCTGTGGAAAGGTTCTACTCATCCACGTATTTCCAATTTCCCATTTCTTCCAAAAGATTGCACTTTGATATCAATTTTATAAAATCATGACATCCTGAAGTCCTTCCAAGAATCCCTTGGCATCTCCTGTAACATACATAATGTTCTTGATATCTTTGTCCTTTCAGGAAACATTTTTTCCTCCATTATTTGATATGCATGTACAAAACCCTCATCTTTTGTGCTGCCCTCACGCTTCCCCCCAGCCTCACCTTCTCCATCCGATTGGGTTCTTGGTTGTGTTTTGTTGAGTCAGCAGTTTTTTGGATGACTGCTGTCACTGTCACCAGTGGACACCTTCCCTGTGGTCTTTCCACAAATTTTTACAAATAATTCTGTTTGTTAAAAACAGACTATCCTTCAAATCAACTTTGATTTTCAGGTAACTTGTTTTTAAGAAAACAGGTAACTTGTTTTTTTCCCCAGATCAACTGTCCTTGATATTCTGCTCATGTTCTACACTGCTGCAGTCACACACTATTCCCAGCACTTTTGTTTAAGATAAGACTTTAGGTGCTGACGTTGTCATCACAGTTCCATCAGTTCATGCTTAATCTTTTTATACGTAAATTCTAGCAGGAGATGCTATATAAAACAGAATCAGTAAAAATCCTTCCACTTGAGAGTGGACGAATTCTTTCTTTTGCATTTGGAAACAGCTCAGATACCAGATGCTGGTAATTTTTGTTTGAAAATAAAAGTTCTTTTGAGGTGTGCTCTGGAGTCACAATGACAAAGAGTACATATTTGGCATCATTAGAAGCAAATTATAAGAACAAAAAAATTCCTCTAGCTCAGAAAGAGAGAAACAATGTGGAACAACATATCCTTGAAAAACAATGTCCAGGAACATGCAGTGACCATCATCTAATCACAGATATCTCTGGGTTGATTGGTTTTTAATGGCTTCTCAGCCACAAGCAATTTTGCAGCCACAATTTTTTTTTAAACACAGTCATTCTGATGACGGCATCGAAAGGTTATAACCAAAGAAGTGATTTTGCAATAAAACCTAGTTCTTTTGTCCCCTAAACATTGGTCAAGAGTTTCTGATGGTCTGCAGCTCCTGTATGCAATACCAACGTGAGCGATTTGCACAACACCTTTGCACTTTATGACCAGGTTAAATTTGCTAATTTCTTTAGTAAAAACTGCCATGCGTGTTAGAGAAATGCCCTAAAATTTACTGAATGTGGTTACATTCTTGTTCTTTCACACTCAGAATAGGTGCTTGCACGTCCCAGGTTGTCCCTCATGTCCACTCTCAGCTTCGTTTCTCTGATGAGGACTACTTTGAGGACATGATATTTTGTGACGCTGTGTCATACAGGGAGGGTCCTGATTCTGGTCTGGTACCTCTCCATCGCCCTGGCTGAGACAGGCTGGGGCTGTGGCACCGAACCCAAACCAGGAGTCTCCCACAGGCAGGACAAGGTCCATCAGATCCAGAGCAGCGATAAGAACCAGCAAGGAGGCTTATATCTAGGTTGTCATATGAAATGTTCCAAAATTATAAAAGGTACTGCTTATGACTCACGGTTTCGGAGCTGTTACGTGAGCAAGTATCTATTAACTTTTGCTGAGTAAGGACTTATGGTTGCAGATGTTGTTATTACAAATGCTCCCATCTCCTCTGTCCTCACCAGGCAGCACCGAGCCCGTTCCTCTGCTGCCCTCCCGAGTGATTCACCCACACTGTTCCTGCAGACTCCAGGGAAGGGTTGGCACCATTTCCCTGCTCTTTCCCAGATTTCACACTTCAGAAACAGTCCTTCAGCTCAGCTCAATGCCCATTTTTCCACTCAAGTCCTCCCCTCATTTGTCCTGTTTTGGTCCCAGAGGTTGTTGTCGTGAAACATTGCTGAGAAAGCAAGGCAGGTTTTATTGACAGTCCTCGGTCAAGCCTAGCCAGCCTCCCGGCTGGAGAGGGGCTCATTTAAAGGCTGTGGGTAGAGCATGTGGGTCACTGCTCTGTGGCTGCCTCAGTTCACCGGGGTTGCTTTCATCTTCCCAGCTCCTGTCCAAAAGCGGCCGAAGCTGCTCGCCTCCTCCTGACAGATCTTTGGTCCAACAGGGAGCTCCAGAGTGTGCTCAAGCAGGTAAGGAAAACACTTCTGCTTTTCGTCTGGCAAGAAAAACCCTGGTTTTGACTCATTTGCCGCAATTCACAAAGGCCGTGATTCAGCAGTGAGTTGGGGCAGTGGCTGGGAGGAGCCCGGGCACTGGGAAGACCAGGATGGTCTCAGCACACGGGCACCCACCAAAGATCCCAGCAAGAGGCAGCGAGTCACAACCAAAGCTGCCGGGACTGACTTTAGGGACTATGTGGATGGCAGTGTGTCTGTGTCGGGCAGCTTTCACCCTGGGGATGACACTAGCTCGGGTGGGCTCCTCTGGGATGCTTCTGGGGTCAATGGTGCCATGTATGCATGGCACTGTCCTGTGCTGGGAACAGACCGGGACATTTCATGCTAGTTTGTGAGAGTCTCTTCACTGCAGTCCATCGTGTAGGATCAACCTGCCCCAACAGGTTCGTCCTCTCTTTCCCCCCATTTTCTTCTGTGTCCATAACCCTACCCTGTGGTTACCTCGCCCCTACAGTCAGGGTAATCTTTTAAACCAAGAAGAGGAGTATTTAGGATTTGTTTTGCTCCCTGCAACAGAAACTGTGAAGGTGCAGAGCCAGACGGGGCTCCCAGCCAGCTCCCGGCTGCCCGTGGCTTGCTTTGAACAAGCTGGGTTTTTCCAACTCTGCAGCAGCAGCACCTGCAGAGAGTAAAGGGCCAAATTAAAGAGAAGGAGTAACATCCACAAAGGGGAGTACCCCAGGGGCAGGAAGGGAGAGAGTACCTAAACATCGCTCTAGTATTAACGGTTAGGGACTTTCTCCAACAGGAGCTCGTGTAGCCTTGTGCCAGGCTCCGCTCGGGGGCCTGGGCCAACTCATTTTGATGTGACTGAGTCAATCCTGTGCTCACACAGATGTTCATTGCATAGGTATACACCAAATGAGACGGATGGGAGTCTGCAAAGACATGTGTATGCGTCATGCATATATCTATGCAGTTTTTGCCAGGATGAGGAATAAGATGAAATAACATCCAGTGAAGGATTAAGTAAAGGTTTCCTCCGGCAAAGCTGCAGAAATCCAGCTCTTGGTGGACGGAAAGCAATGCGAGGGAGATGAAGTCCATCAATAAGGGTGATGGTTCGTGTGTTGAAGGCACGTAGAGGGAGGACAGAGGAGGTGGTTTGAAAATGAAGCACATTTTAAGAGGAGGACAGTGGAAGTGGGGCAGGAGGCTCTCACAGCAGAAGATAGCTGTCA
This sequence comes from Limnodromus scolopaceus, assembly GCA_028565335.1. Lineage (NCBI taxonomy): Eukaryota > Metazoa > Chordata > Aves > Charadriiformes > Scolopacidae > Limnodromus > Limnodromus scolopaceus. The sequence continues at coordinate 1,040,892 of JAOXNO010000014.1, read as the reverse complement.
GTTTTGAAACCGATACGTGCTCACTGCTCTTCATATACATCTTTCAGCAAGGATTTGATAAGAACATGATGGGATCTTTATCTGGAACAACCTTCAGGACCCTCTCCTCCAGATTTTAGGAGCCTCTCCACACACGTTCAGGCTGCAGGTGAGAACAGGACCTTCATGCGTGGGAAAGGGGTGGTTTGGGGGGCAAAGGAGTAGTGTGTCAACCCCATGAGCTTTTTGCTACTTTTCATTTCCACTATCGTGGGTTGGTGAGTTTTTCATCATGAATCCTTCAGCCCAAACTTCAAAGTATTTGTTTTGGTGAAAATCAGGAGCTGTGCTGTTCCTGGGTTTAGTGCAGCTGTTGCATTTTACACATGCCCAGTGCAGATGCCACAGAACAGACAAAGCTGCTGGACCTGACTATGTTTCATGTGTCTCTCTTACTTACTTTGCCAAGCAATAACTAATTAATTGCATTTCGCCGAATTCTCTCAGGTGGGGCTTTTGACAGGACTCTCTGACAGTACTTTCATTCCTGAATTTTGAATAATGTTATCCAGATAGTGTCAGTAACATTCAATTAATTCCAGCACATACTATGGCATTAGCCATCATGCTTAGGGATATTTTGAGCATTTAATAATCTACCTGTAAACCTCATGTCAGGATGCGGAACTGCATGCTGACATCTGAATAATCCCAGTAGAGAAACCAGGTTAGAGAAATCATGGGCAGAATTTCCAGAGCATCATTATGATTTTTTATTCATAGAATCATAAAATCATAAAATGGTTGGGTTAGAAGGGACCTCTAAAGGTCATTGAGTCCAGCCCCCCTGCAATGAGCCCAGACATCTTCAAGTCCATCAGGTTGCTCCAAGCCCCCTCCAACCTGGCCTTGAACCCCTCCAGGGATGGGGCAGCCACACCTTCTCTGGGCAACCTGGGCCAGGCT
>JAOXNO010000014.1:1021710-1039747 GCA_028565335.1 Limnodromus scolopaceus | reverse complement strand
ATCTCCGTGGCCTCCTCTGGCCCCGCTCCAACAGCTCCATGTCCTTCTGATGTTGGTGGCCCCAGAGCTGGAGGCAGAACTGGGGGGAGTCTCCCCAGAGCGGAGCAGAGGGGCAGAATCCCCCCCCTCGCCCTGCTGGCCACGGGGCTGGGGATGCAGCGCAGGGTGCAGGGGGCTTTCTGGGCTGCCAGCGCATGTTGGCCAGCCCATGGCCAGCTTTCCTCCCCCAGCACCTCCAAGCCCTTCTCAGCAGGGCTGCTCTCCATTCCTCCATCTCCAGTCTGTGCTGGTACCAGCAGTTGCCACGACCCCAGTGCAGGACCCTGCACTTGGCCTTGCTGAACCTCATGGGGTTCTCACATGCCCACTTTTCAGTGTGAAATAAGGTTGAATCTGAAAGGTACTTTTTGATTCATAATTCCCATTGAAAGGAAAAGCATTCTGTCTTTTTCAAATATTGTATCTCTCTATGATGGGGACTGAGATTATCCATAACAAATTATTTGCTCTCTTCCCCAACGTGCTCTTTGCAATCAGACTAAGCACAGTCCTGATGTAAGAGAAAATGGTGCAAAAGTCCATTTCTTTCCCTCTGCCCAGGTAGGGATTTCATTTCTTGCTCTGTTGGGATGTTTCCAGTGAGAATCAGAGAAGTGTGGAAGTCTTAGGGAAAAAGCTATGGGCAGTATATACACTGGGTACTGGCCAAGAAAAAGGATTAAAAGTTGGTTTTGAATGTAATGAAAAGATTTCTTGAATGCTTTAATTACCTGGGGTTTTGGTTTTTCTTTGTTTTTCTCCATTTCAGAATTTGGAATTGGTTCATGTCCAGGAAGACAACCCTTTCACGATTACTTAGGATCTTAAAGATGTAGAGTGTTTCTGAGTTTAACTCAACTGTAAAGCAAACTAAACATACAGATTTCATGTGGATGATACTGATATTTTTAAGCATTTTCTTCTTTTTAGGGGGGAGAAGGGACTTTTATTGAGGTTATACTTTCTCAATGTCAATAATTTTTTTTTTTTTTTTTTTTGCAAAGAGTGTGTCTGTGTAACTATGTACGTGTTGCTGTGTACGTGTGCATGCAGGAAACATCCATGCGCACACATGGCGAGCAGAATCTTCCCACAGGCTTAGTCCCCTGTCGTCCACCAAAAGTCGGTGCGAGTCATGCCATTTAATCCCCTTGCAGAGTTTTTCCCAATTCCACCGAATTCTGTGCACCAATACTGCCGCACTGAAAACTTGTCACAGCGTATTTTTACCCACAAGTTCAAAAATTGACAATTTTAGGTTGAATCCCCCCACCGCATATGGCTGTTATAAACACATACACACAACGATACTCTTCTTTACAAAGGATGGTTATTTCTAACGTTTATAGACACAGGTTTCTTTTCTGCTTATGATTTTTTTCTCCAATGAGCTCTTATAGTTATTAGTTTTTTCTTTCCTGTCAACTGAAGTCTTTATCTCAAGAAGCAAATTGATGTCTGCAAATTCTCTCCCGGGTCTCAGTAACCCTTCTCTGAAGACATATGTGAGGGGACAATTGTAACACATCTGCAGAGCATGAATATTACCAGGTCCCAAACCATTTTGAGCGCCAGAACAACTCAATCTCATGACTGTACCTGGACAAATGTGGCATTTGAGAAGCTGAGCTGGAGACAGGCAAAGCATTTTTTCCCCTGGGAACACCAACTGCCACACAGGACTGAAAAAAGTGAGGGATGTGGCCTTTTTAATCACACTTTGTTTTTATTGATCAATGTAAAGAAATAGTATTAATATACAAAGGAATGTAAGCACTTGTGTGAAGTCAGGTTTGGAAATATTTTATTTCTTGGTATCTTTAATTACATGATCACCCTGGGATGCTAAGGCTGTGAGAGGGGACTGCTGAGCTCATTTTAGGGCAACCCACTCCTTATAACAGTAACCATGTGATGAAAGAGGCTGATCTTCCTCTCTCCGGAAGAAAAATGTCCTCTCCCCATCCCCACAGGGGCTGCAACTCAGATCCGCAGGGAAAAGCTGCAGATGCATTTGCTGGCTGTCCCACGCGCGCAGTTATTGCTTCTTCACACCGTGCAGGGGCACAGGACCCACTTTTGCAAATATCCATGAGGCAGGAGGTGTTTGGGAAGGATGAATTATGTAGCTGAGTCTAGCAAGGAAAAAACAGTCTCATTTTTGTGAGTGTCATACTCATGAGTTGATGGAAATCACCGTATCCCCATTCACTTCACAGAGACAGGGTGACTTGTGCCCACTAAAGAGCCGTCCATAAAGTTCAGATTGGCTCTGACATAGCTCTAGGTCTAAGAAACACGGTGGCACTTGTTCATCCCCCATTCAGGCAGAAAGGGAGCATGTGTCCACAGAGGGAGATCATTTTCAGGTTGGTTCTTCTCTTGGACTACAAAGGGTGGCTTAATCTTGTGCACTTTAATGAGCAGCAACTATTTGCTTGCCTTCACCCACGTTCAGTCGAGAGCTTTCTGCGCAGAGCTCCCAGCCAAATGAGAGACAAAAAAAAAGCACCTTTGAAGTGGAGAGTTAGAACCAGGAGAATCCGGTAGGACAGTTTCAGGAGCATTTAAAGAGCAGGGAAGGAGCCCCAGCCCGTGGGCATGCCCTTGCAGTACCTGCCAGCTCTTCCCTGGCTGGATGCAGATTCTCAGGTGCACGGTTCAAAATGTTTTCGGCAGGACCCGAGACGATGGATGTCCAAAACAGCCGCAGTATCCACAGGGAGGATTGTTACAGTTTTGGTGTAAAAGTATGTTGCGTGCAATTTTGCATTCAGATTTGTTCCTGTAATTACATGTTTGACAGAAGTCCTGGGAGCTAATGTTTTTCTGTGTAAAATTAATTGGAGAAACCTAACTACAAAATGTAATGATGGAATATTGAGGAAATTCATTCTAATTGGCTGTTATTTAAGCTTTATTTTAAAACACTGCTGCTGCTTTCACTGGTAAAGCAATTTACTGAATCACTATCCAAGGCACAAAGAACTGCAGCTTGATGATCATCATCTCACAATTAAATCTACAAGTACTGGAGATTTCATTAGAAAGTATTAGACTCAAAGAGACAGATACATTCAATCACGTAAATTTTATTGAGTACAGCAAAGTTGTTTTTTCCAAAGCTAATAAAATGATAAAAATAAAATCTGTCTCCATCCTCAGAGATCTTCAAAACATGACTGGGCACAGCCCTGAGCAATCTCATCTGGCTTTGGTGTTGTCCCTGCTTTGAGCTGGGCAGACCAGAGAGGTTCCTTCCAATCTAATTTTTTTTTTATGATGCTGTATGTTACTGCTTTCATACCTCAAAACACAGCTAACTCGAGAGAGCAGTGGGCTGTGTGAGCTGTAACTGCTCTGCCATGCCAGGGCTATTCTGCAGCTAGTTCTTCCCCAGGAAATTCTCTGATACTCAACTCTATTTTCCTCTCAGTCTTTCTTTTTAAAATCTAGACTGCAGACTACCCGATCCCGTGAAGTGACATGGATGCCTGATTGTGAGAAGAGAAAGGAAAATCAGCCTTATCAGGGTAACTGGTGTTACTCATAATCAGCAATTTTGGGAGTTCAATGGGGTTCCCCTCATCATAAATGGATGCTGTTTGCACTTCCAGTACAATTTTTTTTTTTCATTCTAGGGAGACATAGTTTCTTAAAGGCATGTTTTTAACTGTGACATCCTCTTTGATGAGCTGTTTTCCTGTTTCTTGCTTGTTTAAGAGCCAAGGTAGGGCATACTCCCTTGACAGGGACAAGGGTAGGTCTGCAGCAAGTAGCACATGCCTGGGGTCATAGTGATGGAGAATTACTGAGGAGGGGAGGACCATAGGCAGCAGCATCGTTAGCTCTGCTGGCAGCTGAAATAAGAGCAGTTGGGGCCTGATTTGTGCGCAGGACACACAACCATGTAAATAAATACCACACTTGTTTGTCCTGGGCTTAGCAGAGCTTTTTGGTCTATATTCTCATAAATGCTTTGTTTGTTTCGTGTATGTACAATCCAACCCACCCCAGCATTTCAGAAGCCTCATGGACGAGTAGAAGGCAGTAGGCAGTTTTATTCCTCTCTGACCACACACACCAGTTTGAGACCAAGTTAGCCTGCCAGTCCATAGCTATACAGTGTATTCTGTAAGATATAGGTATGTGAGAATAATGTATCAGAGTTTTGTTTTGGCTGTACTGTATGTATTTGCTTCACTGGAAAAGCTGAAATCAATAAAATTGCTGGAATTTCTTCAAGCTTCCTGTTTTGGATGGTTTTATTTTGTGTGTCTTGCCACAGTGATAGGAAAGAATAAAGCACCTCTTTGAAAGGTTTGCAAAATCCAGTTACCCTGCAGCAGTGACCAGTCTGGACTGCTCTGTCTTATGCCAATATGAGGAATGAAGCTGTAAATCACGTTTCCTCAACCATTACATCCTTGGCAAGCCTCAGTGGGTTTCTCTCCCACGACCTTTTACAGTCACCACTTCAATCCATGAAAAATTTAATTATCAATAGCATCATTTGTGTCCCTGTTGTATGGATCCACATCTTGTTGTGGGGAAAAAAACATACCTTAGTTTCTTCTGAACCTGACTCTTATGAGCTGTGTTTGAAGCTCCCTAGGTCTTATATTTAAAAAGTGTGATGAGTCAATCCTCCCACAGCTTCTTTTTGGTCCAGGCTGGAAAGTCCTAGCTCACAGACCAGTTCCTCAGATGGAGCCATCGGTTCGTCATGTACAGTGACCTTCCTTGAACATTTCCCAATTAAACTATTTCCTTTCTTGGAAGGCAGAAGAATGGCATGGAGTATGCAAAGGGTGAGCAATGCAAGGGTTTATGTAGGGACATCACAGTTACTTTGTTCTCTTCACCTTCCCCAATGATTCCTAACGTACACCTTGGTTCCTGCAGCTCTGTTGAGTGTTGAGCTGTCACTGGGGTGGGCTGTCCATCATAGAGTTCCCTCCAAGTGCTGACGGTCATCTCCAAGCCCATCATTTACATGTGTAGAAAAGATTGTTTCACCGCAAGTGTATCACTTCACATTTCTCTATGCTGATGTTTATCTGCCATTTATCACCCTTTCCTTATTGGTCCTTATTGGTTCCCCATAATTTTACATACAGACTTGACCTTCACTCCTCAGGTATGCAGTGGTGTGGGTTTCCTGTATCAGGAACAGGATGTTGTAGAATCTTCCCCATTTCTCACAGGCATCACAAATTAGAAAACATAAATACATGATCTTCTCTGCTCTTCTCCTTTCTGAGGAATCCTTTCACCTCAGATATTTATTGGCCCTCCAGTCTCCGTGGAAGGTCCTCATGTATCTGAAGATGCTCTTACTATTTGTGGCTTATTCTTCTAACTTCAGTTTGTTGTTCCTTCAACCTTAGCATGGTTTATGTTGAACCTGGCGGAGGTTATCAAGTCTTCTCTATTTCTGTCTTCAACTATTTGAAAGACACCTTCTGATACCTTCCTTCTCCTGTAGCTTAACCAAGCCAGATCCTTTCTGCCCTTCCTCAAGGACTTTTGAACTGGTGGGATGTACTGGGATTGTGCTTCAATAGGATAAGCACAGTCCACACGGCCTGTGAAGTTTAATACTCCCTTTTTGCTTCCTACTGACAAGAATCATCCTTTTAAGTTTCTCTTTTGATGGATGAGTACATGATGGTGTATATTTAAGTTTTTGTTGATCCAGATGTTGATGTTACAAAGCAGCTCTATAAATGCAAGATTTGAGGCCAGACCTTTCATGCTAACCAGGACCAAATTTAAGGCTGCATCTGCTTTGGGGACTTCCCAGCCTGGTCCATGAAATTGCCTTCAACAGTATCTAGGAGTTTGGTCTCTGCATCACAGTAACTCAAGCCCAGTCAACATGGGGGTAGCTGAAGTGCAGGATACAGAAAAGACTTTGTACTTCTAGTACTGGGTGACACCACTGTAGTGTATAAACAGTCGGCAGCCTTACAAAAGAAATAAGGAAGCAGCATCCTCTTGATCTCCTTCAGAAGATGGCTCTTCAAAGAAGAAACCTGGTAAAGGGGAATGTGATCTCAGCTACAAGGTGTGTTTAGTTCATTTACTCAAGGCAAGGCTGAGGAATAATCCTTACCACTGACAAGTATCTTATGAAAAGAGGATTCACAGCCTATCAGACAGGCTTGGCACATCCTGGGAATCCCTGCATGGGAAAAGGGACTGGCGTCACCCCGTGCCACGTTGCTCAGAGCTCCTTTCCAGGAGCACCCTCTGCTGCTCTGCTGAGATTTTGGAAGGGTGGGCAAGCATTAAAGAATTAAGCACAAAGGCAAAGCACCCAAACCCAAACTTCTTAACCAGTTTTGGGTGGACTGTGTACAGCAGCACTTCAAAACCTAAATTGCATTAGCAACTCTGATCATTCCTTACTTAAGCTGTTTCTAGTCCACAGTGCAGCAGGAATATTTGCAACTAGTTCTTAATGTAGTTCTCAAGTAATTGTCTTAAAAAAGTCTGTTAAGGGGCAGTGTATCCTGAAGTCCTCAGGAGGCTTAAATATTGATAATGTGTATTGATATTGATATGGTATGTCCGGTATTGATATGGTGATGTCCATTCTGCACCTTCCTCAGGAACAAATCAATCACATCTGAAGGCACACCTAAGGAAGGTCATATAAATTATAGGCTAGAAGAGCAAGTGGTATTCTGAGTCTAGCACAGATGCAGAGTGTCTAAAACTAATGCAGATGAGTCTTATCTCTGTATTCTTGAGCAGGCTCTCTGGACAGTGAAGAAGGGCAGGACATGTCACTGTAGCTCTCAGAACAATTCTCCAATTTAGAAATTAATAGTTACTCAGCAATGGAGCTGATACATGACTATGTGTTTGGAGATCTCTCTATTCAATTGCAGCGTGTAAAATGAACACCAAGAAACAATATGTCTTTTTATTTTGGGACTTGTATCCTTTGCATGAAGCCACAAGAAAAGCCCATTTTTGGAGAGGGCAGTCTGTAGACACACAAAGATCTCAGCGCAGTTTGCAAGAAAAAAGCAACCGAGATGCTTCTTGTATGGTTCAAATGCAAAGAGACATGCATCCCCTCTAGAGGCTGGGTCAGAGGCCAGAGGTTTCTTGGGGGGTGGGCAGACAGTGATGGATGCACCGATTTAGCTCCAATGCAGCAGGATTAAAGGGAAAGAAAACGGGTGTTGCAGGGTACAGAGCGCCCACAGAGCACTCTTTCTCCCAAACAGAGCAAGCACTAAGTCCTTGGAAACCTACAGCTCATGGAAACTCAAATAATACATGGGAGTCCACCAGAAAAGCTTTATCCCACCAGCAAAGCAGTCTCCAGTATAGCCCCCTCTCCCATCCCGTGGTGCAACTTTTAAGCCCTTTATCACTCCTTGATGCTTTCAGAGCAGACCCTGCTCTCCGTTTTCAGGCCTGTGAGTTACCTTTCCCAAAGATCCCAGGCATGCCCAGAAATACCTGACTTCCCCAGGTCACTTCCCAGCCAAGAGCAGTTCCCAGCTTCCTGGCACAGAGCCCACACTGCTCTGCACAGGGCACCCCCAGGAAACACCAAGCCCCAGCCACACACCACAGCAGCACCAGCGACCCCACGGTACCAGCATCTCCCGCTGGGATGTACTCACTCAACAGAGTTCCTCTGTCTCGGATTCCCACACGCCGGGTGAGATCATCCCAAGCAGAGGCTCTGCCGTGGCACCCCGACCCCCAAGTGCCCTGGGAGTGCCACAGACCCACATGGCATGCTGCTGGAGGACACACGGCAGCCCATCCCAGAAAGCCCTGCCCCGTAAAAGCAAGGCATATGCAGAAGAGTTTCAGCATACGCATGGCACCCGCAGCCCAGAGCCCCCACAGTACCCACCCCCCAGGGCATCTCCACCGCAGGAGCTGGGGGCCTGGGTCAAGAGAAAACAGAAGTCCCACGTGAGGCAGAGTGACTCACTCCCTAGTTACCTTCCCAATAACGTGCATGACTTTGGGCTCCTCTATTGTACAGCCCTCATTTGTATCTTTCCCACAGTTATGTATCCTTGCAGATTTAATCTTGCTGAGCACGGCAGCTGTTACCCATCCAAGATTGTGCCTGGCCCCTTTCTTGGTGTTTTCTAAGCTTGTCTTTGTCTTGTGAAAGCCTTTTGAGTGACTGTCATGAGGCATCCCAAACACTGGGCCACCTCCCTTTCTCTCATCTAACACCAGGTCTCTGAGTTGCACTGCTGGGATGCAGGAGAATCCTGCAGCTCCACCTGAGCCTGTGCAGCATCTTCTTCTCCATCACGGTGGGAGAAGTAGTGGCATCCAGAGCAACGCTTCATAGATTTAGGAAACTGCATGCAGTTTGTTAAGATGTGGTGGCCACCCCTGGATGCTCACGCTGAGCATCCTCTATCTGACCATTCCTCAACAATGCTTTTCCAGCTCTGGCTCTCATTACAGACCTCTACAACTTGATAATCTCATGCAGAAAAGGTTTTGGTGAGAGGGTAATTATCTCCCTGCTACCACCCCCTGCACACTCATTTTGTGGTGAATGTGTTGTGCTTGGTGGCAGAAAAGAGACCCTTGATGTCCGCAGCCTCCCCAGCCCAGCAGCAGGTGATGAGCAAGAAAGGGTTCCAGCACAAGGAACCTTCACAGGGCAGAGGGATTTTAAGGTAGGAGATCATGTCTCCATTAACACTTTGACCAACACTCCAGGTTTCAGATGAGATCTCTCATGTCCCAAAGCTGAGTGGCCAGATCTAAGCCCTGCTTCTGCAGCAGCACTGGAGCTTGACAGTGTCATACCCACCACCGAGCTTGCAGGAGGCTTTCCCCAGCTGAGTTCATCCCTTGACCTTCTGCCTGTGGAGTGGTCCACATTTCTGCACATGAGGAGCAAAGCAGTTAAAACACCCACAGCCAGTGCAGCAGGAAATCGCCCCTGAAACGCCTCCAGCCTGTGCCGTGGTGAATAACCCCCATCGCAGAGGTGCAACTGGCTTCCCAAGGCAATGCACTGGGGAAAAAAGCTGGTAGGAACTTCCAAAAGTGATAACACCATTGGAAGTCACTGGCAGTACAAAACCCAAATACTTTCCCAGAGAACTAGAGTTCCTCCCTCCTTTCGTTGGCGCTTCTCTCCACAAAAAAGCCTTACAAGCAGGATCTTACCTAACCGATTCGAGCTCAGGCAATAACTGTAACTGCTTTTGGGTCCCGAGGCCAAGTTTCAGTCTGAGAGATGACCCAGACTGGGTGATGTACAATGAAGCGCAGCAGAGATTTGCTTTGTGCATCTTATTGCTTGCTTCCTTATGTTTTCTATTCTTTCCCCAGGAAACTTCTTTATCTCACAGTACAGGTAACTCCTGCTTCAATCAACAAGGATCTCTCCTGGCAGAACAGGAAAGTCAGTCTCTCACCACCAGGGCTGAAAGAAATGCTCAAAAAATATAAAGGAAAAAATTGGAGATTATCTGAGTGCCGTTGAGTTCCACCCTGAGCTTTTCTTTAGCATGTTTTACCCATGATGAAAACCAAGTCTTGTTTCCTTTCAGGGGAGGAGAAACAGCCAGGAAGGGGAAAGGCACTGCTTTAGTACCACAGCGCGGCCTTTGCAGGATCACAGTGAGACTCCACATTTCCCACGCAGCAGCACATCTCCTAAATAGCTCCTGTCTTGTTTGTCTGTGCAGTGAGAAACTGGCTGTGCCTATCCCAAATTTTTTATTTTTTTTTTTTTTTATTTCAAGGGTAATCCAGAAGCAACATAACAATTATTTCCTGCAGGATGTGGAGAAGCAGAGGGTTAAAGAGCCAGGAGAAAGGGGAGAAGGAGGAGATGGCTCGGGCGAGTGTTTATATTATTCAAGGCGATGACTCCTTGGTACAGGGAGCAGAATCCACACCCATTGCCTTTCTGCCCCTGGAGCCTGCCCGCCGCAAGCTCCTGGGTGAAGCAGCAACATCACTGCAGGGCTCAGCCACCGTGGGAAAGCCAGCGGAGCCACGGCGAGTCCTGCCGCGCGGCGGGACCCAGATGCGGGTGAGTCAGAGCCCCACCTTGCTTTGAACAGGAGGAAGCGGAGCCTGCGGAGAGGCACCCAAAAAAGGCAGAGCACGGGAGGGTGGTTCTTGTCCGTGGCAGCCCCCGGGAACCCATCCTCATTCCCGGGCACTGCAGCTGCAAAGCTGCAGCCACAGCAGGGATGAAGCCATGTGTGGAATTAGCCAGCATGGCAGCTGGTGGGATAACGAGCATGGTTGGAGGAGTTTCTCCTCCAGCGATTGGAGCACAGCAGGGAAAGACTGGTGGTGACTGGCTGGTCTCCAGCAGGCGAGAAGAGAATGGGGTGAGCAGTCATCATTACTCATAGGCAGGTAGCTAACTGCTCAGCTTTGCCCTGGGAAGGGTCAAACAGAGCCCAGTGCTGAAAGAGCCGAGACCACGGGATGTGGGAATATCTTCTCAATGACTCTCCTCTAAGCTGTGTCATTGCCACCGCCCTCCTGCCGTGGGCCACATCCCTGCAGGGGGAAGTGCCAGCAGGAACGGGCTGTGCAGTCCCCAGAAACCAAGGCTGGGCTTTGGTCCACACATCTCCTGGTCTTTGGCAGAGGGATGGACCATTTTCACCTCCACCTGGAGCTGGGGGTACAAGAGTAAGTCGTGGTGGAGGGGACATATGCAATGTCACGCAGCCCCATGGCTGTGTTAAGGACAGGGTTGTGAGCATGATCCGGCAGCAGCAGGACTGCAGGCACCTTCCAAAAGGGAATGCAGCCTTCCTGGGAGCAGTTTAAGGCAGCACTTCCATGTCCTCCAGTGCAAAGCCAGACTGCTCACCACAGGAGCACCAGTGTGGCACGACCTCAGGCCAAACCCTCAGGAGAAGCCCAGCCAAAATAATTGATGTCTTCAAATTTCATTTGGCAAGGTGCTGTAGGGTCCATGCCCATGTGAGAGCACTGTGGCTCTTTCTATCCACACTTACGGATATGCCACTGGGCTGCTGCTTCTTCCCAGAGTGACTGGGAACATGAGGATCCCCTACTCAGACTCTTGTCACTACCCTGCCATCCTCCTTTGGGACCAGAAAAAGCAGAGGAGCTTGCTACGAGCAGACACCAATGCTGGCACCATGACAGTCTCTCTCTAAAGCTCCGTCCTCCTCACTTTCTCCTTCAGCACTTAGGCCCAGCTAGGAGGGAATTTTTCTCATTTCCAGGTGCGTATTTTGGCCCTTGGGTAGTTTTCCAGAGAGTCAGAGGCCATTGACATGTGGTGCCCTCTTTGGTGCTAAGCTGGCTTCACAAAGCCCTGCAGGTGTGGCAGATCAAGAGCCCCGAGGAGCTCGCTGTGCCTCTTCATTCCCAGAAATCCTGGCACAAAACTCCTCACATGACTCCAGGTGCTTTGAGATACCCCCAGATACCTGCTGGAAGGGCTCAGCACCCAGGATGCACATCACTGTTCAGGAATCTGCCTCCAGCAGCACAGAGCTCGTGCTATGTCCCTGGGAGGGAGCCCAAAATCTGAGCCTTCGTGTCTGAACCCAGACTCTTGCTCTCAGCACACTGCAGAGCGACCAGGCTGCTGGCTTCAGACAGACCTTGGCACCACCTAAAACCAGGCTGTACATCCAGAGCTTTAAATTTCACTCACCAGGGAAGGGTTGTCCAAAGCATCATCCTCTGTTCCGAGGTGCAAACCTGAAATGCTCTAACAGGACCCTGGGATTTTCAGAAGGGATGAGTGAATTCAGAGGATTCAGACGCTTACATGTTTTTAAAGTCATGTTGGAGGTCTCCAAGCATAATTTTTTCAGCACAAGTTTGTCAGCAGTGATGGCAGTGGTGGTGCTGCAAGGGAACGTTGAGTCAGACCGCAGCAGTGTGGAGGGAGGGGATCTGCCATCACGTCCCCTCTCCTCCAGCTGTGGCAGCTGCCATTTGCCCACAGCTACCTGCCTTCTCAGTCCCAGGGTTTGGCAGGGCTTGCAGCACAGCTTGCTTGCATTATTTATTTATTTTTTCAAGCTGCCAAACACCAGCTTTCCGTAAACTGAGCTAAAGAACCACATCTGAAAAACTTCCCCTACCACTCTGGCCTTTATTGCTCACTCCATGTTAGGAGAAATCTCTTAGGATCAATCCAGCCTCACCAGGGCAGCTTAAAATTAGACACTGAAGTGTGAGATAGTCGCTCTGGGTTCCCTTCATAGCTGGTGGAGAGAAATAGTCTGCCCAGCATGTGGTTCACCCATCGTCAGACAGAGGTGGAAGGAGGGGCAAATTAATAATTTTCTACTTCCACTGCTGATTAAGGAAGTCCAGATTAAGATAAGCAATGCTTAGACATATCTAGGTAGCCTGAACCTCACCCTTTATCTTTAGTGAGTGCACATACACAAAAACACCCACTCTAATACCATATTGCAAAGTGACAATCTTCTTTCTAGGATGTCAGACTAGCTCTACCCTGGCAGGATGAGATGGTACACAATATATTTCTTGTGTCGTTCCGGCATAAGCATGAAACCGGTGTCAGGTCAACAGGGGGTGAAACCAGGCAGAAGCTTTTCAATCTCCTGCAACCTTGTGGTGCGCCCCTGGGGCAGCCATCATTAGAGTGTTCCCAATTCTTGTCTTGCCACCACCACTTGTCCAACAAACCCACCTCCTGGGGTCATTAAACTATCTAGGATGTTCACTTTCCTTTATTTCCAAGCAAAAGTCTGCAGAGAAAAGCTTGACATGCTCAGCACCGCCCTTGTGCTGGAGGGTAACACATCGTTATGGTTAGGATTAAGAGGACTTCACTGGAAATAGCTGGGCTCTGTGACTCATGTTCATAGCTTGGTTCATTTTGCTCATCCTTGGATGGAAACCCTTCTAACTGGATTTCATTTGCAATTTGTGGCTGCTTTCACTATATCTGGTTTGCACATAAAGCAATGCAAAGAAGGGCTGGGTGGCAAGGAAAGCAGAAAACCTTGCCTTTTCTGGTGGTGCTCTGACCCAACAATGACATGGGGATTGGAAATGGTATAACTGGTGCCAGTAGCCTGCAAAGGCAATGAGAATGAGACATCTTATCCCCCAAATGGGGATATCATGAATTCATCATTTCTGTCCAGCAACACAAGAAAACAAGACTCGTATCACCAACTTTTGCAAAGGTGAGTGCTGGAAGTCTGGTTGCTCAGCAAGGGGAGATGCTGTCAGGTGAAACCTGAAGTTAGGCAGTGAGCACCCAGTGAAAGCAGTTGGGTATTTCATTTACATTTGTGTCATGGAAGATCTTCTCTCACGTTGTGTGTGTGTGTGTGCAGGCACACGCACGTGCCTGAGGGATGAGGTTCATTCCTCAGCCCGGCCTTTTCCCATAGACTTGGAGCTTGTGAGATATCACTGGAGCTTGTGCAGGTCAAGGTGGAGACTCAGGCTGGAGGTCTGCAGGGCAATCAGGGCAGCCCACGTGCACCCTTCCCTAAGAAACAGATGGATATTTATGCTCAGGGCTGATCTTGAATTCAATTAGAGGCTCAGGTTCGCATGTGAGGCCATTGCAATGGGGCCACGGGGCCAACAGAGTTCAAGCACCCAATTATGAAGGCACATTTCCTTGCAGGTGGCCACATCACTGCACACACCGGCTTCTGAAACGCCTCTGGCAACATCCCCAAATTGCCAGATACACAACTAGTGACCAGCTATGTAGACAGAGCTGTTATATCCACTATACTCCACAGGGCACAGCAGCTGTCTGGCCAGCGTGCCCTTCACAGACACAAAAATAATACTTTTAATATTCCTTCTCTTTGAACATAACCAGACACACATGAGCTGCTTTGCGCAGACAGATGCTAAGTCATCTTATTCACAGCCTTCTGGGCTATTTAATTTTGCAGTTCTCTATAAAAATTTCAAGTTCTCAGATGCTGAACTTGACCCTTAATACACTCATATCAGGGTATGAATTACCAAAAATCCACGGCCTCATTCTCCCCTTTCACCTCCAAGTGGAAACTAGTAGGAAGAAGATTGAAATGAATGGTTGGACTTCCAAATATTTAGGTATTCTGTCAGGGCAAGGCTAAATCTTGGAGTCACTGCCAATTACCTGTGCAGTGATGCTAAGCCACCCTGTTCTGCCTGGCTGGTGTTAAGGAGCTTTAGTCTAAAGAGGCACCAGGCTTTGGCAAAGAGCTGTGCTGAAATAAGGGCAGAACTGGGTGTGTGGACAATTCAGTTTTTAGCGCTGTTAAGCATCTTAGGCTGATCCTGGACTTCATTGCTCTGTCACAAAAAAAAAAGAGATTGCAGATAATGAGCTAATAACATTTCACTTTCCCAGCCTGCTTTGCATCTTCAAAGCGCTCCACAAGAACAAACTAATTAACTGTCCAGAGAAGAAGCTCATGACTAAGAGCTGAAAAGCCATGTGAGTCAATCCACTTGCAACAGCTCTTTGCAGATTTCAGTAAAAACTCATTTCGGAGGAAGGTCTGTTTACTGGCCCAACTGGTCACACCAATCCCCGGCCGCATTCCAGGGGTGTGAGCGGCGCGGATGGACCCAGCCCGGTAGAAGCCCCACCGACTTCAAAAGAGCAACACCTCAACAGGAATGCCCCAAAACCAACCGTGTGGCTTCCTCCTTTTAATTTGCACGCGCTCTCGCCACGAGTTGAAACTGCTGAGCTAACAGTCCCTCTGCGGAACGAGGGCCCATCCTGCCCCGCTTGGGACAACTTTATTTGCAAACAGCCTTTTTCCAAGACCATTAATTCAGAAAGAGCATCCTGTGCCAGGGTCTGTTAGTTGAGAATTAATTTTCCTTAATGGGACCTCAAGTGCTATCAACCTGCCCTCGGAGCCGTGTCTCCAGCTTGAGGAGCTGTGTTGAAGCCCCAGCTCTCTTATTCTTTGCTTTGGGCAAATTATTAAGCTGCCGCAAGAATGTGGCTTCTCTTGCAGGTCCTTGGCTTTTGGGGAATGTGGGTCACATTCACTTGAGCAAAACAGAGATGAGAAAGTCATTTTCTTCTATGGGTAAATGAACTCACAGACTCAGCCCTATAAAAGAATTTAGACATTTCAGGCCAAGAATTTTGTCTTGGAAACTCCTATCTGGTTGCATGTATTTCCACCAGGAAGCATCCTTGACCTGCCTCTGAGGCAGAATCTCTAAATAATGGAACAAATTAAGTCCAGTTACCCTAGATCCTCAGCAAATTTCAGCCCAAATGCCGTGCGGGACTGCTGGGGAGGAAATGCAGCTGTGGGGCTTGCTCAAGGGAGACACCAAATCCTAGAAGACACATCACCAAATCCTAGGACACGCTTCAGGCGTGCTGGGATTTCAATGTCTAAATCTGTAGCTTAGGCATCCATCCCCCCCATGGTGCAGGCTTCTGAGGACCCCGGGGTGAAGCACTTGCTGTCCCTCTGTTTGGTCAATGGCATTGGAAAGACTGATTCAAAACTGCAACTTCCACCAAAGGATTCAGGTGCCTTAAAGAAACCTTTCTGTAGCTGTAGCCCTCACATCAGTGCAGCAGGTGTTATGGACCAAACACTCTTCCATAGAGCGCAGGGCCATATTTCCAAAATCTCTGTCTCTCTGGAAAACAGATCCATGGAGAAGTTTTGTGCCCATGAGAGCCTGTTCCTTCATGAAAATCCAGGCTTGCTCTTTATGCTGTACCCCATCTGCATGAAGCCACCATGGGACTTGGAGCAGACAGCAATTGCTCCCCCTCGGCTCCTCACCTGGTCCATGGGCAGAGGTTTGGGGACTTTTGCATCATTTTTCATTCTTCCCAGAAGAG
This sequence comes from Limnodromus scolopaceus, assembly GCA_028565335.1. Classification (NCBI taxonomy): domain Eukaryota; kingdom Metazoa; phylum Chordata; class Aves; order Charadriiformes; family Scolopacidae; genus Limnodromus; species Limnodromus scolopaceus. Next base: position 1,023,864 of record JAOXNO010000014.1, on the reverse strand, counting down.
AAGTGCTTCCTTCTGAGCTGTTTATCGGTTTGCGTGCCGGTAGGTTGTCCTGCCCTTAGCCCAAGGGCCTGCAAGCTGCAATTGGGATTTTTCCACAGCCGCCAAGAAATGCCAACAATTTCCAGAATCCTTTAGTTACTCTTCCTTCACAATGACAATGTTTGGATGGCTGCAGTTAATCACAGGGCTCAGGAACTTATGGGACTAATTGCCCCATTGAGCAAATAGCCAGGAGCTGGTTCCCATCCTGCCACAGTGTGCTGCTTCCAGCCAGGACCCTATCCTCCTGGATTTGCTCTGCCAGGTCATATAACACTGAATCACCCTCTGGAGATGCTTATCTCTGCCCACTGCCAGGAGAGACATGGAATTGCAATCAGGCCATGGGTACATCTGCTACATGGATATCTCTGCATCCCTTGCTGGGATCAATCTGGACCTACGGTGCCTGATTTACTCCATGCAGCTGGAGGAGCAGCAAGTTGAGCCCCGGCTGGAGCTGATGGTCTCCAGGGATCCTACGGAGGGATCTGGAGCCCATTGATGCTGATATCTCCTCCATGCTGTGGCTGTTCCACTGTGGAGCCCTTGGTACAGCCAACACAACTTGACACCCACGGAGGATGTGCTCTGGGCAGTGAGGAGGGTGACGGGGAGAACCATGAGATGCTCAGCCCAAGGGAGGAGACCTGTCCTCCTGACAGGGCCCTTGGGCACCTCTTCCAGCACCCAGAAATACTTCTTAGTCTTTGCCAGGGTGATTGTGCTTGTAATTATTTCAAAGTGTTTGAAACACCGGCCAGGACAAAAACTCTGAGGTGGAAAACCTCTCAAAGAAAAATGTTCCCTTTCAATAATGTGTTGGTCCAAAAAATCAGCAGAATTTGAGAACTGCAGAACTTAGCTGAATTTCATATTCTCTCTATTTTATTTTAAGGCGTGTCATGGCACAGAGCAAATGCACTGACAGGTAATAGTAAAGCACTGCAACACCGCCTGAAAAGTTACAATAATTGCTCTATTTTTACAGCTAATCAAAAGCATCTGGTACACAGTGAAAGATCAAAGAGTTTCCCTGGATCAAAGTGTTCCATCTTTGTCATGATATCCAAGTTAGATTTATTGCTCTGTGACGGTACTACTCTGTTTGTTTACAGGTGCAGATAAAAGGTACGAGCAGCTCTCAACGCTTCCGAAACCAGGAGAGCACCGCCAAGAGAGCAATTTCAATATTGCACTGTGCCACAATCTGGCACATCAGTTGTAGCGTGTAGGGCTGGAATTATAAACCAGTGCCACATAAAGAGAGCACTGAACGCTGCAGCTCAGCTGGGGTTGAAAACCAGAGCTCAAAGCCATGCTCTGATCAGGCCAAGGAGAGATAGGAACCTGAATCTTCCGCCTCACTAGCAAGCGATGCTTCCACCTCACCACCTCTGAGCTGTTAGATAAGGGAAGTTTTCCCTTCCCCTGCTGCTCTTCTCCCTTCCCCTGCGTCTTTTGTGTAAGGCGCAGCCTCGGAGGCAAGCTGGGCAAAAAAACCCCATCTTCTTTGTGCAGGTGTTGAGCTGCTCAGCAGCATCAGGCTTCATCAGCATGAACCCCAGCAGCTGCGGCGTGCGGGCTAAGAGCAGGCAGGGGTTAGGCAGGCGTGGTGGCACCTGGGGTGGGGGTCAGGCACCCCCAGGCACTCCTGGGTCTGGTGATGCACTTGAATAATCTGCAGTAGACCAGCTTCTTGCATATTTGCTTCATGCGGGAAAGCACACAAAGAGAATTGCCGTGTAATGAGGATTTTCCCAGGCACGGGTCAAGCCAGGTCTGAAGGCAAAGCCTGCTGGCTGTGGAGATGCTGGGAGGGCTGGAGCCCCTCTGCTGGGAGGACAGGCTGAGAGAGTTGGGGGGGTTCAGCCTGGACAAGAGAAGGCTCCGGGGAGACCTTAGAGCCCCTTCCAGTCCCTCAAGGGGCTCCAGAAAAGCTGGGGAGGGACTCTGGATCAGGGAGGGGAGCCCTAGGAGGAGGAGGAAGGGTTTGACACTGGAAGAGGGGAGATGGAGATGAGATGTGGGGAAGAATTTCTTTGGTGTGAGGGTGGTGAGAGCCTGGCCCAGGTTGCCCCGAGAAGCTGTGGCTGCCCCATCCCTGGAGGGGTT
>JAOXNO010000014.1:994622-1014161 GCA_028565335.1 Limnodromus scolopaceus | reverse complement strand
TGGTGGTCACTAACGCGGTTTCGGAGGACATTGATCTGCAAGAGAAGCACAGGTAGATGGCGAGGCCTGGCAAGATGCCCCATGCCCGGCTGAGGACAAGGGTTGGGGTGAGGGTTCATCACTGCTCTCTCTTCCCCAGCGGTTCTTGTGTGGGGTTTAGCACTGTGCTGTGATGTGCACAGTGGGAAGCCTGTTGGGGTGCAAAGCACATGACCCCGGGAGCTGGGAGGTCACAGGGCCACCACACAGCCCCTTTCACCAGCTGCCACATCCCCCAGCATTTCATAGCTGTGTGCTCAGCCTTGCCAGGGTGGCCACAACTGCTGGGAGGGTTGGTTTGATCCTGGCTCCTCTCCAAAAGGGAGGCAGAAGTGGCTTTGCTTTCAGTGGTGCCTCTTGGGTGTTTGTCACCCCACACACAAGGTAGACAGAGTCCATTTCTGAAGCACCCAACTGTCCTGCGACCACACCGTCACTCAGACAACCCACCTCCTCTCTCAGTTGGGGAGCAGCAGGAGTGGGCAGGGACACAGAGGGAGAACAAGCTCACAGAGGACCTCACAGCTCACCTCGTATTTCTGCCGCTTGAATTTTTCCTGCAGGTCAAATTTCTCAGCCTCCAGATCGCGGATGGTTTGCCATAGCTCCTTGGCCTTTTCCCTGCGGGAAGAGCCACTGGAGTCAGTGCAGGAAAGGGATGTGGGTCACAGGGAGCTCATTGCAGGGGACAGGGCAGTGATGCCACCGTCTTGCCTGCTCCCCTAGGACAGGCCTCTGCAGGCTCCATGCCCAGCTGGGGATATGTTGGCCAGGAGGTGAAGCCAGTCCCATTAGTGGATCACGGGTGAGGTGGGGGACACAGGGACATGCATGTCCCACGGGTGTGAGCTTGGCTCCCTCTGATGGCTGGCGCTGTCAGCAGCAGCCTGGTGGTGGTGGCCCGGCAGAGCCACGGAGTCCATGTCCCCGGTGGAGTGTCCCAGCCCGTCACCCAGCTGTGCCATCACCTTCTTGTCTGGGCTGCAAGCCACAGGCAGCCCCCCCTTGCCCAGGATCCTGCCCCAAGGAGATGGGACCCACAGCAGACCCCTTGTACTGGAAAACCCTCCTGCAGCCTGTGCTCACCTCAGCTTGTCTTCATTGAGGTGATCGATGTTCAGGGGCTTCCGCCGTTCGCTGAGGATCTTCTTCTTCTTTTCCCTCTCTGTTTGCCTCTTCCCACCCTTTTTCTCTGACTGAGGAAACCGTCAGTCCATTGGTGGGATGGAAATCTGCCCAGCTTTTGCTCTACCCCTAGCCCCAACTCTTTCCCCAGCACCCTCTGCTTCTGGGACTCCAGAAGCATGTGAAAGAAAATAAATTTTGGTAATAGTGGACAAAACACCCCCCGAAAGGCAAGACTGAACCTCCCCTGACCAGCATGTGCAAAGGAAAGCTCTCAGCTCACTTTGGCCCTCTGACCACTGCTGTGACCCAGCTGTGGTGGCCTGTGTTCTTCTGCTTGTAGAAACCAGCCTACCAGCAGTGAGAACGTGCACGGTCCTGTGGGGCCGGCCAGTATGCTCAAGCCATTCCTAGGAGCACCATTGGCTTTACTGCAACCACCTGGGGTAGAATCACACCTTCTGCATGTAGCCTCCAAAATGCAGCATGTTGGAGAAAGCTTTCTTCTTCCGCGCTTCCTCCTCAGCCTTCTTCCTTGCCTCCTCTTCCTCTTTGCGAGCTCTTTCTTCCTGCCAGGGTCAGAAGTGGATCAGGAGCAGATGGATGGAGACCTCATGGACTGGCTTGCATGGAACACACAGCTCATGCTCCCAGGTGCTCCATGGCTGGGTTTGTCCTACCCAAGACCAGCCCGACCCCCCATCCCCAGAGGAGACTCACGGCCATGCGGGCTTGGCGCTCCTTCTCCCTCTCGCTGCGAATCCGCTGCTGCTCTGCCCTCTCCGCTCGCCGCCGTTCCTGCAGAAGGAGAGGACATTGGCTTGGACACCCCAGGGAATCTGCATCCTCTCTGTCCCTGGGGACACATCCCTGACCCCAAAAGCCCCGAGAGCCCCAAGGGCAGATCTGCAGCTCTCACGTCTCTCAGGGGAGCACGTGGAGCAGTGACCATGGGGAAAGGTGCATCATCATTAGGCACCGCAGCATTGCAGCAGCCAGGCCAGGGGCTTCCCAGGCACTGGGGTACAAAATCTGGCTCAAATCCCAGGCTCTGTCTTGCAGGGACATGGGATGTCTCAGGTCTTGTTGTTGGGACTGCGGGGAAAGGATGGCGGCTGGTTGCCTGCAGGAGAGAGGGTGGCCATAGCACTAGAGGGAGAGGGCTGCAGACGTACAATCCTGTCCTTGAGGGAGATGAGCTCCTCTTCCTCCTTCTTCCTGCTCTCAAAGTGGGCTTCAATGAGGGCCTGCAGTTCGTTCAGGTCCTTCTCCATGCGCTTGCGGTGGATGTCCTGCACCGGACAGAAGCAGCAGCGATGGTTCTACACTCCCAGGAGTGAAGCCCTCCAGGAGCTGCTGGGCTGTGGAGGAGTGATCCAAGGGGAGCACCTTGTGGGAGTTGACTTTGGGTGCACTACTCACATCAAAATCCAGCCTCTCACCATCTGGGATTTTGGGAGGCACCAGGTTTGGCATGAAGACCCTGCAACCAAAGGAGAGCAGGAGGATGGTGAGCCTACAGCAAATACCTGGGATGTGCCTTTCGTCCATCACTGGTCTACCCAGCCCTCCTCTCTGAGCCTCGCAGTCCCCATTTTGCTGCTTGCTGGAGGTTGCCAGCTGGACAGCCTCAGAGGAAGACCTCTGGCATTCCCGGGAAGCACTCCAAGGCACCCACATGGCTGGAATAACTCCGCAAGTTGCAGGCAACTTGGCCATGACCCTTTGCCAGGCACCCTGGGGCTGGCAGCCACTCCTGTGCTCACCCAAAAGAGCACAGAGGAGCCATGTACCTGTGACCCGGCACAGGGAGATGGAAACCATCCTCTCATCCTCTGTGGGCTTGAAGGAGGGCAGGAGATACTCAGTAGGGACACATAAAGACACAAAAGGATAAGGGGATCCTGGCTGAGGACAGATCTGCCTTCTAATCTGGAGCATCCCAGTGCTCCATGAGGACCCACAGGTTTCTGGCAACGGTTCATGGCCCTGCTCCTTCAGGTAGGAGCTCCTGTCCTGGGGATGCTGGTACTCCAGTGCCTGCCTGATGCCAACCACAGCCAGGAGCGTACTAGAGAAGCAAGACCCTGGCTGTGCCATGGACCATGTACTCCAGGCTGGTGTGCACACAGATTTTTACCACAGGGCAGCTGAGCTTTCCTCAAGGAACACACAAAATGCTTTAAAACTGCCAAAATACCTCATTCTTGGTATTTTCTTCAGAGTCCATGTTTACCTGCCTGTTTCTCTCCCTTTTTCTCTCCAAGTGCCAGCCCACACCCTGGTTTTTAGGCCTTGCTGTCTCCTGTCCTTTATGGATCATGGTTCCAAGCCCATCACATGGAGCCTGTGTCCTGGCACAGCTCCTCAGTCAGACCCTGCCCCAGAGAAAATACACCAACACTTACTTGGGCTTCGGCTTTGATTCACCTGCAGGTCCCCAGGAGCAGGAGACAAAGACAAGGTTAGTGTCACAGAGGCATTTGCTTTCACACCTTGACCCAAATCCCACAGCACTGAGCTGAGCTACCCCTCTCCCACAGGCTGCACCGTGGATCATCCTCCAGCAGTGAGGTGTCCATCCATGTGCCAACACCTGAGACACACATTGATGCTCCTGGCTGAGCAGAAGGGCATTTGGCACCTCCTTAGACAGGTGAAGGGACAGTCCCTCCCTCCCCAGAGAGGAACAAGGATGGATACTTCACCTTCTCCAGGCTCTTGCTCTCGGTCCCCCTCTCCACCTGTGGAAAACGCAGAGCTTTGGTTCCTGGAGGCCAGCCCTGCTGTGCACTGTGCCCATGGACACAGCAGGGTGGTTCAGACAGGCTCTTCCCCCCTTCCCTCTGTTTATCCCCACTGCAAAATCCAGATCCATCTCTCCAGGATGAATGGGGAAAGAACAGATCCCTCATGGACATCCATCACCCACAGACAGACCAGGAGAGCCCCAGGTCCTCTCCAGAAGGAACCCAGATGAGCTTTGCAAGAGCACAGGCTGGGAAAGCAATAGTACTATCCTCTCCTTCTCTATTTTGGGTGAATTTCTTACCTAGGCAGCACAAAGCCATCCCTCCTGCTGGCCTCCTGCTGCCCCAGACCTGGCAGAGGAGGGGGTTAGGGCAGCTCTGCCCCATTTACCACAGATTCGGTCTCTTCAGCAGCAAATTATTTCAACGCCAAAAACCCCAGTGGGGCCAGTGTTTGGGGGACTGGGATCAGGACTTAAACGACCAACATTTCCCCTCCTCCATTCCTGCTGTACCTTCTCCTGGTGCTTTCGTTTCCTCTTCTTGTTCTGTTTCAAAAGCAATGGGGAGAATATGAGCACCTGTGGGTGAGGGCAGCCACATCCCCCAGCACAGTGGGGTCCCAGCACCCTAACGCCAGGCTGGGATCTGACTCTGCCCCACCAGCCGTGACAGCACAGGGACACACATCAGGCATCCCAGTCTACTCCAAAGAGTTCTTGTGAAGTCCAGTGATCTTTGGATGGTAAGACACAGCAGAGCATAACCCCAGCTCTGGAAATTCTCCCTCTAAGTCTATGGGGACCTCTTGGTGGAACAGGCTTAACTCATTGTTGGCATTATTTCAGGGTGCTGGACACGAACTGTTTGATCAGCAACTAGCAGAAACCACCATTATCCTCATAGTTGCAGGGCCAAGGCACGTGGTAGATCAGGAAAGAGCAACTTGGTTTTGACACCTGCTTACTGGAAACCACAGCTACTGGAGAGAACCACCCTCTGTGCTACTGGCCCACTGTCACAGGCCACACGGGGAAATCCCGGACCCTGCCTGGCACCCCACCAAAGCACAGCATGGCTCCAGCCAAGCCATAGGAGCTCTCTGGCAAAGCCACCACACCTTCTGCCTTGGTTTCTTCAGTCTCCTCCTCCGCCTCCTCTACCTGTTCTTCCTGACCTGTGGAATAATAGGCAGTGTGAGTCCATCAGCCACCGCTCCCACTGGCTCCCTACGAACCCCGATATCGGGAGAACTGTGGCACGGCGACAGCACAGAGAGAGACCCAGGGAAGACATAACCATAGGAGAAAGAAGCAACAGTTCAGACAGTAAAGGGCTTCGCTCTAACCTTTACCCAAGGGCTGCTCTCTGTGCTTGGACAGGGCAAAAAGAATAAAATTAAAGGATTTGTAGCCACCTCCTGTTTTTTCCCTCATTCCCTCTCATGCTATCATGCTCTTATACCCCAGGATCAGGGGGAGTGATTTCTATTGCTCTCCTCTTGACAGTGAAGAACAAGACTGGCCGCATTAGAGAATGTGCCCTCAGCACCTTCACAATCTTATTTATGACACTGTTGGAGCATTTTTCCACTGGAGGGAGCAGTATCCCCACAAGAGTCCTCCATTGGAGTCAGAGCGATGCTGGGGTCCACAGGTCCTGGGAAGACTTGTGGTCCCACAGCAAGAGATAAGGAAAGAAAAAGAAAATAGTAAACCAAGAGTGCATTTGGTTGATAGATGTAAGAGAGAAGACACAGACACAGGAGCAGATATGCACAGCACAGCAGGAGTGCAAAGCAAGAGAGAGAAGTGGAAGAATGAAAGAAAACCATTTCCCAACCAGGGAGAGGCAAAAGACACACCGACCCACGACATAGTCACAGCAGCAGTGGAGAGATGAAATAAAGAAAGGTGCAATAACTACCGTCTTCTTCCTCTATCCATTCTTCCTCTTCTGAGCCAGGGAGGAGGGAAAGGAATAAGTGCAGAGGTTAGTTGGATGCCATGAAGCTGTGGAGTGTAGCTATGGCGTGGATGAGGACTCTAGCGCTGCAGTGGTTTCCCCCTTGTGCCTCTCTGTGCTTTTAGCGTTCAGGAGGTTTTGCCGTGCAGCAGACCGGGCTGCCTGGCAGAGCCCCAAAGCAGCAAGAGGCTCAGCAAAACCCAGCTTCCAAACCCAGCCCCAAATGCACAGCCCAAATGTGTCCCAGAGCAGCTGCATTGTGGGGTTTGCTTCTTCATAGAATCATGGAATCATCTGGGTTGGGACCTTTCAGATCATTGAGTCCAACCGTTAACTGAGCACTGTCCAAACCACCACTGACCCATGTCCCAGGGCAGCACCACGTCTGCCCAGCTTTTAAATACCTCCAAGGATGGTGACTCCACCACTGCCCTGGGCAGCCTCTTCCAAGGCTTGACAACCCTTTTGGCGAAGAAATTTTTCCAAATATCCATCTTGAACCTCCCTGACACAACTTGAGTCTATTTCCTCTTGTCCCGTTGCCTGTTCCTTGGGAGAAGATACCGACCCCCCCTGGCTACACCCTCCTTTCAGGGAGTTGCAGAGAGCGAGAAGGTCTCCCCTCAGCCTCCTTTTCTCCAGGCTGAGCACCCCCAGCTCCCTCAGCCGCTCCTCACAAGACTTGTGCTCCAGACCCCTCACCAGCTCCGTTGCCCTTCTCTGAACCCGTCCAGCCCCTCAATGTCTTTCTTCGTTGGACTGAGGCAGCTGGATGTTTGTGATTGAGCATCATTAATATACATTCAGCTGAGGCTCCAGCTCCTTGTGCTCACATCTCTGTCAACACCCAAATCTAGCATTTCTACCCCTGTTTTGAGTCAAGGAATCACTCTGATGTAAGACATCACTAGAAAATTCAGTCTGGTTTTGATCCTACTGGTGTTCCAGGTGGAATAATCTGGAACACAGTTTCATCTGCCTTTTCTGGTCATGATTTGCCCATTGCGGTCAAGGAGCTTACCACCACAACCCACCCAAGCAAAACACTGAACCAACAGCACTTGTCTCTTGGTCCTTGCAACTGCCAGCGAAACACCTACCTTCTTCCACATACTCCTCTTCACAGAGCACACATGCGCATGGGAGAGAGGGAAGGGAAAGAAGACACAGGTTATTGAAGTTTCTCTGGTCATTTCTTAGATTCACTCTTGGGGCAGCTGCAGATGCTCCACGTCCTCTTACCTTCCTGCTCCCTGCAAAGCACAACACACATTTGTGGCGTTACCGAGATCTGCTACAACGGGCGTCCATCCGTGAGGCCACAGGCTAATCTGATATTTCCTCAAGGCTGGCTCCCCTTTTCATAGGAGAGGGCAATGACTGCCAGGCAGGTTGCTGTGTGGCAGGCTGCCAGGTGGCAGCGGGGACAGGACAAGACCCAGGTCCCCCTGCGGACTGGGGACAGCAGGAGCTGAAGTGCTCAACTGACACTTCAACAGTGGTCAGAGCACAACACCATTTTGCAGCTTGAGACAATCAAGTGGCCGTGGCCTGTAATGCTAGAAATGGGCATCTCACATCCCGCCTTTTCTCCAAAGTCCTTTCCTGACCTTCGGGGCAATGCACAGTCTGTCCTCGGGTGTGCCCTGGGGACAACGGGCACAGGGGTCAGACTGATTGCTGAGAGATGTGAGTCTGTTGTGGCATTTAAGCAGAAGAGAAGGATTCAGATCTGCATTTTATGCTAGTGGAGGAGAAGTAGGAGCTGTGTTTGGACTGATCCCTATAACCACATAGCTCAGATATTGAGCCCCTTCTCTCCAGGATGCACCTCATGGTCCAGCAGCCCTCACCAGCAAAAGTTGCCCTCAAATCTGGGCCTTGGGGAGTGATGCTCTGGATGTGGCAGTAGGCCCCCAGCAGCGCCAGACTGACGACTCCAGATTTTCCCAGCTCTCTCACTGATTTTGGGACTGTCCCTTGCTGTGTATATGCTTATTCAGCTCCTAACGCAGGACTTCCCACTGCTGAGGGTCTCAACGTGACCATAGCAGCGGTGCAGGTGGGCACAGGGTGGGAGAACATCAAAGCCCTTTCACACTGGGTGTTGGGGTAATGACAAGACCCAGTGCCTCCGAAGCAGCATCCCTAAGCGATGCTGTGACCCTGCGGGAAGGCAGGAATAAGGAGAAAGAAAAGGAGAAAGAAGGAAAACCACACCACTTACTGCTCATATTCTTCGACAACCTCTTCAGAGTCCGACATGCCTGGTTATCTAGCAGAATTCAAGGCAGATTGGAAAAAGTGAGGGTTAGGAGCTGAGATAAGGACAAGCACAGCCTGTCCTCCAGCGCCCGAGACAGAGATGCTGCCTCTCTCCAAAGCTCTTGGAGCTCTGAGCTGTCTCCAGCCAGGCTGTGACAGCGTTATCTGGGCAGAGATAAGGCTCCCCCCTCCCCTCCCGGTCCAATATCACAGCTCACCCCAAATAGGAGACAGGCGATTAGACAGAGCCTCATGCCACACTGATAACTGCTGTTAGGAGCCATGTCCAGGACACGCAGCTCCCCTCGCCACAGCCGTCTTGGGGTGCTGTGTTTGCTCAGGGCACGGGAAAATAACCCAACGCTCAGCTTGTTTTTCTTCCTGACTATTCTTAGCTCGGTTGGGATGTAGAAACTTACAGGGACATCCCGTTATCTCAAATTTACAGCCCTGCAAAAGCCACAGCATGAGATCTCAGTGAGACCTCCCACCCCAGCCCTCCAAACGCAGAGTGTGCTCAGGAAAGGGGTGATCTGGGCTCAGCAGGAGCATTTCTCTACTGGTCCTGGGACTGAGGTTAGCTAAAAGGAATAAATCACAGCCTCACTCTACAGAAAGGGCTCATCTTCCTGGCACGCTCATCTTCCTCCCAGCCATGAGCAGGAGGGCTTTACTCATCATCCCACCTCATCTGCTTCCACCCAATGCTCTTCACAGACCAGCCCCATGATCAGCCTCAGCCCTGGACATCCTGGAGCAGCCCTGAGCATAAGTCCATGTCCCTGCACAGCCTGTCCACCACTCGCGTTCCTGCCAGACCCCAGCAAAGCTGGGATGCAGCAGGAGAACTCAAGGCATCTCTAGAAATAACCCCCATGAGCTAAACCACCTGTTCCCAGAGCAGACCCGCTTCGCTTCTCCTGCTGCTGGGGTCGGGGAACAACTGGTCCTGGTTACATCTGTTGGGCATTTATTACCCAGGATGGGTAGGACAGGCTTCAGGATCGCTTATTCAAGATGCTGAATGCAGGACTGGAATCCACAGGCACGGGAAAGACGCATTACAGGAGGGGTTCCTCTGCATACCCGTGGCTCCCGGGGGGTTGTCAAATCTCACTTCTGAGCAATGACTCAGAAGGTGCTTTTTGGAGACAAATGAAGTCAGAACTCAGCCCCGTCTGCCTTGAGTTCACCACCTGCTTCTGCCGTCATTGTTCTCTTTCCTCTGATGTATCCAGGGCTTGGCACACCCCTCCAGCACCATCCCCTCAATCTCTGCTCCCCATCAAACATCAATTCCTGGCCGTACTTCTCCCACAGGCTTGTCATGGTCCTGCTACAATCAGAGTTTGGCCAGATCATTTATGTGGCCTCTGAGCACCCAAGATTTCATGGTTTCCTCTCATGACACAAGAGTGGAGACTCCCTCCTGGCCATGACAGCGTAAGCACACATTTGTGAAAGCCCATTTCTGTGATTCCTTTCACCTCCTCTCTCATACATCACTAGATCCCACAGAGCATTTGCCAAGGAACATCAACAAAACCAGGACTGTTAAGTGAGTACACAAGAAAAACTAACATTACACCAGAAAGTAGCTCTAGGAAATATTTATCCATCCTCTGCACAGAAACAGATAACCCTTTCCATTAAAGCTTTGAAATCTTGTTTTGAAAGAATTATGAGAACCCAGTAGACATAGAGTTAAATAGGAAATATTGCACATGTTATTGAAAAAATCTCCAATCTTTTGCTGTGGAATAAAAACTCCAAATATCCCTCCCGCTCCTTAAAATCCCCCTCTCCATTAGCTTAGGGCTGGCTGGTCACACCTCTGGGGCTGAGTTAATCCTCCACATTTTGCAGTCTCTGCTTTCCTTCAGGAAACCCAGACATGGAGCTCTCATTTCCCAGTGTTTGTTCCAGCATGGGTCAGGTCACTGCTCCCTTCCCACTTGGCTGGGTCAGACCATGCACGGGAGCATCCCACCTCTAACCCACCCCATGGGCTGCCAGCAAGCCAAGGCCAGGCTGGCCTGGCTCTCCCACAGGCACCACATCCTTCCTGTCCCCTCCAGAGACACAGGGAATAGGGATCTCTGAGACCCCCCAGCACCAGGGCAGCCAAAATCCTTCTCAGCCGCCTTGGCACCCATCGGCGTGGTTCAAAAGGCATTGGACAAGTTGCAAACACAACCCCCTGAAGAGGATCCTGATGCTTTACCTGTGGAAATGCCTTCATAGCAGAAAGACATCCCAGTGCAAGCAGCTGGGGAGGACCATTAACCCCCAGCCAAATCCCTTTTGGGTCTTAACAACTGCCCTTCCATGGAGCATCCTATGCCATGAGCGGGCACCAACCTTACCTCTGCCGTGGGGCACCGGAGAGATGCCAGGGAGCTGAGGGGAAGTCGGCGGGCGTCTGGGAAATGCTCTTTGGGGGCAGGAGGCTTTAAGGGGGCTCCAGCGCCCACCCCGGGGCGGGCAGCGCCGGGAGGAATGTGCCCGGCGCCCAGCAAGGAATGCAACACTTGTGAGCTGCTATTTCGGCAGCCGCGGCCCTGGCCCCCTCCGCCGCTCCCCCTTCCCCCCAGGAGCCCATATAAGCCCAAGCTATTGTGTGGCTGCAGAGATTTGCTATTTTAAACCCTCCGAACTGAGATACGTGAGTGCCCGAGGGGCTGACACAAGCCAGCCAGCTGTCACTTTCTAGGGCCGGGGACGCTGATAAGGCAGTGCTGCCATGAGCAGAGGACGGGACCCTCCATCGCAGCCCCCCAAGCCGGGTTTGCTCTGCTGCTGCCCCAAGCCCAGGATGCTGAAATGAGAAGGGGAGAGAGAGAAGATGGGAGTCCTGGGGCTGTTCAGCTGGAGAAGAGCAGACTGAGAGGGGATCTCATCGATGCTGAGCAATAGCTAAAGGGCGGGGGGCAAGAGGATGGGGACAGACTCTTCCCAGTGGTGCCCAGGGACAGGACAAGGGGCAATGGGGACAAACTGGGACACGGGAAATTCTATCTCAGCATGAGGAAAAAAATCTTTCCTGTGAGGGTGGCAGAGCCCTGGGACAGGCTGCCCAGAGAGGTGGTGGGGTCTCCTTCTCTGGAGACATTCAAACCCACCTGGATACATTCCTGTGGGACCTGCTCTCGGTGACCCTGCTCTGGCAGGGGGGGTTGGATGAGATGATATCCTTCCAACCCCTACCATTCTGTGATTCTGTGAAGAGTCTTAGGCTGCTCTTACCTCTCCTCCCCAGGACACATTTATCTTGCTTTTTTGCCTTTCTTCCCCTTGCCAGAAGAAGGGAAGCAAACCGTTCTCAGTCCCAGCCCAGGGGCAGGTGACGGGGAGCATCTTAGAAAGAGCAACTTTTATTAGAAAAAAAAAAAGGCACAGAGAAAACCAAGTCCTTTTCAAAGCCCAAGAAGCAAGAGCAGATCCAGGGCAGCAGCAGTCGCACACCGAATTTGGACACCGCAGTGGTTGCTCAAGGCACAGCGCCAGCCCATTGAATGGCCCCAGCACAAGGATTTGAGCATCATTTTATGGGCTGCCCATGGCACCCTAAAGCTGGCCTCGAGAGAGGACCCTGCTTCCCTGCTGGGTGGGCTCAGCAGCCCAGGGCGTGCAGGAGCAGGGGTCTGTGCAGCCATGGGTGAAGGGCTTGGGAGGAAAAGAGAGAAGGAAATGGGTTTTTCAGTGGGGGCCCAGAACAAGGCACTCAGCTCCATGCAACCCCCAAAACAGGGCCGTGGCCAGCCCTTCCCGTATCACTAAGTGAAAGGGGTCACTGCTTATAGGTGGTGGGGAATATTAAGGGCAGGATGGAGAAGGCCAAGTCTCTGGCTCTAGCTCAGCTGCGTGCTGGAGGGAAACACCGGGGCCATCAGGTCCTCCTGTCTTCCATGAGACATCTCCAAGCTACACCAGTGCACATATGACTGTAAACACCATTTGCCTTTGGTTGGGTCCCTCCAGCCGTGACAGCCTAGGAGGTGGGGTGACATCTGCCTGCCCCACCTCACCCCGCACGAGCTGGGCAGCAGGGATGGATGTGGTCCATGGACATGAAGCTGAAACACCCTTGTCCAGGCAGCTTCTTGTGCCACTGACATCATCCGCCTGCAAGAGAGACGTACAGGTTGATCCCTTTTCCAAGAGCAGTTATGGGGCACAGGCAGAGATTGGGGGCAAAACACCAAAATGTTGTTGGGAAACAAAGCAAGAGTCTGCCCTCAGCATTGGCAAGGAGCCTCCAGGCCTGGGCACTCCCGGAGAGGCAGTGAGTGAGGACTCGGGGCGCAGGGATAGTCTTCCAGCCTTCTTCCTTCCCATCCCACAAGCAGAGGCGAGCCGGGACCCATACACGGTGTGGGGGACTCTTGTGGCAGTGGGCTGCTGGACGGTTGGGTGGGGCTGGGCTTTGATCTTCAGAGCAAAACAGTTTTTCCCAGATCATCTGATACTATTGTGACTGATACCATTACAACTGAAAAAGAAAGTGAGAAACAGTGAGGCTGGGCCTGAGGCTGAAAACCCCCCAAAAGGCAACTGCTTTGACTCGAAGAGGGAATGGGGCAGGCAGACATCCACTAAATCCCACCACACGGCACTTCCCTTCCTCTCCCATCCCAGACCCCTTCTCACCCTTACAGCTGCGTCCAGTTGTCCCCTCCTGCTCACACCCCCAACATGAGGTCCTGAATGTCCCACGCAACCCTTCTCACCCCATAGCCTGGTTCACCCCCACCAGCAGGGAGGTCCCAGCTCTGCCCCTAGCTCATCCCCCTCAAAGGATGCACCAGTTTTCAGAGCAACTCCATGTCTACCTTGGTGTCTCCAGGGGTGTCTCCAGATTGCTTTACCCACACATCACGTTTTGGTAGGCTGTTTATTCTCCTGATGTCCTGCAAACAGGAGGGTTGTAAGTGGCACAAGAAGGTTCTCCCCATACCTCACGTGCGGTGCTGCCTTGGTCTGACTTTAACCAAACCCTGAAGCACACGTGGCCCAGGTGAAACCAGCCGGCTTTGAGAACCTGCACCTGGTAGACCCTCAGAACCAAGTGCAGGTCCAGCTCACAGAGATGGAGGGCAGCAGGCATTACTATAGGAAAACCATAAAGAAGCTGCAAGCTTTACCCAAGGGTGACCCCCGGAGCAAGCCCTTTCCTGGCAGACACGGAGCCAGCAGGGCCTCCCGTGCAGACACGTCTGGGCAGCGTTAATCTCTGCAGCTCCACACGGGGGGTGCCTGGGCTTGTCTGCTCAGGCTGGGCTGGAGCTGCCCGCCCTGGTTCTGTACCCAGGCAGATGCTATGGGCAGTGACAAAACACCTTATTGCTGTAACAGTGATACCTCTCCAGGACTTGCCAAACCTCTCCTTTCTAAGTACAGTCAACTGCCCTCAGGACAAAGGGTCTCCTGTCCTCTCCCTCGCATCCATGTCCCTGGAGAAGCCACGGTGGCAAAGTGCTGACCCGTGAGTCCCCTTAGCTGGGCACTTTGCCCCACAGCTACAGGACACCCTACTTTTGGGGGCTGTGATGCACACAGGGATGCAGATCACTCCAGACCACACATGCAGCAGGATCTCTCAGTCCACACACAGCTCTCCATGCCCTGCAGAGCCTGGTGCTGAAGCACCGAGCACACAGCTCATCTCCCAGTGGCCTCCAGGTCAGAGCTAGTCCTCCAGACACTGGTAGAGGTGGGATCAGGCTGGGGTGATCTCTCTCCCTGGTGGCAGGGTAGATCCCCCTCCATGTCCCCTGGGGCATGCATCCAGCTGGTGCCTGCTCCCTCCTCAACCCACCAAGGGCTGGGAGCAGTTGCCTCAGGCACTTTGGGCTCAGGATCAGGGTACAGCAACAAGTAGAGCCCCAATATCTCACTGTGGTGGCCCTGCAACACCCAAACTTCTGACCTTGGCTAAGGTCCTTTCAAGCTTGTCTTCATTCAGCCAAGGGTTCATCAACCCTTCAATCCCCTCCACCCCAGATGCAGAGGCATGTCCCACTCAGGGCTCTAGCCCGAGGTGTCAGCACAAGCTGGTACCTTGCTCTTTTCCTCCTTGGCAGGCTCCTGAGCTCGGCTGATCCACAGATTAATGCGGGATGTCACTGATCCTGGGATCTTCAGGTTGTCCTGTGGCACAGAGAGGGAAGCCAGGGTTACAGCACCAGCTCTCCCACTGCAGGAATGTAACCCGGGACAGTCCCCAGGGCACAGGGAGACTGAGAAAACCTGCAGCAGGCAGAGACCAGCCTACACCTTGGCTCCATCCCAGCTCCTCAAATACCAGTGCATCGGCACGAGCCCACACACGGCCAGAGCAGTTTCAGTGGCAGCCGGTGCCCGAGCCCAGCCCTGCCTGGCACCGCTCAACGAGCACCAAACTCCCACCAAACTGCATCCAGGCAGCAGCCTGACAGGCTGGGTGTTGGTATCCAAAGGGAATGTCCAAAAAGCCAGTGCTTGTCCCAGCACAGGATCCCTCTGGACGGTCCTCACTCAGGCCAGCTCGTGCCCTTACCTTCCTGGCAGCCAGCGGCTCAGCCTTGCTGGGAGAGCCTCCCTCGAAGATGTTGCGCTTGCTGGCCACCCCCTCCGAGGACACCAAGAGGTTCTTCTGAACAGTCAGGGATGATTTCACCACCTCCGAGCGCTGGGAGGAGAGAAGGGCGTCAGCAGTGGCCGTGCTGCTCCCCAAGCAGTAAAAACCAAAGTTCTGCTTCTGGCTTGGGTCCCGAGCCCATTGGCATCTACTCCCTCCCTGCCCATCACCAACTCATGGGCTTGCCCCAGTGCTCCCCCCAGCAGGACTGTGCAGCATCTCCATGGTCATCTCCAACAGGTATCCCCTCCTGCTTCTAAGATCCTGAGGCCTATGCCTTTTTCCACCTAGGACCATTTTCTTCCACCCCATTAGCACCAGTTGTATGGTGCAGCTCAGTCTCTCCTGTCTTTCCCATCGAGCTCCAGGCCACCCCTTTCTTCTCCCCACACATACCTCCTACGTCAGCCCAGCTATGCCAAGGGTTTTAGGTACCTGCACAGCCGAGTTGTACTTTTCCAGCTTCTCCCCAATGGTGGTGCTGCTCCCTGGGATCCTCAGACTCGCGCTGGTAAAGAAGAAGGGAGAGAGTTGAACACAGACCCCTCAGGACCTCCTGGGACTCAGCCCATGGTCTTGGGGGACTCCACTTGGTAGGAGAAGACCCTGTCCAACCCAGGCACATGTCCTGCATCTGTCTGCCAAGTGAACCAACTCATTCCCTGCTGGTGACTGAGGTCTCTGTGTCTCTCCGTTTTACGAGGGCCATGCTATACATTGAAAAATAGCTCTGAGCTCCTCAGTTTTCCCTGTCTTCTCCACTGCCACATCTGAACTGCATCTTCACCGGTATCAGCATGAGTTTCCCTATAGTATCCATAAGTGCAACCCCAGGTGCCTGTAACGCCCACTCCTCTACCCTGCATGCAGGAATGGGAGAGGGCATCCTATCGACTCTCTGCATTCAGACCTCAGCCCTTGGCTCCTCAAGAGTTTTTAAGCCACCTGTCCAAACCTTCACTTGGAGATGTGGACAATCACTAATCTGGCCACAAAAAGCCAGATCAGGTTCCTCATGGACCTGTATAGTGGGTTTTGATATCCCCAAGAATGGGACCCTGTTGTGGTGCTGCACTGCTCAACACTTCACCACTCCTGTACAGACACAAACACAGACGAGGCACTACATCAACCCCGAGACAGCAGAGACTACCTCAGGGGATCTTGTACAGATGCAAGCTGTACATTGGACATTGTCCTGTTCTCTGCTAAGCATCGCTGCTCAGTCCGCCAGGCACCCCAGGGACCAACGTTCAGCAGATCTGTGCCAGGGCACTCACTAACTGGTACCAGGTCCCATCACCTCCTTCTCCTCCCTTGGAAAACAAAGGATGACAATTCCTGCCCAGCAAGACCAAAGCAACATGAAGAAAGGTGCTGACCTCCTTGTGAGAGGGCTTTGGCTTTCTTCTTTCTGTTTTCTTGAGATCATCTGGAAGACACAAGGAGAGGAGATACTGGAGTCATCTCTGGTTATCAAAGATAAACACGGGAGAAACCCTCTCAGACTATTTTCAAGCAATCTCCATTTTCACCTACACCCACGAGAGCTTATTTCATATCTCAAAGCTCTCCATACTAAAGACACTTCATAGTGCTAACAGGTTTATTCCCAATAAAGCACCATGAAAGTCAATTAAGCCTGGCCAGTCAGCCCTGATTCACAGCAGGGAGGATCTCAACAGCTCTTGGTTTTCCCAGCCTCTCCAGCACTTTATTCCGGAGATCTTTTTGGAGGGGGTAGAATTGACGGTGTTCTCGGGGATGTAACGAGGGACAAGAAGGAGGATGGATTTTTTTCCTGTGCTCTCAGAGAGGAGAGGATGTGCTCCACTGGAGGATGGGTGGTCATTTCTGTGGCTTCTTGGAAAATCTGAGGGCAATGAGCTCCCTGTTTTCTCATCAATTCCCACAAGTTTCCACGCCAGCACAAAGGGTATGAACATGGGCGTGTTCATCACTGCAGGGCTTTGTTCAGGCATGGAGAAGGAGAATGGAGGAAAGACTGAAGCAGAACTGCAATGCCCAGATCAAGAGTGGATTTTGAATACACTTTTGGGAGCAGGCTCTGCCAACATAACCTGGAGACCAAAGGAACCCTTCCTTCCTCCCACCCTCTGCTGCCTAAATGGGGGTCTCTCTCCCACTTGCTTTAGCTCTTACCCGAAAGGAGACAGTTCTTGGGCTGGTTCGTTTGATGGAGCTGCTGTAGATGACATGAGTTGAGGAAGTATCTGACTTTTCTGCAGGTTCATCTTGGGTGGGAGATAGCTGTATCATCTCCTTTGGGGGATTCCTGGACGGTTGCTGAGGAAAAAGCAGACATCTGATGCATGTCTGCAGAGCCTGCAGAGAAGGCTGAGGAGCAGGGAGCAGAGCAGCCAGGGTGGGAACCGGTTTGGAGGCGGGAATTTGAGATCTAAATCCTCTAATCCTTGTATGTCTCACTTGGATATGCAAAGCCCAACCACCTCATCAGTGAAATCGTGATGGCAATCAGAAGGGGCTTTCTGGAGGTGATCAGAGTAGTACATGCAAGGGAGGGAAAGGACATTCATGGAGGGGCAGGGTCCCACCACCTCTTGGTTTGCAGCTCTCAGAAAAACCTTCCCCAAAAGCCCATGGGTCCTATTTCCCTCCTGGTACTTTTGGGCTCTCCCTTTCTGTCTTCCTCCCAGCACCCAGAACCTCACACTCCAAGGACTGGTGTGTTGTCCATTCCTGCTCACCTGCTGGTCCAGAGAGGAGGTGACCTCTGAGGCTGTCTTCTCCTCCATGCTGCGACTTCCCTGTCTGGTCAGGATCTTCACTTCGCGGAGCCGGCAGCCCCCCAGCTCAGGCGATGCCCGCTTCTGCGGCTCCCCCACGTCCTTCCTCTGCTCCTCCTGCGGCGTGCCCACACCTTGTCCCTCTTTGTCCTGGAGCCGTCCCCTCACCACCGCCTTCCTCTCTGAGGTGGGCTCCGAGTGCTGGTCTCCTGGTGGGTGCCCTCTGCCCTTGGCCACATCCTGACCCCGTTCTCCAGCCTGGTCCTGCCCCACGCGTGGCTGCGTCCCTGCCTCTGTGTGGCTCACTCCCACCCCTGGATCCTGCTGCTCCTTCTCCTGCCTCAGCTTTGCAGAGACAGCCATCGGGGACCTTGTCCGTCTCCCTTCTTGCATCTTCAGCACCTCTGAGAGCTTACGCTCCTCCCCATCCACTGGAGACACCGGCTTCACCAGGGATGGAGGTCTATAGACAGAGACAAAATGGGAGGCAAACAAGGCAGCAAGTGGCGAGCCATCAGCATCATGACTAGGAGTCCTAGTCATGGACTAGCAGGACCCCACATACCTGCTGGAAGCTGGGCTGGTGTCTTTCGTAGGACTAAGAGGTTCTTCATCCGTGGATGTGGAGGAGAGCAGGCTCCGGTGCCTTCGCCGGCGCTCTCTCTCCTGCTCTTCCTCATCCTCAAGGGTCCTCTGCCTGGCCAGGCTGTTTGGGATGAAATATCAGGAATGTGGTGAGGCTGTGTCCTGCACGGGGAGCTTGCAGCCCTGATGCCAGACAAGGAAGGACCATGAGACACACTCAGGGGAGGGCTGAGGGGCTGACGGATGTTGCCTTCCCTAGCCATTGCGTGGGGCTGGGGGAGAGGGACGCCAACGCGAGCCAGGTGTCACAAATCGCTCGTGTTCCACCCAGCTGATGCAGGCATTTCCCAACACAAGCACTTGACTTACAACTGCTAATTTCTTCTGCTGGAGGGAGCACTCATTTAAAAGGAATCCCTACATTAAGCAAACCTTCCTGGGCAAGGATATTTAACCTGTAACCCAGCAAGAGCAGGACCTTAGAGCCACCACATAGATCTCAACCACATAAACTGGAAGGGTAACCACTAGTGGCAGAAGATTTTAGCCCCAACACGAGCTGTGGCGATGGCATTTTAATTTTTATTGAGCAAAAAGCCTCCAAGGCAAAAGCCTCAGAGGCCGAAGGCGACTGCTGACAGACTCTGCCTGGGAACAGGGACGGCAGGAGCTCATCTTACTCCCTGCATGTGGCTGGGACTGGAAATTGTGTGCTATCACAAGTTGTATCAAAAGACAAGGTTTGCAACCATCTTCAAAGAGTCATCTTTAAAGATTTTATTTTGCACAAGCCAAAATGTTTTGGGTTTTGGGGTTTTTTTTAATAAAATACCACCCTGAATAGAAAGTTTCCCAGCTTTCCCTTCCTTTCTCCTTGCAAAACCTGCCCGCCCCTGTCCGGTGCATGAACTGTGTTGGAAAATATTTTTATTGGCTGGATTGAGCTTTCCACAACAGTGTTCATTCACCTACAGCTCTGAACACATGTGGGGGTCCCAGGGGAGCTCCCAGCACCCCTAACAGCACACAATGGTCCAGACACTTCCCTGCAGGGGATCCATCCCATCGCAGCATCCCAGCTCCGCAGCCGGCACCCCGCTCCTCTCCAGACTCAGGGCTTACTTTGAATTTGACTTTTAAGAACGTGAAAGTCAGAGCAGGTCCAGGCCTGTAGTATCACTGAATTTGTTGTGGACACGGTGATTCGCGGCGTGGTTTACGAGTTACTGTGTAATGAAAGCTGGGTCATAAATTAAACCACATTACCCCCCACAAGTATTTGCGGCTTCTGTTCTTCCTGGTCCGGGAGGCGGGGGAGCACAACAGGGTCAGCAGAGCAGAACAGAGAGCAAAGAGGGGACAGGTTCTGGAGACAGGGCAATGACAGGGGGTGTGCTAGCCTTCCCCACCGCTGCCTCCATCC
>JAOXNO010000014.1:975983-987524 GCA_028565335.1 Limnodromus scolopaceus | reverse complement strand
TGGGATGAAAGGCTCAACCTGCCCCTTTGACCAAGTGGGCTCCCAGCTGTCCCAGAGCCACAGAAGCAGCTCCAGAGAAGAGTTGGATTCCACCCCCCAATCCAACCAGGAGAGCCTCGTGCTCAAAGCAGCCAGATGCATTTTCCCCTCGAGATTCAATCCCTGTAAAGAGGTGGGGGGTTTCCATGTTTGTAATAAAGCTGAAATCCATAAACCTTTGTTTCCCCATGACCAATCAAGGTGTTCTTCCACTGGAGAAGGATGAAAGCAAGACGTGGTGACTGGGGAACATTGTACTTTGAAAAAGCAGGGGAATTCACAGAGCGAAGAGTTTTGGGGTTGGGTTTTTCTTCCCCCCACTAATCTCAAACACAAGGCAGCCATGCAAAGTCAGCTGTAGCCTCCAATGAGTGTATGTGCACAGCCCGGCTGGCTCTCTCTGGGGCTGCGGGGACGTGCTGGCGAGCCCTCAGTTTTGCTCTGCAGCAGTTTCAGGTCTGAGAATCTGACGATGAGCTGGGCACGGGCACAGGATGCCGAGCACCGACAGGAGCCTGGCCCCACAGCACCCGTCATCCATATTGCCTTTCATCTCACTACCACCCCTCCTCACCCCACAAACACCACCCCCTTTTTATTTTGAATTACTGAATTAGCATAATTACACTAAGCTCAGAGCAACTGTTCTCGGCTCGGACTTGGCTTGCCATTTTCTGCCTCTGTTCCCGGTCTGAAGAAGGCTTTGTTTCCATGAAACCTCTCTTGCATTTTCCAGCTCTACCAGTTGGTCAGGTAGCAGTTATTGCCTCTCCCTGCACACCTTTCTTCCTCTGCCAGGATCGCTGCCGAGTGTGTGAGTTCCCTCTGGGGATAGCGTGCGCGGCCAGATCCCAGGACACTGCCTGGGCAGGGCTCCTGCTCAGGCAGGAGCTCAGAGGGGCGAGATGGTAGCTGAAACCCTTTGCCTTCAGTGGTGGGATCTCCCCACGCACGACCTCCAACCACCTCTGAGAGCAGTCACTTGGGTTGGCCAAGACAGGGACTCCTTGCCCAGGGCTATTGCTGCTGGGAGCCCGTCCCGAGGTGCGCAGGGTGAGGACAAGGGGTCTATGAGTCCTCGCACCGTGCTGGGCTGTGGCTGCTCTGTTGAATTAAACTTGGAAAGGAAAAAATGTGTGGAAAAGACTCTGTGCGCTGTGCAACCGCTCCGATCATGCAAGGGGTGGTCCTGGCCCCAGTTAGTGGGATGCTGCTGGGGAAGGAAGGTCAGGTGGAAAAACGACGACTGAGCATCTGTGCTTGCTAGGGCAGCAAATGTGTATTTTCCAGCTGACAGGCACCTCTGATCTAACACTAATTTAGGGAAGAGTTTTCATATTGAATCTTAAATTCTATGCAAAGGAGCAGCTGGGTGTTGTGGCAGCCCAGGTGCTAACGACCATGCTAGAAATAAGTGTTCCCATCAGCCACCATCTGCCCTTACCCTCTACGCCCAGGGACAAAGGTGAGAGGCTTCGCTCAGCATCCCTGAACTGGCCAAAGGAGGGGATGTGATGCCCAGAGCAATCCAGCTGCCCTCCTGGTTTGGAGCCCAAACCCACCTCCCTACAGCGGCTCTTCTTCGCTTGCACCTCTGGCCACTGAGCTACGCAAGCCTGCTGCACAAAGTCCTGCAAGACCCAGCTGCGTGGGGCCACCTTTTTCTGTCCCTAAAGAAATGTGTTTCTGGGAAGACTGAGCTCTGTTGGAGACCATGCACTTTTTGATGTTGTTTCCTCCCAGCCCTGGTGCCTGTCTGGCGACCTGCACTTTGCTCCAAGTTTATAGCATTTTCTGTACTTTACAATCTCACAGCACAGGGGCTGGGCAGTGCTGCAAAACACCCACCGTGTGGCACAGGTTTGAAACCATGGGTGCTGCGGTTCCTCTGGATACCCTGGGGACACGGACGAGGCACTGCTCCAACCACCAAGAACACCTCATGGGAGCTGAGCCTCAGCATCTCCTGCAGTGCAACCAGGCAGAAGACGCAATTTGGTGTGATTTCTCACCAATTCTCCCCTCCAGCCCAGCTCTGCGGATGAGCTGGCACGTCCCCAGTCACTAGCACTCAACCAGCTGCAGTTTGGGAGGCTGTGATATAGAAAATGATAGGACCAGTAGGGAAGCATGAGCTGTTTGGCCCAAAAGGTGGATTCATCTCATGCTCTCCTGATGCATTGTTCAAATTAAGCCTTGAAATGGGGCTGACCCACTTCCCACAGCTCCGGTGCCTGTGATGGGGCAGCCAGTGGGGAACTGGTGCCTGGGTGAGCAAGCTCTGAAGGCTTTTCCAAAATCAGAGGAGGAGGAAGGGTGAGGGGGGGGCAGCAGACAGCCATCTCCACACCAAGACCCAAGCTTTGCTGCCTGGGAGGCTGATGCATCACTGAAGCCCGGCGAGGGCTGGGGTGCGTGGGAGGGCGAAGGGGTGGCCCGTGCCTGGGGCCAGGGGTCTCAGCAGAGCTGGTGGAGCACCAGGGGCTGGAAGAGATGAGGCCAAAGCAAGTCTGATCCCAGGCATGCTGCTGGCCTAAGCACCAGCGTGGGGACATTGCAGGGTGGCAGGAAAGGACAATGGTATCTTCCCCACTGGGCTGTGGACCAGCACCTGCCCCTGGCCAGTGGTCCCTCAGTGACGAGCCCACACAGTGCTCTACCTGGGAGACCATCCTTTAATACACGTGCAGCCACACGGGTACATCTCAGGCTGTGCCCAGCAGAGGATGGGACAGTGGGAGGACGGGCAGCCATCTCTGGGGGCTCTCTGCAGTGGTGGGAGGGGAGGGATGGCCAGTGGCCCCTGGGAGACAGCATGGCCTGTGCAGGTGATACCAGGAGCCGCTGTGCTGGGGCCATGTGAAAGTAGGGATGATGGTGGTGCTGAGAGAAAGAAGCTCACATCTCCTTCCCACACAGTTGTCCACGTGTTTCAGCTCAGTGGTGAATTCAGGGTAAGGACACAACGAGCACAGAGGGGCAGCAAGGGGAAGGGGGACAGGCAGCAGGGCTGGGGAGGCTCTTCTTCCCAATGCTCCTGTGGGGAAGAAACAGAGCAGAGCAGTGGGGCAGGAGACGAGTTTTTGGGCTGCTGGTGGTGCCAGTGATGCCCTTGGTGTGCAGGATGAGTGTGGGGTGGGCAGTAGACCCCAGAGAACCAGGGAGGACAAGCTGGGAGAGGAGGGTAGATGCTGGCAGGGGCTCCATGGTGGGGGACATGCAGGACAGACACCCGTCCCAAGTGAAGGGTGGGAGATGGGGCATGTGATACCTTTTTCTGTAATGAGTGGGGGTTGGTTTCTGCATTTGCCTGGCCACAAGCGCAGATCGGGGATGCTGCAGGGAGCACAGGGCATGGCAGGGGAAGGAGGACCAGTTCCCTACCTCTCACTGGCCCGTGGGGGACTTGGCAGCGTCGAACATCTTCTTTCGCCCCTCCATCCCTGACATGGCCTCCACGTTCTTGCGCCAGTCGCCGACTTCCACGGGGCGTTCCTGCCGGGAGGGATGGGGACAGGGGTTGTGATGGCCGTGTGACAGGATGGCTAACAGCCCCACACTGTCCCATCCCATTGCACAGAGCCTTTGGTGCTGGCGCAAAAGCAGCACAGGGAGGGCAGCTGCCCCATTGCAGCCACCCTCTCCCTCAGAGCCAGCTCTGCCATGTGTCCCTGCATGTGGAGCTGGCCAGGAAGATGGCAAACAGTGGTCTGATCTCCACAGGGAGGTCTGGAGTCATGTGGATTCCCCCCCCAAAGCCTGGCTAAGTTGCATTAATGGACTGGAAGGCACAAAAATCCCAGAAAATTTCTTTAGGAGGAAGAAACCAGCACACGGGACTTACTCGGGCTTCACACCAGCACGTCGGGACAAATGCAAGCAAAAACACTTTCTGCACAACCCTCCCAACCCACATAAAACCCATCTCTGAGCTTTTGGAGGGGACTGGGATTGCTGGTGTGACAATGAGAGCCCAGCAGCCACTTCCCGGACAGAACAGGGAGATGATGGCAGCTCTGGGAGTGTGCCCAGGAGTCTGCTCTGCCAGCCCACAAGCATTCATAGATTACAAGCCATGCCCAACACCATCTCACAGCATCTAAAATAAACGCAGATCTGTTCACCACCTGGCGTTGAGGACTGTAAACACAGTTTTCTACTCAAAGGACTGAAAATGCGCTATACTATCAACAGGGGGGAGAAAAGGGAAAAATAATCAAAACCTGGGTTTCTCATCTAATCTGCTGAGCTGAGACCAAAGGTTAAAATCCCTTTGGAGAGAGGCCTTAGCCAAGCGGCACAACTCTTGCCGTTGGGTGCCTGCACACCCCGGGCAGGTTTGGGCATCACTCTCTATCTCTGGTATTGAGACTTTCCCCTCTCGCATCTCTGCAAAGCCAGTGTGAGCCGGGCCATTTATCTCATGCCAAACGTGCTGGGCTCGCTCTGTCTTATCTAATCTGGGTCTGGGAGTTTCCTGGGTGTTTTCTGGGTGTGATTATACTGAATAGGAGGTATCCTAGTTCTCTAGAAGACCAAAGACCAAACTCTGCAAGCGCAGCTCAGCAGACATGCCAAGGGAGCCCCACTGAAAGACTCCCACATGCTCTGGGAGGGAAAAGCATCATGGACACACACCTAAACCTCCCTTGCTATTGTCCACCAGTTACCTGGCCCAGTAAAACTGCTCCCACAACATCCCACAATGAGCAGTGTCTCACAAGGACTTCGCTGTGCTATTTCTGAGGCTTACACGGGGTGAGCACAACCCACATGGGCTTCACAGGGGACCTTGGAGAAGGGCAAAAGCATCCCTAGGAGGTGTCTCCACCTCTGGCCTCTAGAAGAGTCACCCACCTTCTCTGTGTCCTCCTTCTTGACAGACTTCAGGTTGGCTCTCAGATCCATGGACACCTTGTGCTTGGAGCCCAGCAGAGCCCTTAGCATGGCATCGGCGGACACACGGACTCGCCGCAGTGGGGGTCGCTTGAACTTTCCTCGGAGATCAAGCACTTTGATTTTCAGATCTTTAATCTGCAGGTGGAGGAAAGGAGGAGGAGCGGGAGGTCATTACATGGCTGCCTTGAGCAAAAAGTGCCTGTGTGATTGAGGAATCTCTGCCAACGCTGATCCCCAGAGGGGTCTGTTCCTCTCCTGCAGCCATGAGGACCACCTTTGCCAAGGGAATGTCCACCTGAGCACAGAGCTGTTGTCAGAGCCTTGTCCCAGCCTGCTCAGATGACATCTGTACCGTGAGAAGGAGCTCTCAGACCCACAAGGGTGGCCAGGAGAGCGAGGAGGCTGCTTGTGGACCCAGTGGACAGTTTGAGGCAAGGATGAACCTGGTGCAGAGTGATACCTTGCAGAGCAAACACCTACCCTTAGGTAACCCTGGTGCATGTCCCACATCCCGGCTCAGCCCAGTTCATGACAGACCCCCATTGAGGCCCAAGCTACCATCTGGAAGGGAGCTAACAAAAAAGCAAACAGTCCATCCTGCCTCCTACCTCCCGAGTGTTATGGTTGCATTTCGCTTCAATGTCATATCTCTCTTCATCCACAATTTCAACCTTCTCATGCAGCTCCCTGCACAGGTCCTGGGGGCCAAACAACAGGAGAGCAGTGAGCAATGGCCCTCCATGCTCCCAAGGAGGTCGCTCCACCCTTGGACCTCAGAAATACCTGGAGCTGGCTCAAGGACAGCCCACTGGTGTGCAGTGGTGTGATCCGCTCAGACAGGTATCTTTCTTTCTCTGCCTGCTTGTCCACGATCTCCTGATCCCACTCCTCCTTCGCTTTTGCCAGCATCAAACTCTAGGAGCACAAGTAAAGAGCAGAAGGGTGAACAGAGAAGCTCCTCTGCCCCCCCATGAACCTCCTCACACAACGTCTGTAGGATGGGACAATCCTGTCAGCCTCCCAAACCTCCTCTCTGCTGTAACTGTCCTCCCAACATCAGTGTGCTGCTGAAACACACATCAAAAAGTCCCTACACCTTTAGTGTGGTGACCCTGAGGGCAGGGGGAACAGCACAACCAGAGGAACCATGGGGCTGTGGAGGTGGTGGTCCCGATGGATGCTGATGCCGGCACTTTCTTTGTATCGGTTTGCTCTGCTGTGGCAGTAAATGATTTCCCCAAGCCACAACGTGGGGAGGTTCCAAGCCTGTGCTGCAGAGCTGCTGGTGCACCAACACCAGGTCTGTGGCTTCAGAGCTGAAGGCATTGGAGTCTCCCCCCGCCTTAGCAAAGGGGAGGTGAGGGGAGGTTTGTTTGGTGCCTGGACCACAAAGCCCACATGAGTGAGGATTTTTGAGGAGACGAGGTGGGAGCAGGAGCTGCTCCCCAAGGCCCATTCTTCTGCCGTTCCTCATCGCTGTCCCTCCAACCACGCACTTCAACCCCTGCTCCTCTTCCCCAGCGAGACAAACCCCAGGGAGTTTCCAACCCTCAGGACTCACCTTCAACAAGAGTTTGCGTGAGGCTGTGATCTTGGATTTTCTCTAGGGGAGAGGGAAGGGGAAAAAAAAAAACACCTTTGAAAACAAACTCACAGCAAAGGCAGGGTAGCATCACGATCACTCCCGAAAGGAAAGGCACTTACCTCCCTGCGAGCCAGCGTGTGTTCAGGAAGGAGCAATAAGGAAGAAGGGAAGAGAACAGAGCATCAGTGAATAACAGTGAAAAAGATGTGACAGTCAAGAAAAGCATCTCATATGATTGTAGTTGGTTTCCTTATTTCTCTGTCTAATAGTTGCCAACTGCAAGTGAGACGGGTCTGAGATGACCGTGCTGTCTGGAAATGCAGTGGACGCTCAGGGCGATTGCTCAGAAAGCCAAAATGCCACTCAAACGCAGCACACGAGCTGTCACGGTGCCCACGGTGCCAGCCCTGGCGCGGTCCCTGCGGTTCGGGCCACAACCCCCTCATTCACAGGATCCCCGCGCAGCCGGGGCTGGCACGTAGGACGCTGGAGCCTGTTGAGGTTTGCAGGGCTGGGGCATCTCCGCGTTATCACTCGATGAAAGTCTCGCAGGGAGGGTTCTCCCTTCTCTTCATGCTGGGGAATATGTTCTCTCTGTTTGATGTGCTATGAAGAGCCTCACGGCAAAACAAGTGGTGCTCCCTGCCTCAGATCCCTATTTTGGGATCTGGGAAAGCTCCAAGATTTGAATTGAGACGTCAAAGTTGCTAACAATTTTTATTGAAAGGTACTTTTTGCAAGGGGAATGGCACAGAGGTCTCAAGCATGGGGTGGTCTCCCGGCCAAACCCCCCAAAAACGGACAAGCTCAGCCAGCACGAGCAGCACAGCGGCCAGGCAAGGATTTACTGAAATTTGAGGGAAAGTTGTGCTACTTACGGCTCTGGCATTGTGGCAGTGTGCTGTTCGACTGAAAAGAAAAATAATAGGGAAAGAAGATGAAACAAAGGCACAAATCCCAAATCCACCCAAACCCAGAAAACAGCGGCGGCGGCGGGATGCTCCCGAGGTCCGGTGCTGCCCCGTGCTGTCAGCGGAGGGAAGCGGCTCGGCAGCTTCTCCATCCCGCTGTGAAACACGGAGATGAACCGCCCAGCTCCGAGGAAACCCCATTTCAGGCAAGCTCCAACCTGCCTCCAGCCGGCCCTGCAGGACTCGGTCTGCAGCTCCTCGGGGGTTTTCCCAAGCACCGAGCTGCTCCCCCGCCGGCTGCTCAGGGCGAGGGGACGGAGCTGAGCACGGATGGAAATAACACGAGAAATGGGGTGCTTCAAGGTCCCCCACATGACCTTGGCTCAGGGAGTTCCGTCCCACAGCTCCCTGGGGGGGACCGCAAGGATTTTGGTGGAGCCAAAATCCATCTCAGGAGTGACAGAGCAAGGGGCAACAAATCATGAACAAGCAGCTGAGCAGATTTCTTTAGCATCCGTGTCCCTGGTGAAATACTCACGGTTTCATATTTTAAATGTGCTTGGTAATCCCATGCCCTGGCAGCTGCTTCACAAGGCACTGCCCCTCCTGCTTCCCCAGCACTGCCCCTAACACTTCCCACTCTTGCCGAGGCACTGCCTAAGCCTGAGTAATAGAAAAATGTGTGGGAAAATGCCAATCAATTTATTTTTTTTCTCTTTCCAACCCGGAGTAACAAACTGATGACATATTTCAGAAAGAAATAGCATTTTCCAGCGCTAGGTTTAGTCCTTTCCCTTAGAACGCAAAGGGCAAAGTTGGGATTTTTTGCCTTGATCTCTTTGCATCCCCCTGAATTTGGAAACTGTTTTAAACCCCAATGATTCCTTCGAGAGAATGAAAAAGGAACAATTCTGGTCTCAAACAGCTGCTCCCAGGCGTATATAGAGCCCATGCTGAGCAAATCTCAGTGCACCTCCCAGCTCCGACCACTTGTCCCTGTCCCCTCCCCGTGCCCCCCGCTGCCTGGCCAGAGCCGTGGCCTGAAGGAATGCAGTTTATTGGGGAAATGCCATAGAATCCCAGCAGGAATCATCTCCCCCAGAGACTACCAGATCCCTGGATTTACAAGTAAAAATCCCAAGAACACAAATTTTTTTCGTCCCCAAAGCCACATCAGTCAGATGCAGCCAGAGCCACCAGTTTCCTATCTTTTTGGAGTTTTTTGGGGTACAACAGAAATCCCACAGAACGTGCAGGGAAGGCAGCTCCTCTTGCCTGACACTGGTGCATTGAGGGGTCGGGTCCCAGGTGCTCCCCCCTGGTTTATTTCGGGGAAGAAAGAAAAGCCATTGGCTCTCTGGAGGAAAGCAGGGACTGGGCAAAACCTCTCAGTGTCTCCAGCGTCCCCTGTCAGAGCAAAGCCTGGCGGACCTAGAAGGTGGGACCCACACTGCACCTCGGGCTGGCGACCTCTACCAAGGTCAATCAATTTTTAGGGGCAGATATTTCTAAATTTGCTTCCCAGAGTTCATTTGGGACTCAGATGTTCTTGTAAGATGTCCCCAGCCACCTCTTGTAGGGACTTTTGGGCTCCATCTGGAGCATCCACAAGAGACTTTGCTCTTTGGTGGAGATGAGAGGACCCGGACAAGTTAATTCTGCACGGTATGCATGCTCCCAGCCATGAAAAGCTTAAAAAGCTTAATAAACCATTAACTCATGGAAATCCTTAAAAGAAATAACCCCCAGTCAATTCCGACATCCTCCCACATCCCAGGGGACTGGACACATACCACCAACACGCGTCCAGCCAAGGCGATGCGACACACATGCTGATCCTCACCTCCCTTGTGTCACAGTCACACAAGGCACTGTGAGCAGTCAGGGTAGGACGCAGGGGTAAATGCTCCCAAAAAACATCCTGTTTCCCAGTTTTCAGGAAAAACTGAGTGACTCTCAGCTCCAAAGCTCAGCTGGGTATGTTAGTGGTGTTTCTCCCCATCATGGTCTCACCAATCCCCTCTCCAAGAGCAGAGAAAATGCCTGAGGACCCTCAGACGGGGGCAGGAATTCAGAAAAATTCACGTGCTGGGGGCTCCTCTCTGCCACATCACCCCATGCAGGTACCAGCGGTGTCACGCTCATGCCCGTGCCACCGTCCAGGGAGTCATGGGTGGGGGGACACGAGGGGGGGGACCCCCGACAGTGCCTTACCTCGGGGCTTTGCAGGAGGAAGGTGATGCCTGGCCTCCGGAGAGCCGCACACTGCCGGGGGCCGGCGGCGGAGGGGGAGTATTAAACGGCAGCCTGCCTGCAAGTGGTCAGTAAAAATAGCACAAATCCCCTCTTGTAAGCACACGTTTGCTGCGAGCCCTGTGACGTGCCTCGCACACCTGGGGCACCGTCTCCAACGTGGGGTGACACAGGCACATCACCCCTGCGCAGCAGCGCACCCCTGGCTTAGGGCACCCTTGGTTTAGTGCACCCCTCGTTTAGTGTGCCCGTGAGCCCCCCGCGATTTGGTGAATTGCCGTGCTATTTGCATGTCATTCGCCTGCGCTCGGCCGGCACCCGCTGCCAAATGCCGCACGCACACGCATGTTGCGTGTGAGCACACAGACGTGCCAGGCCAGGCTGACCCTGGTGATGCCGGTGCAGGCGGGGTGTGTTCTTCGTGTCACATCTGCCTCACTCCTCTCCAACGTAAACCAGCACCAGAGATGCTGGAAAAGCCCTGAGTCTGCATGAGCCAAAACAGCGCAATGCTTTTCTTTCCAGAAGATACCCTGAGTTCTCTTCTGCCTTTTCTGTCCCTTCTTCTTTTTTTTCTTTCTTTTTTTTTTTTCCTTTTTAAAAATTTTTTTTCTCTTTTATTTCTTTTTTTTTTCCTTTTCAGAAAGTGCCTGAAGGGGAGGTGAGGAGCGTGAGCAGCCTGGAGAGGTGATGTGACACTGACCCCCGTGAACAGTGGTACACACTATGGTGCACACACGCCCTGCAAAGCTGCAGGCACAGCGTGATGCTCCCACGGGAACACCAGCCGAGGAGCCTCCCAGGAGCTGTCAGAGCTCGAGGAGAGCAAAGCCACCCCAGACCAGGCCAGGGCACATCACTGAGGGGTGATGGGGTAAAACAGCAAAGGTGGGATTACACCATCAGGCCGGATGGTGGGCTAGGACCAAAGATGGGCCAGTCCCCTCGTTGGGGAGCAGGACCAGCCAGACTCACCAAGTTGGGATGCTCCAGGAACTCTCAGCCCCTCCAAGCCCTGATGTTTTCCCCATGAAATTCCTGAAAAGTGGCAAAGACCCTGCAGTCTCGCCCCCCCTGCACCCCGCGAAGCTCCTTGCCCAGTGTCCCGTGGAGGGAGGCAGGGACTGTGGGGGCAGGCGGCACCTGTTCCCTGGGATATTTTTAGGGGCAAGTTTAGGAGCAAACAATTCCCAGCCTGCAGCCCAGCAGGGACAATGCCCGGCATTTTAATCCTGAGGCTATTATGGTCGAGGAGGGACGTGCAGCTGCATGCAAAGGGTAGCTCCTGTGGTGGGGAGCAATGACAGCCCCCCATCTTGCAGAGCAGGGGATGCACGGCCGCTTTCCCTGGCTCTTTCCCCTCCGCCTGGACACCAAGGGGGGAGCTGTGCCCAGCGGGTGATACACCACCCCCAAGCTGGTGCGAAGTTGGTGATGGTGATGGTGACAATGGGCACGGCCATCCTTGTTTGACCTGCACTAGTCAAGTCCCAGCAAGCGCAGGAGAAACCCCCCTGAGCCCACCCTCCTCGGGGGCCCCTCCAAGGACATTTCCCCTTCCCCGGCTCCAGCACAGTGGATCTGCTCCCAGCCGCCGAGGAGGAGACTTTATACCAGCCCCGTTAGACCTTTATAAGGCAAAAGCCCCCGCAGGGCCGTGCCTCCAGCATCTTTCCTCCCGGCTGCCTTGGAATTGTTTTCAGAGCACAGAGGAGCCAAAATTAGCCCGTGACAAAGGCGTCGCATTCCCCGCAGCCCTGCCCCGGGGACCCGACCAGCTCCTGCTGCTGGCGCTGGGGCTGCTTCGGATGCCATTTGCTCCAGTCTCAGGTTTCCTCCTCTGCTGGGACCTGG
>JAOXNO010000014.1:963276-975883 GCA_028565335.1 Limnodromus scolopaceus | reverse complement strand
GCTCCTGCTGCTGGCGCTGGGGCTGCTTCGGATGCCATTTGCTCCAGTCTCAGGTTTCCTCCTCTGCTGGGACCTGGCGAGAGGAGGAGGAAAGGGCGAGCAAGGGATGAGTTAGCGGAACCCCTCGCTTCAGCGTTTGGGGCTTCAGCATCGATTTCAAAGTCCCAGCGCTGCTGTGGGGGGCCGGCAGCAGAAGGACTGGCAGGAACCCACGATCTCCCCATCCCTCCTATCCAGCCGATGTGATGAGGACATTTTGGGTGTCCATCCCTGGTTCACAAACCACAATGAGCCACCTCAAAATGAGGGGTTGTTTTATTAGACGCCACCTGAGGTTGTGGACACCCCTCTGAGCTGCTGGCATGTAGAAAGGGCACAGGCTGGAAATCTATGGGGCAGACCAATGCTGAGGCCAAATACAAAGCAAAATAGTGTCCTCTCCCCGCTCCTGGGAGCCACTGATTCAAGTGAAGGATTCCCCATGGGCTGCCACCGAGGGCACGGATGCCAACAGAAAATTCCAAGAGAGCTGTATGGGGAGGCCAGACCCACCCAGGACCAAATCCCC
This sequence comes from Limnodromus scolopaceus, assembly GCA_028565335.1. NCBI lineage: Eukaryota > Metazoa > Chordata > Aves > Charadriiformes > Scolopacidae > Limnodromus > Limnodromus scolopaceus. The sequence goes on along the minus strand of JAOXNO010000014.1, from coordinate 975,315 downwards.
AAGGACAGCCCACTTGTGCCTAAACATCCCAGTGGTCCTACAGGTCACTTGTGTTCAGTTTCTTACAAGTGGACAGCCCTGCATGTGTTTAGATGGACATGGGCAGTTTCTCTCTCTGTCTGGACATGCTGAGTCCCTGGAGGGTGTTGGTGCTTCCTCATCATTGGGCATCGGCCCCACAAGCATGGCAGGGGCTACCACAACTGCCCTCCAGCTTTGGGAGAACCGCGATGGGGCCACAATGGTCCCCGACTCCTGGAGATGTTGGGCCTCCAAATTCAAAGCTGTCTGACCCTTGTGACCAGTTTGGTTGCCCCACATAAAGCCTATTTCCCTGAAGAAGCAGACTTGCAGCAGGGATCCCTGTCCCTGCTCCAAGGCCCTGGAGCCATCCCACCCATCCTTTCCTTACCCTCTTCCAAGCACCGTCCTCGTTTCATCCGCCCCGATGGCATTCACAAAGACAACGGGCTTCCCAGGGCATCCAGGACAGACTTAGAAACAACAGCTGAGCCTCTGTTGTCCTTTGGAACTTCACCCTCCAAAAAGGTCCATCCCACCCCTTAGCTGCCACACTCAGAGCCAGCCCCAAATGCCAGGGTTGATGACAGGAGCTGCCTCAGGTTTCTCACTGGGCTGGGACAGAGAATGCCCCACAGAGTCTCCATGGCGTGGGAGAAGGTTTTCCCTCTGGGGACCAGCTCAGAAATATGGGGACATTGAGGTCACCTCCTAGAAGCAAAGAGATTGCAAGGCTGCAGGACTGCAGTGCCACATTGCAATGAAGTCATGAGGGTCCATGTGAGTTGTCCAGATGAAATGGTCCCTGCGTGGGTGTTTCTCCTGCAGATCGTCTGGCAGCTCTCACCCCTCATGAGCTGCCAGAAGGGATCCAGCTTGTACCAACTGCTCCTTCGATTTGTGGCAGCAGAGGGTGACAGCCTCCTGGGGAGGGTCTCCAACAACCAGTGCTTTTTGTAGCCCTGCCAAGGATTCCCTCAGCCTGCTGCCTCTGAGAGTCTCACCAAACCTGGGTGATCCCTGAGGCATCGAGGCAGAGCTGACACTGGGGACAGCTGTGGAGATGGAAAGTGGACCAGAATTCAGATGATCATCACAGTCCAACCTGGAACAAGCGAGGCCCTAGGCCAGACCCCAGACATGCCCCATGGGGCTGAGAGACCTCTCCCAGCTCAGATCTCTGCCCTGCCAATGATCAACCCGTTGCATCAGCTCCACCAGGACACCCTCATTGCCCACTGCCCAGTGGGGCAGAGGTTTCTCATCCATTTGGGATCTGCTGCTCCATGTCCTGGTGTCCCAGGGTAAGCTACTGCAGCTGGAGAGCCCTGTCTTCTCCAGCCACCTACCTGCTGGTAGTCCCCAACATCTGGGGACGGTGCTTGCGTTCAGCCTCTTCACCCATTGGCATGAGATCTGCTCTTCCCACTTTGCATGGCTGCGGGCAGTAAATCCATGTGGAAGCAGCTGGACCCAAAGTCGGGACAGTTTTCACAAAATGGGAGAAATACCCCCAGCTTCTAGGAGCACTGTGGGACAAGTCGTTCTCAGGTGGAACACTTTGGGGAGACTTCAAATGTTTGCAGAAGGTGCCAAAGTCTCCTTTTTTTTGAGGGGTCTCTCAAAGCCAACGGGTTCTTTAGGAGCAGCACATGCTCCCTGCCTCGTGCCACTCTTTATTAAATAAGGAGGAATTATCTACTTTGGGATAGCAGAAAGACATTATTAAAATGGAGCTGAGCCACCCACTGAAGACTTTAAGCTTCTGTGGTTTTGCCAAGTGACACATGAAACCTTCCCCATGTCGATCTTGACAGCTCTTATATACAAGAGGGGAATGTTGGCTGTTCTGTCCGTGCTAATGGGCTGACACGGTTCAACGGCAATGTCAGTTTAAATATCCTGAAAACCAGCCCGGTTTTCAGCCTAAGGCAAAATAATTCACAGAGGAAAAAAAAATACTATTCCCAATAATCCAAAATTTCAGGCCCGGGCAGAGATCCTGACACACTTTTTAGACATTTCTGGAGTATTTCCAAGCCCTCCCATCTGTCTCTGAGACACCCCACGCACCTCAGCATCCCCTTCTGCTGCAAGACTGGGCTGAGCCTCCCCATCACCAGGGGCAGCCTGGTGACTGCTGCTGAGGGACAGCGGGTGACGGCCGGGCGCTGGCGCGTGTTCAGCTCCGTTGCTGCCCTCTGCAGCTCCAGCATCGCCTGGTCACTATTTTTATTTCTTTATGTGGTGCCAGACAGGGTGCTGAGCCCCTTCCCTCCCCACCGGCTCCACCAGCTGTGCTGGTGGGTAATGTCCACAACCACGCTCATCACCCACCACCACCTCCACCTCCCTGGGACACCCTTTCAAGACACAACATCTGGACTTTGGGGATGGGGAACTAACACACGTGCAATCCCTGCCATCCATGCCTGGACCCCTCTGCTTCATCCCAAGCTCTATATTACAGTTGGTGGCATTTCTTCCTACACTCAAAAGCAAGAGGACTTTATGGGAGGTTGGCCAAACCCAGCACGGTGCTGGTGTGGGTGTCCTGGCCGTCGTCTCCCCCGGAGCGTGTGGGTGCAGCAGAACATGGGGCAGCTCTGCAGCCTGGCACTGCCTGGGACAGGCTCTGATTCCGAAACAAAATCCAGTGATTTAGGAATTATAATTAAGGATGGGCAACAGGAGCATCTGAAGGGAGCCAGACACTTGACCCAAAGCTTAAAACAAAAAATACTGCTTGCTACAACGGTGATTTTTTTTTCTTTTCTTTTTTATCTGAGGAAAAACCACCCACAAACTACACCGACATTCGCAGGAGAAGCAAGGCACCGCCAGCCTCCCCGCGGGGCACACGATGGTGGAAGAGGTACACACGGGTCTCACCTGCCAAAAAGCACTGGCACCATCATGCTGCAGACCCCTGTCCCAGCAGCATGACCCCCACTGCTTTCACCGGCTCCAGGCAGCCCCACACTGCCCAGCCAGAGCTGGGCACTGGGATTTCGTTGGATGAAAAAAAGGGCCCTGAAGCTCCCTCTGTCGCCTCCCCTGCATCTGACCTCACCCTGGTGATGCTGCACGAAGGGTGCCATCCCCAGCACCCCTAGGTGTTGGCAGAGCCCCCGGCCCCGGGGTTGGAGGCACCGGGCAGCCCCCAGCCTGTGCAGATGAGCCCCAGCATCCTCTGAGCAGCGTGGGGAGGGTCGATGGAGCGGGGGCACCTCGGGGCTGGGAGCAGCAGAGCCGGATTTTCAGGCTCCTGCCTTTGAACTCAGGTGGCTCCAGGGCACCTCGCTCTGTTCTGGGGCTCAGCCCCAGCTCTGCTCACTGTCCCCAGCAACAGGGTCCCCAGGAGCCCGCTTCTCCCCACAGCCGGAGCCAGGGTGCTGGGGGGCACTGTAAGGCCGCATGCTGACCAACCCCCATCGTGCCTCAGTTTCCCCACCCCCGGGGATGTTAGAAATGCTTCCTGTGTGTCCTGTCCCTGCTTTTTGGGCTGGCTGGAAGCGCCCTGTGACCTCCCTTTGCATCCCTAACGCTGTGCAAAGAGTCAAGAGTCAAAGTGCTGCAATACCTTCCCAGCACTTGGCCTCCTGCGGTGCTCCTGGGCCCTTCTCCCCCCACCCCTGCTGTCCCCTGCAAACTCCCCTGCTCTCTGAGCCCCTGCCTGCAGGAGATTTTCACTGGGGAAAATCACCCCATCTTCACCCCAACCTCACCCACCAACGCTGAGCCCCATTGGGGCCGGCAATGTGCTGCAGCACGTTCCTGGAGATGGGGGATACGGCGTTTGCCGACCCCATCCTTGCTGCGCTCGCTGGCCGAGGCTCTTGGCTGTTTATTTGCTTTTCAGTCTCGGGGTGGCCTTTTCCTCTGCATGAAAAGTTCAGCCCTCACAGGCGGTGGGTGAAGCCATCCCACCTCCCACCCGCACACCGCTGGCTCAGCTCTCGCTTGCTCCCAGGGCCGGGCTCTGAGTCCACCCGCCGAGGCTGGATCTGGGTGTCTGCGCAGAATAATCTCCCAAACCTGGGGGGATACGCGCTACAGGCAGGGGCTTTGGCTGCGGATTGCTCTGCAGAGGGATGAGGAGCTGAGAATGGGGATGGAAAACCTTGGCTTTCCCCATGTCCAGGCCTGAAACGCCGACACAGCAATTTGCCTTGCTCTTTCTGTCCCTCTCCCTCTATTAACCACCTGAATTTCTCCCCAGCTTGCAGGTACCATGGCCTCTCTGATGTGGATGCGTCCAAGGCCAGCGCTGGTGCTTGCACACACCCATCTTGACCATTTTCTTCCTCAGTTCCTTGCTGGAATTTGGAAAACAGAAAATACCTATTTACAGTGAGTGAGAGAGCAGAATAGCAGAAAATGAGGTCAGACCACCCAAAACTGGCTCTAAATTCAAAAGACTTTGAAAATCCCCTCATGCTGGGTGCACTCCACCCCTGGTTGCTACCCTGTCATGGAACAGGCTTGTAGAACTTCGTATGACCTTCACTGAATACCCTGGCTCCAGGAGCTGGGGATTTATGAGAAACCCCAGGACAGAGATCCTTGCCGTGGAAATGCTGTGTGAGCACCAGCACCTTCTTCCAATTGCCAACAACACCATTTCCCCCCAAAACGTGTGCGGGGACCTGGTTTGGGGGGCTGGTCCATGCAGGGCTCCATGCTTAGAGCCAGACATCCCATGCCTATACCAGGTCCCACCATCCCTGGGGCCCCACCATGTTTTGGTCCATCTGTCCCTGCTGTGGCACAGGGACGGTACAGAGCTCCATCTATGCAGAGTTTGGATCCGACTTTATCTACACCCCCCAGCTTGGACCCCCCACTTCTCTCTGCTCACAAGCAGGGGGGTTTCTCAGCCAATGAAGCTCTGAGGACAGGGGTGGCCAAGCAGTCTTCCTCGGGTGGAAAAACCCCAAAATGCTTATTCTCAGGCTCTGGGAATATTATTTCCCCTTTCTCTCGGAAAGAGTCAGCAGGAGCCTGGCCCTGCATGGCAGGGGAGTTCCGTCCATGCCACTGTCCCTCCCCAAAGCCACCCCGGAGCTGCCCTGGCACGGGGATGGGACTCTGCGGGCCCCAGGCTGGGGGTGGCTGCCACAGCTCCATGATTCCCACGCAGTCGGGCAATCTCCGGGAGGATCTGCAGCGCCCGTGGCCGCGGGGCTGGGGCTCAGGCTCCAGCTTGTGGAGCTCGGTGGCTCCGGGCGCTGGCGTCTGCGCTGCCTGTCGGGGCAGAGCCATCCCTTCTCCTGCCCGCCATCCCTGCCTGCGCAGCTGGGCAGCACTGGTCCCGGGTCCCACAAACCACCGTGGGAATCCCTGGGGACACGGGCGCATCAGCATGGATGACCGGAGAGGCTCTGGGTGGCAGCAGGGGGCTTTGGAGCCCGACTGTGGGAATTAGGGGCAGATTTAGGGGGATGACAATGACCGGCGAAACTCTGAGCAGGATTTGTGCTCTCCCATACCCTGTGGGGTCCCACAAATCAAAGCAACACCAGGGTAAGCAGCAGAAGGTCCTGTTTGGGGACACTTTTGGTACAGGGAGTCAGGGTCCCCATTGCCTTCCCCAGCATCCCCCATTAGCCCGAGGGCAGGACAGTGTCCAGCAGCACAGCCGTGTCACTGCGCCATCCAGGTATGGTGCCCAGAGGGGTCCCTGCTGCAGCAGCAGCTCTTCAGCCCCTTCCCAACATGGGGGCTCGGGGGGGCTATGTCCCCGGCCATGTCCGTCTGTCCCAGTATCACTGGCATTCGGGCAGAGCTCACTGTGGCATAGCTTTCTGCGGGCTCCACCTCATCCATCCCATCCCCTGTCCCGCAGGAGAGGGCCTGGGGGTCTCCACCAGTCCACCAATGTCCTGGCCATGTCAGCTGAAGGATGGTGGGCCCCCAGGCAGGGATGCCGCTTCCTGCCATGTCCAGAGCACTAGGTGGTGGCCCTGACTGTGTCCTTTGCCCTGCCGTGCCAAGGGGATGTGGGTTGTCCCCTGCAGCTGTGCCATCCTGGCTCCTGCAGTGCCTCTGTCCTGCCCCAGGATGGGGGGGGCCAGCACCTGCACTGGCCTCCCTGGGGCCCACTGTCCCTGTCCCTGGGCCGCAGACAGCAGTGGCCTCACTTGCCCGCTGGGATCCCATTCTCCCCACTGCCCGCTGAGCCAAGGGCCACCTCCATCCTGCTCTTCGGGTGCTGCGCGTCCACAGGCTGTCCCACCGGGGCTGCGTCGAACTGCACCACTGCAGAGAGAAGGCGCTTGTTACCCCCCCGGCCAGCGCTGGGACGTGGGGCAGCATCCAGCCCCGAGGGGAGATGGGGAGTGGAGCCAGCCCCGGCCCCCACTGCCACCCCACGTGCAGGACGGCAAAGAGCCACCCCAGACCGAGGGAGGGTGTCAGAAAGTCCCTCTCCAGGGAAGCGGGAGGTGAAACCCGGCAGGGGATGTGAAGGGCAGAGCCAAGACAGTGCGGGGGGACATGGGACCACCGTCCCGCAGACCCATCCCCACCCACGGGATTCCCTGTGGAATCTGTGATTCCTGTGGGGAACTACTCGGAGAGGGGACCTGGCTGTTGGGGACCTCATCCCCCAGAGGGTCCTGTCCCCCCCAACCCACGGCGCGGCGGGGGGTCCGGTACCTGCTCGGCAGCTGTGCCGGGCGCGCACGACCTGGATCGCCTGCTGGTTCTTGAAGCGGACGAGGCCCATAGTGATCTCAGCGTTCCAGCCTGGGTCCTCCTGGGCGCAGCGGAAGTCGATCTCGTGGCTGTCGTCCATCACCACCGTGAAGTAGATGTGCCGCTCCTTCCACTCCACGCACTCCACCGCCTTCATGCGGGCGAAGCTCAGCTCCTTGCGCCGCGAGCCCTTGGGCTCGAAGAGCTGCAGCCCCTTCTCCGTCAGCAGGCACCGCTTCTTCTTCCAGAGCTGCAGCAGCCCCCCGCTCCGCTTCTCCAGCACCCCCTCTCTCAGCACCTTCTCGGGGGTCATAGCGGCTCCTCTGCCCCCCCAGGACCCTCAGCACCTTGTCTCGGTGCAGCCGGGCATCACCCGCTGGGGGATTTCCAGCCCTTCCAGTCGGAGCCCAACTCCCCAGGGCCAGGACCCCCACGGCAGCGGTGCTGCCCCCGGGGGACTCGCCGCCCTCGGCTGGCTGGCTCTCAGAGGGGGTGAGCGATGGGGTGCCCCATGCCGGCTGCCAGCCCTGTTGCCGGGGCTCTGCTCCCTGCCCCGTGCAGCGTGTGGGATCCCCGACGCCGCGCGCCCCAGGAGCTGTCGCTACATGCCCGGCCGCTCTCCCACTCGCATTCCTCCCCGCCTCGCCTGGCCCCTCCTGCCGTGCAGGCTCCCTTCACGCCCAGGCGAAGCCCAGCCAGGCCTGGTGCAGCTCCGCTTCACCCGGGAGGCGTTTTCGGGGTGCCTGCGGGCAGGCGCTGCCCCCAGGGTCCTCCCGCGAAGAGGCAGGGTGGGGGGACAGGTCTGCATGGCAGCGGGGCCAGGCAGGGCTTGGAGCCTTCTGCACGGCAGCCTGAGCATGGGGTGCAGTGCCAGATGTTGGGGTTGCAGTGCCAGATGTTTGGGGTGCCATGCCAGCTGGCACAGGGCTATAGCATGCAGTGCTGGGGGGGACAGGGGTCTGTGGGGTGCAGCACCAGGCAGGCAGAGGGTTATGGGGCACAGTCTCACTTACAGATAAGGTTGTGGGTTTCGGCTGGGGTGGGGGGGCTGCAGGGTGCAGTGCCAGCCGGGGCAGAGAGTTATGGGGTGCAGTGCCAGCTGGGGCAGAAAGTTATGGGGTGCAGTGCCAGCTGGGGCAGGGGGCTGCGGGTGCAGCACCAGCCATGCAGGGGCTGTGGAACCCCCTGGGTGGCAGCCCAGGAGGGGGGACACACGCAGACAGGAGATGTCTGGTGTCACCACTCTGAGATGTCTCCTGCAACGGGGACGGCCCTTGACACCCACCCAGCCCCGCACCCAAGGGTGCTGGCCCAGCCCTCAGCACACAGAGCTCCCGTCCTCCAGATCCCCTGGGTCACAGGGGCTGGAAGCCCTCAGCCTGTCCCACAGCGAGGACCAGCGTCCCCCAGCCTGGTGTGACCTGTGCAGGGGGGGATGCACCCCCGGAGCAGGACCGGGGCAGTGCGGCACAGCCCGGTCCCACCGGAGTCCACCTTCCCCTGCAGCGAAACACCCGTCTCCTTTCCAGCCCGTCCCGTTCCCGGCCACCGCAGCCTCGTCTGTTCCTCTGCCAGCACCTGGCACAGAGGGGCTCACCGGGCCATGCCAGCAGGGACATCGGGGACCTTCATGCTGGCTATGGGCTGCCAAAGGGGTTGATGTTCACAGCCTGCTGGGCAGCTGGATGTGCTCCAGGAGATGCTGAGGGTGTGGGTCCCTTTGCCCAGGTCTAGAAGGGGAAGAAATCCCCCTGGGGATGTGCTGGGGTCACTGTCTGGGGCTGGTAGCCCACAGGTCGGCCCCCGGCTCCCTGGCAGTCCCTGTGTTCACCTCCCAAATCGCCCCGCTTGTGCCCCCACAGAGCCCAACACCCCCTGGTGTCCCCAGCTGGAACCCCTCTTGCCCCAGCTCCTCCATGTCCCCCATCCCTGCTGGGGGTATTGCCTTCAGCCGACGTGGCTGGGGGGCAAGTCTGCAGCGCTGATGAGATGCACCTAATTATCCCTTATTAAGAGGGCAGGGCAGCGGCTGCTGGAGCCAGGAACTGGTTCGTGCTCCCTGGGGCCAACCTTGCCACACTGGCAGAGATCCCGGCGGTCGCAGGAGACCCGGTTTGGTGACGTCAGGCGGCCCCGGCACCCCTGCAGCTCTCGACACCCCCGCAGCCAAAGGAAGTGCGGGGTCGGGCACAGCCAGGGGGGGCAGCGCAGCCCCGGAGGTCATCCCGAGGACCCCAGGACCTTTGGGAGGAGCAGGGCAGATGTGTGGGTTCCCTCCCTGAAAGAGCATCTAAGGCTGCTTTCCCAGGCACAGGGATGCTGAGCCCTGGAAATTTGGGGGTGAGTAGTTTTGGGACTGTCGCTCCCAGCTCTGCTCTGTCGAGCTGGGATGTCTGTGGGCACTTTTGGTTCACCAGTCAACCCCATCTCCTTCCTTGCCACCCTGGGGACAGCCAAGGGCTGCCAACCCCACCACTACCTCAGGCCCCAGCTCTGCTGCTTGCTGCCTCTCCGGGCTCCAGCTACCATGGAAAGGTCATTTTCCCACAGCCATGGATGTGAAGGAGCTTTGACCAAGTCCTTCTCCGCTCCTCTCTTGCCGACTGTCCATCCCGAGACCCACAGGGCAGGAGGCTCATCCTGGAGGCCGAGGCTGCAGCTCCTGCCCTCCAGCAAACCCAACGGGACTCACTGCATCAGGCTGCTGGCAAGCAGAGATCCCGCGGTCCCCACACATGCCCTGTCCACACAGAGCCCTTACGGGCAGAAAATGGGGACTGTGGGACTCAGCTGGACAGGGTGACACCTACAAACTGCTCACAGCCAAACAATGCCCTGGCACCACCAGCCGTGGGGCTCCGAGGGCTCCAGTCCAACCACTTGGAGTGGTACCCTCACCACCAGCCTCCAAGCTCAGGGTTCTCGGCCAATGAGCCGACCCTCTGGCTTGTCTCTTCAGAGGCGGGTTTGGGTCCCACAGCCCCTTTCCCAAGGGCTGGCAGCCCCCATGGCAGCAGCAGGGAGGGATGGGTGCTGCTGGGTGCAACGCAGCTCTGCTGCCTCTACAGGGACTTGGACAACACTTGGGTGCAGATGTCCAGGCACGCTGGTTGACCGGTGCAGGGCCATGGCCGTGCACGGGGAGCAGTAACCAGCAGAGGGTAGCAGATGGTCGCAGCCATCCCACTGCAGTTTGGGCAGGATCTCGAATCCCACCACGCTTCTCCTGGGCCTTGCCCCACCATGTCCTCCAGCCCACCTTATGCCCTCTGTCTGGATGTGCAGCCTCAGCAATGCTCGTCCTGGTCTCTCCGTGCCGACAGCCTCTGCTAACGCTGGGGGTGTTGGTCTCGGTCACTCCCTAAGCCATTCTCAGGTGAACACCACAACTCCAGCAGGCGTGTGGCACCGATTGCAAACTGTCAGGGCAAGGTCCATGTCCCAGGACACAGCCACGATGTCACCTGGGGCTGAAGGCTCACCAGAGACCCACCAGCCTGGAAAAGAGAGGGTTTGGTGAGACCAAACTTCAGTTTTCCACTACCTAGAGAGGGGTTGTGGAGAAGGGAGACGCAGCAGTGCATGGCAAAAGGAGAAGAGACAATGGGCACAGGTGGCACCAAGGGAAACCCTGATGTCATTAGGAAAATGGTGTGTATGTTCTCTGGGTGTATGGTGCAACGCTGTGACAAGACCCATAGTGGTGGGACCTCCAACCTTGAAGGATTTCCAAACCTGACTGGCCACCAGAGGCTCTGATCAACCTGACCTTTGGAGTTAGCCCTGCCTTAAGCAGGAGGTTGGACTCAAGACCTCTGCAGGGCCCTTCTGCCCTACTTCTTTCTGTGACCCCGGGAAACCCAAACCCAACATTTTCTTCTGACTTTGAGCAGGTCTCCAGGAGCCAATGGCCTCTTTGGGGTCCATCACGCTTGCGATATGTCAGTACCTCCCCTCTCTCTGACACAACCTCTACAACTATGGGAAGAAGAGACTAAAGAAAGACTTGTTCTACCTTTATTGACTAAACAGCATTGTTTGGGTGCAATCCCTGTGGCCCACCCAGTTGACGTGCCGCAGGAGCCCACCATCCACCACATGCTCCTGGAGAAAGCCGGGAGCTTCCTAACTCCCAACACCTCCCTGGGGGCGCAGGGCTGCTGCCCAACAAGGCAGCCAGGTTTCTGTCTCTGCACCAAGGGTGGTGGGACCCTGCTGTGCTACAGCTCCCAACCCACCACCACATCCCCGAGCTTGGGCTGGCTGCTCCGCACACCAAGTGCCGTCTGCGATCGCCCCACCAAACCCCAGCCACACACCCCGGAGCAAAGGGACCAGCTAGAATGGGTCCCAGACTGGGGAAGCTGGAGTGGGGGAATTTTTGGAGATGTTTAATGAGCTCTCTCTCCATTTCAGCGTCAAAAGCATCGTGCAAAGTCCCAGGGTGTGATGAGCAAGAGACAATGCCTAAGTTGATAAAGGAGCCTGAGTCCTGCCCCACAGAAGGATTTCTGCCTCTGTTGTGCTTCTCAAAACACTACCCATCTCATTTACTCAACCACAATGTTTATAACCTAAAAAAAATAATAATAAAGCCAAAACTAAATTCCCTGTGGAGTTCATAACTCTAAGCTTCAGTGAGGGTGATCTTAATGGGTATGTCACACCGGTCAAACCAGAGAATCACAGGAGGAAAGTAAAGAGTTTAGATGAAAACGAATTATACCTGGGAAGCTGCCAAACTGCCGGCTTTAATGATCCACGGCGCTGCTAAAAATCCAGGGAGTAGGTGAAAAGTTGTTAATTATTCAGCACTGCCAGACACGCCTGTTTGGAGAGGCGCCACCTCAAAGCAGTGATAGGGGTTCGGAAAGGGTGTCCAAGTGCGTTGTGCTGCCGACACACCCGGGAAGGTCTGTCCTGGGCCTCCCAGCACCAACCGCTGCTTCTGAACTGGTTATTGACCGCGGGAGCCGGGGGGAGAGCCCGTCCCACAGAGCACAGCTGGCCGCAGCTGGGCCGTGTCAAACTGCACCCAGCAGTTCCTGCCTTCACGCTCTAATTGCAAGACACAATGACCAAAATGACACCAAACTAGGTGGGAGCGTTGATCTGCTTGAGGGTCAGAAGGCTCTACAGAGGGACCTGGGCAGGTTGGATCAATGGGCCAAGGCCGATGGGATGAGGTTCAACGAGGCCAAGTGCCAGGTCCTGCATTTTGGTCACAACAACCCCAGGAAATGCTACAGGCTGGGGGCAGAGTGGCTGGAGCTGCCCAGCAGAAAAGGACCTGGGGGTGTTGGTGGCCAGCCGGCTGAA
>JAOXNO010000014.1:920700-931380 GCA_028565335.1 Limnodromus scolopaceus | reverse complement strand
TAGCTGGCCTTTGGAGGTCCCTTCCAGCCCAGACCATTCTATGATTCTATGATTGATCTTGAGTGACAGCTTCATGCGAGAGATGTCTGTAGGGGTTTCTCCCTTGGAGGTGGCTGGGGCAGGCTGTGGGTGCTGGGGTTGCTCCACTGGTGTTGGTGTAGCCAGGACACTGCTCTGAGTGACATCGCTGACACAAACCCCGCTCTGCTGGCAGAAATCATCAGAATATTTACCTTAAATACCATTGTGGCTTTGGAGGATGAAATGTCATAAATTTTTATCTATCAAGCCATTTTACTACCCCATTTGCTCTCTGCTGTCTGTAGGTTGGAGTCCTGTGCCCTCCAGCGTAGGCAGGTTTGGTGGTTTTCTGGATGCCAACGAGATCTGAGCTACCTGGTGCCATTAGCACAGCCGGGAAGAGGGGTGTATCCTGAGCTCAGGCAGGAGTTCACCTGCACCCAGGACAGTCACACAAACGCTACAGACTTGCCAATGGTCTGATTTAATATTTTTAAGTGGTGTGATCATGCCAGCAGAAGTTCCTGTGCAAGCAAACCGTGTGCCCTTGCTTGAGTCTTTTAATGAACGTTGCAAGTGATGTTTGTACTATTGGTATGATCTATACATTGCATTAATGTAACAATTTCGGTTACCAAAAATGATTACACTGGCAAAGATGCCTTCAAAGCAACTTGATGGCACATGCAAAAGGCTACCTTCCAGCTTATTACTGCAACATTTTCCTTTTTGGATGCGAGAGGTGGTTTTTAAGCGGACTGCAGCAAGTATTTTAAGCAGAATTATAAATACTGAGCTGACATGGCTTTCCCTAGAGAAGGTTAGGAAATGCTGCTGACTTGCTTCCGAAGGAGGCAGCGTTTAGGTTAAACCTTCAAAGCCGGTTTCATCACTTGGTGCCAGTTTTCAGTTCTTGTTTTGCTTGGTGCCTCTTCGCTGTGTTCTTAGGAGGCCGACTGAGCTACCCCGTGCTCCAGCCGGCTCAGCTTACTGCGTGCTGATATTCCCAGCGGCCTGGGTAGCGTTTAGGGGATTCTGTGTATCGTGCGTGAGCTTTGCAAGGTAGAAGTTGTGTTCAGAATTACTGTTTCAAAGACCTTTGAGATGCAGAGAGTCAATGTTGTGTATCAGTCTCTTCCAGACAGTTATATTGATAGTCCATGAGAGCAGCAATCGTGGCTGCCTCTCGTCTGCCTGCTCTGCCTCCCCGAGAACTCGGCAGCCCTTTTCTGCAGAGTTGCTCTCCAGCCAGTTGCCCCCATCCGTGTTGATGCAAGGAGTTGCTGTGTCCTGGGGGCAGGACTTTGCATTTGCCGTGCTTGACCTTCTCAAGCTCTTCACCAGGCCTGTCTCCCGCCTGTGCAGGTCCTTCTGAGAAGGATCCTGCCCCAGTCGCACCAACCAGTTTGATATCATCTGCAAACTTGTTGAGCGTGCTCTCTGTCCCATCATTGGTGTTAATCAACTTTGTTAATAAAGACATTGAATTGTGTTGGCCTCCAGGTTGATACCCTGAGGGACGTCACTGGCAATCAGCTGCCAGCTGGACCTTGTACGACTGGTTACCTTTTGAGCCTGATATTCTAGACAATTTTCCATCGCCTTAACATCCGCTGCTGTAGTCCAGCTCTTGCCAATCTGGCTAGGAAGAATACTCTCGGTGGTGGTGTCAGACGTGTACCATGCTTGCTGTCCCATCATCCACCCAGCCAGCTTGTCATCGTGGAGGGCAATCAAGTTAGGCAAGATTTGCCACTGGTAAATCCGTGCTGGCTGTTCCCAGTCACCACCACCTCCTGCGTGCGGCTGGAAATAGCTTTCAGGAAGATTTACTACATGGCCTTTCCAGGGACTAAGGTGGGACTGACAGGCCCTGGATCCTTCTTATGTGATGGGTGGTGTTTGCCTGTCGTCAGGAGCCTCCCTTTGTCATCATGACCTTTGAAAGATGTCAGTGACTTTGCAGTGACATCAGCCAGCTCCCTCCTCAGCCGTGTCTGCATCCTGCCTGCTCCCAAAAGTGATCTGTGGCCGTTCCTTACCCTTTCTTCCTGGGTGGGGGCTCTGGTGCCGCACAATGTAACTACAGGACCAGTCTGCTTCTCCTTCCCTGCCCCTTCCTAAGGGAACCGTCCTTAGTCCATTCCTTCTGGCGTGTCTGTCTGTCTTATACCAACCCCAGCCCCAGCACCTCTGTGGCTGTATGTTCTGCATGAAACTTCACTCTTACTCACCTGTAGCTCTCTGCAGTGACTGTCGAACACTCCTGCACGCAGCAAACTAAACATTTCTAGGGGATTTTCCTGATTTCCTTATTTCCTGACTTTTTTTTTTTTTCCCTTCTAAAAAATTTAAGTTTTAAGGTGAGGTCCCTGCTGGGAGGGAAATAGGAGGGATTCTTTCTAGCTGACTTGTCTCTGAACTTCTTCAGAGTTCAGTCTTGCAGGAACACAGCCAGTGAGCAATTGCTGTCGTCTCATACCTGTGATGCCTTCCCTAATTTTTGGTGTAAACTTGCACAATGACCTAACCAACGATTCATAACTATTTATCTGTCAGCACTAGTTCAGGTTTAAGGCATGTCGTGACCTCTTTTCCTCAGGAATAGACACGCAATAAGAAGTAATGCCAGGTAATATCTCTCAAGGGAGATGGGGATTGTGGATTTCTGTTTCTTACTACCACTTTGCTAAATGCTTCTGGGGATCTGATGGGGATCTGATCAATGCTTATAAATACTTAAAGGGAGGGTGTCAGGAAGATGGGGCCGGTCTTTTTTCAGCGGTGCCCAGTGACAGGACAAGAGGAAATGGGCACAAACTTGAATACAAGAAGTTCCACCTAAACATGAGGAGGAACTTCTTTCCTGTGAGGGTGGCAGAGCCCTGGAAGAGGCTGCCCAGAGAGGTGGTGGAGTCTCCTTCTCTGGAGACATTCAAACTCCACCTGGACACGTTCCTGTGGGACCTGCTCTGGGTGGATCTGCTCTTGGCAGAGGGTTGGACAGGATGGTCTCCAGAGGTCGCTTCCAACCCCACAGCATTCTGTGATTCTTAACCATCTCTAAGTACAGATGTCGGTGGCTCTTCAGGCTGGGGATATTCTCTTATCTTTCTTGGCTGCCTTAATTTTATTCATGGGCTTAGGAGTTGTCTCCCAGTTGCTGAAGATCGGTTTTTGCTGCTGCCATGTGCAGAATGGCTGACACTGCAGGAGATGCTGTAAAGCAAGCTGGACGGTCACTTTGGGTTTGAGAGTCCGCTTTAGTGGAGCCCTTTTTACTTTCAGTCCAGCTACCGCTGTGATCGCTGCTGCACTTAGATATCAACTGTTGCTCAGTGCCATCGGAGCACGGAAAGGGGTGCAGGAAGCACTGGGTAGGATCGGGCTCCGTGGAGGGGCGAGTAGCTGTGGCCATTGTAACCAGCCCACAAGTGGTGGCTGCTCGGTCCCCGTGGATCACCTGGGAGGGTGAGCAGCCTCACCTTCCTTGTGTCCTTGCAAAAAGCGTGTCTTAGGGTCCAGCTCTGCTGAACCTCAGCACCCACACAGACCTGTGAGGAGTTGGCCCGGGCTGTTCTGGCCCGTGTGCCCAGCTGATGGATTTGCTGCCCTGGGGAGTTAGCTTGAAGAAGCAGCTTTGAGTGCTAAGCCTTCGTGCCCCTGCTGGCAGGTGAGGAGACCTGGGTGGTTGGTAGGACTGAGCAGCTCCTGGGATTTGTAGACCAGCCTTTCCCAAGCAGGGCAGCGAGGGGACAGCGAGTCTTGGCAGCTTAAGTCCCTCCACAGACCAAGTTCCAGCTTGGAGGAGAAGGAGCCGGTGAGGAAGATAGCACTGTTTGACAACTTGGTGTTCTCTGTTCCTTTTGATAGTCCCGGGTGGGATCTGAGTCCCGTTTGTTGGCTGTTCCTGGGCAGTTCCACCATGCGCTGCCTGCTCCTGCATCCCTGAGGTGTGTGAGCTGCTCCGAGGCAGTGCGGATGCTCTCCAGACTATCTAGTCCAGGGAGTCCCTGGAGCTATTGAGGTTGTCTCCAGTCCCCATGTCGCTTGCCTACCCACTGCCTTTTGTTTCACGGACCATCTGTCTCTTCGCTTCTCTCAATTTAATTAGTTTGGGGGCAAGCTGAAAGGTCCCCTGCAGCTCCCCAGACTCTGTACTTCTCATCCCAGTACCATCCCCAGTGTGAGGGGAGCAGCACCTGAGATACTGGGTGTCTGACCCCATGAACCTCCCACCATCCAGGTAAGATTATCCACACCTCTGCTCCTAGAGTGTGCCCGCCTTCCCTGGTCACGCACATTCCTCACTCTCTCCTTTTATACAAGGAAGAGGAAGGTGGGATACATTTAGAGAGGTGGGTGCACGGAGGCAAGTGTATTTGCTGCAGACAAATAGGACTTATCTGAACTTCTACATGTTGTATCTATGGATCAGGGGGACTTGCAATAAAGAAAATTGAAAAGTGATGATTTAGTGGAATTTAAATCCTAATTATTTCAAAATTGAAAGAATGATATATTGTTCCTTGTGACATATCATCTGTTATATGGGGTAGCCTGTATGCTTTCTCCTCTCTGTCCTATACTGTATTCAGGGAGCACACAGTATCAGGTTTTTCTGGGGAGTATTGGGAGAGTCTGAGTCTTGGATACAGCTCAACTAAACAGTTTCAAATGACAAATCTGTCCCCGTTTTGCCATTGTGTGCCAAACAGGTTTGTATTGCTCCCCAGCAGTACTGTGTCTGCATGCCTTCAGTCTTTCCTTTACAAAGACCTCTTAAAGTAAAAAATAAAAGTTGAGCTTTCTGAGGTTTACCAGGCTGTGGTCTTGACAGAAGAGGTTCCAGAACTGCTCCGACAAATGGAAAGTGTCGGCTCTTCAGCACCAGCTGGTATTTGTTCAGGAGGAACTGGCATATGAAGTCACTGAGCTATTATCTGTTGTGTGTAACACATCACTTAAAACAGACCAAGTACCAGAGGAGCATCCCGGCAGCAGGACCAGGCTGATGGGAAGTGACATTTCTCCATATGCTCTGGTTTCCAAAAAGGACTCCCAAGAAGAGCCTGGGAAATGATAAACCCAAAGGAGTCTATGGGCACATGGAAAGGAGAGACCTGGTTGAGGTGGTACGTTTGGGTTTCCAAAACGCTTTTGACAAGGTCCCTCTGCGGAAGCCCTAAGAAACAGAGCTGTTGTGAAATAAAAAGAGATTTTATAATTGGTTAATTACTGTCTGAAAGAGATAAAGCAAAGGCTAGGAGTAAAAGATCGGTTTGCAGCAGAAGGGGAGTTATCCCCTGCATCTCCCCTGGAGTCCGTGCTGCTCTGCACACCCAGATGAGATGGGAAAGGGAATAAAGAGTGAGGTAACAGCTTGTTGATGGTGCTGAATATTCAGGATAATAAAATTAAAGCTGGCAGTGAGGGGTTCCACAAGACTGGTTAATTGGCTGATAAAATGGCTGGCAAAATTTGGTCAGTAACTGGGAAGTAATGTTTATGGGGAAACAGAGGATTCCAGTCCAGCTGTTAGAGGCTGGAAGAGGTTTTCTGGGGATTTACTGTGATAGCATGGGAGTACTACAGTGGGTGAAAAGCACATCAAATGCGAGGAATTATTAAGAAAGTAATAAATAAATAGAAGTTGTAAAGCCAGTATGAGTTCATGTTGTGCCCATCTGCAGATTAGTATGTGCTTGCTTTCTACCGTCTGCAAAAAAAGGTAATCAATAGAAAGATACGGGAAATAACAGTGAGGGGATCAAAGCCGCGGGGTGGCTTCTGTACAGGGAGGGATCAGAAGTGTCTGCAATTCTTTCTGACTGGTGGAAAGCCACAAGCAGGGATACGATAGAGGTATCCGAAATGATATGTAAGGTGTGGTTAGGAATGTTTGCTTTTTCCCACAAGGCAGAATTAAAGGACATCAGAATTTTAAAACAAATATTTTTTTTCACCCAGGGTAAAATGCAGCTGTGGAACTAATTGCTTTAGGACGTAGTTGGTGCCAAAAGCTTCGATGGGTATAAATTCTCGCTCTGGAAGTTAAGCTACAGATTGCCAGGTTCTGGGAGAGTGTGCCAGAAGGCTCCCCCTGTGATATAAAGAATAATTAAAAAGGTATTATTTATTACAGATTAGAGTCAAGAAATAAGATAGGGGAGAATTATTAAGGCCAGATACCTTCTCAAATATTGGAGCAATAGCTTTAAAATGAAAATCCAGCAATTTTTAGAAGGCTCAGTAATACTATATTGCATAAGTGGTGGGCAATTATGCTTTATATTTAATAGGCAATTTTATTGAATTTTTGGGTAACTTAAAGCTGTGGCATGAAGATTCTATTTCATAGCATCCTCTAAACTAGAAGACAGAATATGTATATGTAGGGGGTATTGCTAATCCAGGAGTTCTGGAGCCTTTTTCTATTCCTGGCTTGCAGCAGCCTGCACTCCTGTGTCTGGCTGAAGGCAGAATTGAGGTGTTCTTGCAAAGGATGGATTTTGTCTTCACTTCGCCGTTTGCACTGGCTTTTTTTTTTTTTTTTTTCTGTCTTGGGTGACTGACAAACAGAACTTGACCTTCGCAGCCCTAAATGGCTTGTCTTTTAAATTGATATCACCGGAGTTATTCTGAACAAGCATTCCCTCACGCTGGAGAAGATAAGTGGTGAATTTGTCTGTCTCTTGATGAGAGACTTCAGGACGGTGCCAACCTGTATGTCAGCAGAGCCAGGGCTTGAACTTCAGAGCATATTGCAGGAGTTATTTTTGATCCCTTATTAATAGCTGCTTTAGAAGGAGCGCTCTGCTTATGGCCAAATATTGTCTTATAGCTGTTTCCAGTATTGGCTTGTCTTCAATCTAGAGCTCAGTCCCTCCGCAAAATCTGTCCTTTGCCATTTGGTTTAGCTGTTGTTAATCTTTAAGAAAATTGTTCAGTGTTGCAGAAAGTGAGCAAGGAACAAAGAATTGATTGTAGTCATTGGGAGGGAATCCATGTGCTGACATTATGCCCAGCTTCCTGCAAATTTTGCTAGTCACTTAAAAATTCAAGCCCTTTCCAAAAGAAGAACTGCTGCATTAGGGAAAATAAGACATTTTAATGTAATGTGATTCCAGGGCTATCTTTTAAAATAGGGTGCTATGGAAATGAAACCCTCAGAGCCTTGGAGATTTGGGGATACCTGTTGTTAACAAAACTACTAGCTCTTTTTTTATTATTATTTTTTTTATTTGTTGCTATGGCCTGCTCTCAGTGAGTGGCTCGCACCTACCCCTTCTCCAGTCTATCTAAGCTGCTCTCCTAATCCTCTGGCTCTTTGAGCAGAGTGCTTTGATAGTTCTATTTCTGGTGTGGGATGTTGAAAGCTGCGTCTCTTTCTCCACCATTCATTTACCTTTTTGTCATTTGCTCTTCCTCAGGCCAGTTTGAGAAGCCCAGTCTGTGCTGGTGAGAGCAGGCTGCTGTGGTAGAGTTACCAGTGCATGGCTGGAAGAGATCACAGAAGACCTTCTGGTCCCATCCTCTGCGTTAAGGCATGACTCGGCTTATCAGAGCTTTTTCCAAAAGACAGAGAACTAATCCCTTCCTAAACATCTTCAGGAGGAGCTCATCTGCGCCTCCCCTGGCAGTCTGTGCCAGCACTGGCACCCTGAGCGGTTGGGAAGCGTTTCTCAGTGTTTGACCCAATTCTGCTTTCTTCCAAATGAACCTGAATTCTTTGTTTGCCTCTGGTTGCGATTGCTTCCCTTGCAGAACAGCCTTCTCACTACTGTTAGACTGTGTTCTCCTCAAACTTTATTTTCTTTTACCTAGATACCGTAAAGCTGGTTTTATTTCACCTTCTTGTTGATGTTCTTCTAAACTGGAACTAGATGAAACTAGATGTTCCATCTAGCTGATGTTCTTCTAAACTCACAGTGAGCCTTGTTGTTCTCCTCTGGCCTTCTTAGGAGTCTGTTGCTTTCAAATTGAATGTGATGCTTAAGTGGAGATCCTCCAGCCCAGGAGTAATTTTCTTCAGGGCTTTACTACCAGCAGTTGTCTGTAGCGTACTGCAGAATGAGATTCGCTTTCATCTTCGGCATCACCCATTGAGTCATTCTGCCGAGCCCTAATTACCAGCGGGGGTATGAGATGAGGGGATGGTAAAGCAAAATTAGAAGTAATGGTACCAATGGTACCAGAATTAATGGTACCAATCATTAATGCCATAACAATATATTTAGTACATGTTGCTTTGAGAGATGAAGACCCTGAGCAAGAGTGTGCTCCCAGTAGCGGGGGAGCTGTGGGAGCTGACACGACATGGTGGTCACAGTGGCCAAGACCCGGCAGGAGCAGAGTTGTCCTCACAGGAGTGAGACCTGTCACACAGTGGCGTGGTGTTCCTGGTGGGTATTGAGTCAGTGATCCCTCTACTGCATGGTCCTTTTTGGCCTTTTTTTGCCTTCAGACATCTCCCACCATCTCCCACATCTCAGTGCAGGGATTTTCCTGTTTCTCTTTGTTGTAAGAAGGTTTGTCAGGAGCACTCTGGGTCTGGCTCTGGTCCCTGGAGCTCTCCACCTTCTCCGCTCTGCTTTCATCTCATCCTGGTACAACGTGATCTCTGTTTCTACGTTTTAGGTGACCGGTTGGCCTCGTTAGTCTGTGCTGATGAAACTTTCAGAGGGGTGTTTACGGAGGCTCAAGGTTTCTCTGGCTGGGCTGAGTCCTGTGCTCTCCTCTGCAACCCTGTCCCGGCCAGGATTGCTGCGGTGGGCAGAGGTTCCAGCAGAGCATGGGGCAGATGGAGAGCCAGCCTCCTGCTTCCCCAAACCTTTTACACCTTGTTCTCTTCTTATCTTTCTGAGTCTTCTTTAGCTAGCTTTTTTTTTTTTTCCCACAAAGAATTAGAATCATAGAATTGTCTAGGTTGGAAGGAACCTTAAAGATCATCTAGTCCACCCATCAACCTAACTTTGACAAAATATAAATAAGATATAGGAATTACTAAACCATATTCCTGAGGATTTGTTTATTTCTGTGATGCCCTACAAATACTGTAAACCATATTTGTGATGCCACAGCAGAAATGCTTTTGGAAAATGGGAAAAGCTGTTTGGGGGCTATTGGGGTTTTTTCCCCATTTTTTAAAGTTAAGCTTTTTCTAATTCATGTCCCATTGATGTCTACATCTCTTTTAGTTGTAGAGACTAGAATTTCTTACGATACTGAAAATCTAGTACACCATTACACAGGGCCCTCATGATATTTTCTGGTTTGTTTTGTTCAATTCCAAATAATTTCTAGAATTTGCTTTCATTTCTGAGCCTGGAGCTGGTGTTTTCCTACAGCTATTTGTTATAATCCTAAGAGCTTTTTTCTGAATGGCAGTAATAAGCTCAGAGCCTTTCACTTTATTATATGACATTAAGTGTATTTTTTGCCTGTGATTCACTCTACAGTGATCTGTATTGAATTTCATCTGCCATTTTATCACCAGGTGCTTAGGATTTTAAGATTCTTCTTCAAGTTCATCCTTTTCTTTACCCCCTTGAGTAGTTTCATCTTCCAGGTCCTTTTTTAATACATCTGGCAGAATGAGCAAAGATTTCTGCAGAGATCTCCAGGAAGAAAATCTGTCACGTATTCTGGTCTCCCCATCATGAAAATTCGTGTAATCATGCAGCGATCTTCCCGTCTATAGGAGCCTTGGTGAGAAGCCTTTAGGAGGTCCCTGTGGGTTGTATCACCTAGATCTCCCTTACCTTGGTTCTTATCTACCCTTTGGAGGACTCCAGGGGCTTTTTGTTCTATGACTTCCCTCTGTAAAAGCCTTGGTGGCTCTTTTCCAAAATATCACAATTTCCCATACATCCGCTATTCTGTGTTATACCATCCACTAATGTGTTGGTTCTTTTTGGATTTGGTAAGATCTCTCCCTGTTCCAGGAGTTTCTTCTCTTCTCAATGACTCCTCCTTTTGATCTCAGCCATACATAGAGACACTTGCTACTTATCAATTTGCCTGATCCTAGATGTAGCTGTGATGTGATTTCCAGGAGTGATACACAAGAAGTGCTACTGTCCAACCTCCTAACACAAGCCATTTTGGTTCTAGAGCCTCTCCTGGCTGTGTGTCTGTCATGCCTCCAGCAGCCAGGTCACCACGCAGTCCATGGCTGTCACCCCCCCGTCTGCCTGCATCACGAAATCGCTTGATCGTGGCCCTGGTCTTGCTTCATGCTGGGAACCCAGCCTGCAACCAGGAGTGTGTCCATGGGCTTGGGGACACGTGGTCATGTTCCCAGTGAGACAGACCCATGGATGGAGAGCAGCCCTGAGGAGCAGCCTCCTGCCCCCTGGGCTCATCCCCAGCAGCGTGGCCAGCAGGGCTGGGGGAGGGGATTCTGCTCCACTCTGGGGGACACCCCCGCCCCGACAAGTGCTGCCTCCACCTCTGGGGCCACCAGCATCAGAAGGACATGGACCTGTGTCGTGGTTTCAGCCGAAATCACTGCAACCGGACCGACAGATGGCCCTTCCCCTCCCCCAAACGAGAGGAGAGGAAGAGATAAAGAGATACAGAAGTTTAGAATGAACTAAACTACTTTAATGAAGAATTAATATTAAAATAAAAAAGAAGATAATAATGACATAGATA
>JAOXNO010000014.1:868017-879119 GCA_028565335.1 Limnodromus scolopaceus | reverse complement strand
AGAGGTGGTGGAGTCTCCTTCTCTGGAGACATTCAAACTCCACCTGGACACGTTCCTGTGGGACCTGCTCTGGGTGGCCCTGCTCTGGCAGGGGGTTGGACTGGATGGTCTCCAGAGGTCCCTTTCAACCCCATAGCTTTCTGTGATTCTGTGATCTGGTATCTCAAGATACGTTTGAGAAGCTAATCTCTATAAACAGATTCTTCAGGGTTTGTGCTAAAAGGAGTAAAATTGGAGCTTAGCCTCATTTCCAGCCACTTCCACAGCAGTGCCAGAAAGGCACACACAGAGAAGTTGCTGTGAAGTGTGATCGTTGTAACGAAGTCCCGGCTGATGACCACCCCGGGAGAATTTCAGCACAGTGTGAGATTCTCTGCTGCTCTTTTGCTGGAACCTCCCTGCTGCCTTCTTGCTTAATCTCAGCCAGTTGCTGTGATTTGGAGTTTAGCAGACAATTTGTGTTTAAATGATAAGCCTGAGCGGTTTTGGCAGCGGCGTTTCCCGCTGACTGCCGGGAGCGTCCTCTGCCTGGGGACGCGGGGACTGAGATCTGCCCTGCGTGAGCAGATGGTGCCCAGATGCACTGTGTAGTACAGATTTTTCCCAATATTCTTTCCTTTCAGAACAGCTGAGTTTCACTTAGTGGAACCCACAGGTGTCTGAAAAGGCATCAGCATGGACACGGCAATTGAGAAATGGAAGATAATTGTAGGCTAAGGAGAGAGTGGGTTTGTGCTGCATTACAAGCTCGAGGTCCTGTCCAAGACCAGGGAAGAGCAGGACATGCTGCCAAAGTGTGTGTCGGGAAAAGGAGCCCTGATTTCAGATAACTGTGATAAACAGGACTACTGGTAATTTATTGGCAGTAGTTTTAGATATTGCCAAATATTTTGTTTGTTGTTTTCTGCTGCCAAGTAGAGCGAAGGATTTGCCGTAGGAATTGCTTTCCTGTCATTGCCTGGAGACCTCGGAGAGTAAAACCTTCCCCTGCAGTTGCAATATCTGTCCATTTATGCAGTGTTGTTTGATACATGATGGCAGAGAGAATATCAAATGACATTGTTTAATATGTTCAATTACTTTTGTGGACAATCTGAATTCCAATTGCAAATTTTCTGACTGAAAAGGGTCTCAATGCTCTTTATGCAAAATATTGCATCATCTGGTGATTCTAAAGCAATACAGCTGATGGTGGGGCCAGAAGAGGTGTTCCAGGGAGCTGTCACCTGCGAACAACGGTGCATGTTCGGGTGAGGGAAGGGTTTGTCTTCTGGAACTGTAGAGGAGACTCCAAAAGTTTTTCTAAAGAAACCTCGTGCTCTCTCCCGCGTTAGAGAATCGGCCGTTAACCTCGTGCGGAGTGGCTCCTACACCCGCCAGCCCTGGAGGGATGAATCCAAGGCAAACGAAGCTCCCCATTCTGGTGCACCCACTACCTACGTCTCTACCTACTTGAAAAGGTACGTCCGGTTCTGTCTTCCGTGGGCTCCAGGCGGTCACTTCTGCTCGTAACACCCCTCCCAAACTCAGCTACTGCTTGCTCCTCACTGCGTCAGCGCCACTGGGCTGGGGACCCTCTTCTGCTCAGAGCAGGAAATAAAAATTAAGATTTACCAACGTTTGTCATGCTAAATAGTCTTTTTAAAGGCCATAACTTTTGTTGATTTGTAGATTATTGAGCTGCATTTAAACACTCTTCTTCACATAATTCAAATGCAAAGTGTTTTCTCAGTTTTATGCAAGAATTATGGTTACATAATAAAACCAGAATTGATCATAAAAAGAGAATAAAGTAATTACAGTCTGAAAGCATTATTCAAATAGCTATTGACAGGTAAGTTGTAGCTTATCTCTAATTTTGGTTTATATTAGTCCATGTTTACAGCATCATTATCAGCAAAGCAGCGGTGCTCTTGTGCACGACTTACAGCACTTGCCAAGGAGTGAGACTGATGGCTCCAGCCATTTCCTCATGGCAAAAGGCAGCCGTTTCTGCACAGCAGATGTGAAATCGTAGGGGCTGATCGCTGGTAAACCAGCCAGGCAGAATCAGAGCAATCCTGTGTGTAACTGCTCTAATTGATGGTATCTTTTACCCCTTGGGAAGGCAGAGGCTCAGTTTCCTTCAGGTACTCGGCAATGCTGTCTCTGAGGGAGGTGAGTGAATGCCCTGCTCTGTAAAGGCAATAACACCTTACTGAGTTTTCATCTCAGTTGTGAGAAGGAGGACCAGCCTTTGTTACGAGTACAGTGCCATCACCTCACCTTTATTTTAGTTAATTTGGAGCCCATCAAATCAGCACATATAAACGTGTCATGCTGCAAAGCCATTCGATCTGTGCTTAAGGAAAAGGGCAGAAATATTTCAAGGTTTTAGATTGTGTTTCACCAAATTCTAGACCCTGAACTAAATACCTCTTCTGAAGGTGGAACATTGGCTTGAGATACTTGGGAGGAGGTGGATTTTTTGTGTTCTGGTACTTGTGTTGGTAGAGGTGAGTTGTGCCTGAGGATGTGTCTGTCCAATTGCCGAGCACACGCAGAGCCATTTCCACAAAAGGTGACACAGCCACGTCGAGCAGGCTTCTCCCCGTCGGCTGATCCATTCCAGTGACTTCACATCTATCCTGGGACATGATGACAGCCCAAGCTCCGTGGCGTGTCTCTCTCTGACGGCACCCCGACCAGCCGCAGCTGATCATGGTGGAAAACTTCTGCCTCTTGCTGCTGGCGTGTCTGAGTGTCCCCTGGCCTGGGTCACTCACCCGCCTGTCCCTTGAAATGTCACAGATGTTGCCCGTTTACCTCAGCTAATCCAGAACCAGATTTAGTATTACATTCACGGAGTTGTACTGTATTTCCTTGGTGGAACTGTACAGAGAGCAGCGAAGGTCCTGGCTGGCAGTGGTATTCCACTGATACCAACTTCTTGTCCCAAAGGCTGAATTTGGGCCCTTCGCAGGAGAGGGTTGGTTTACAAGCAGTTACAGAGAGTAGCTCTGACAGGTAGGGATAAAGTGTACTTTCTTTAAAAGAGACAGTAGTTTTGCATTTTATGTACAAACAGTAAAATCGTGGTCAATTTGACGTGTTTCCCATATGGCTTTCTATAGAAGAGCACAGAGAAATTAAATATAATGTTATTGAACCTCAGATTTCTCCAGCCTTGTGCATCAGCCTCTAAGATGAGGGAGAGAATCCGGCTGGCTGTTAAGGATAAGCTCTTTGTCATTTCCAGGTATTAACAAAACACAGCTCCCAAAGCTAAAAGCTTGTTCTGAGGGAGGAAAAGCATAAGTGAACGTGACGCAGGTGGATGTTAGTGAGAGGACAACTTTACCCCTTCACCTTAGCGTTTCACTCGCCTCCATACCGGTGCCTAGCTGTGCTCTATAAGTGACCCCCAAACACAGAGTAAACAACAGCAACGGATCATCTTAAGATGTTGAAAATGGCTTTTCTTCTAAAAAAGGACAAAATAATTAGCAGCAATGTTGGAATTGCTCTTCGGCTTTACTTGAAGCATTAAAGCTCTGCTTGTAACGGTAGTGACTGTGCTTCATTCTGCTTTCTCGGTGAGGGTACCACCAGCCCTAAACCTCACAGAGCCCTGCTCCCGTAGCCTGCTCTCCGCTTCAGAGCATGTTGGCCTTCAAACACCAGTTCTCATCGCCTGCCTCTTAGGGGATTGGCAGGAAAACTGGCATAGCAGATGGAATTAATTCAGCGCCCTCCCTTTGACATCAGCCGCAAGAGATACCTTGCAGGAAGGGACCACGCGCTACAGTGAACTCACCTTTTCACGCCGTTAGTTTCTCCTCCATTTTACACATTTGCACATATTCTTACTAGTTCTAAAAACCATCACAGCCAGTCACGCCACAGCCCGTGCAGTCCAGACTCTGACAGCAACTGGTTTAGATGGACATTTTCAAAAGCTTGGGTCACTTAAGAACCGTCTTCCACCGCCCACGCTCTCCTTGCTTCCAGCAACAGTGACTTCAGGAGCCGGGGCTCATATTTAACATCATTCTTACTGGCCACTGTGGCCAAGGGCCATAAGCAAATCCTGGTTTGGTCACTGCACTAACCTGTGGCAGTGTGTTAAAAACAAACGGGGAGGTGTTTTGTGCAAACCTTTTTTATTAGCATATGGAGGAGCTTTTTTAAGGTTTCGAAAGTTTTTAAGATTTTGGATTCTACTTGCCTTAGCTCTTTTCAGAAGTATATCTTTTTATTGATTTGAAATGCTGCTTTCCATTTCATTGCTCCTTCCCTGATGGTTCTGTTATGGTGATTATGTTAGGGAACAAGTAGCAGTGTGTCAGTCCCTTTCTTTATTTCTAATGTTAAATTCTTTAGGATAAATTCATAATCCTCCCTTTTATAGACTCATATGAACACGACTGTTAATTAACAAGATTCCCCAGCTAACCTTTTTCTTGCGATTTTCTGGTCCTGTTCAGCTCAAATGTGAACAATGGAATAAAAGCCTGAGAGCCCTGCTCAGCCCCTGCGGTGTCCCCCGGGCGGTGACAGGGTGGGAGGTGGATTTCCGCAGCGCTGGCAGTGCTTCCCTGCGAGCAGCAGCATCTCCCTTATGCCCTAGCACCACATTTCTCCCACCCAGGGGGTGCGACAACACCATCCCCATGCTCTTCTCCTCCGTTCCTCCTCCTTGTTCCCATCTGTGCTCTCCCAGGCACCAGGTGCTGCTTCCATCCTCTCCTCTGCCCTTGGCACCCATTTCCCTTCGGAGGGACCGTCCTTGTCAGGTCTGACTTAGCAACCGCCCCATGTCCTCCTGTCCTGACCAAGCTCCTTCTCTTTTTTGCAGCCACCTCTCGTGCCCCAACTCTCTGCCTTGGGGTCTCCTAGTATGGTGCCTCGGGGTCTCCGAGGATGCTGCCACATCCACCCTGCTTCCCCAGGGCTCCCACCACCTTTTCCCTGCCACTCTTCTCATTCCTCCCCCTGGCATATGCTCTACCGCCATCGTCTTCTCCATCGTGCACTCATTTCTGTGACTCTGTGGCCACTGGCCCTACGTGCCCACCCCAGCCAGGCATGCCCCCTGCTCCCCCCATCCTCCAGCACATCTCCAGAGCTCGGCCTTTTCTTCCGCTGCAGAGCCAAGAAGGGAGGCACTTGCTTCCAACGGGGCTTCCTGCTCCCCGGCTGCGGGCAGGGACCAGCTCTCCAGAGGCAGCTTTGCGTAGGGTCTGGTGGAGGTTGCTCCCTGGTGACAATAACTTGCTTGTTCCTCTGTGACCTGGATGTGGCAGGCAGCCATCAGCTGAAGAGCCCCAACGTAAGGTTCCTCCCCGTGGAGGCCTTCCATGATGCCCCGTTCTCTCCTCTGGCTGCCTGGGGACCAGCTGCTTGTTCCGGGCTGGCTGGGGGCCTTGGCACGTCAAACTGGTTTGTAAATTGGGTGTCTGAGTGAACTGGACTGGATCCTTCCTCTGACCTGTCCTTGGCTGTTGTCCTGCCCCTTTCAAGTTCTATTTCAGCCTGGGGCTGCTCTCTCTGACTGTTGCTCTACTATTGACTTCCAGTTCCAGCCCCTTGGCCCTGGCTTTACCGTCAGCCTGCAGCTCTTTGTCCTGCTCTGCTTTTCTTCCAGGTCAGCTTTTATTCCTGGCACAGCCACTTTTCTCCTGCTCTGTGTGCTCCATCGCGGGAGTCACCAGGATTCGGGATGGGAGAGGCAGCCCAGCCTCCCTGCCTTTCATCCTGCAGACAGCCCAGTCTGACCAGTAGCAACCAGGAATACCAGTTGCTGGGAGAGGCGTGTCAGGGTCCAAGATCACGCCCAGGAGCTCGTTTTCCCTGTGCAGACACCGAGCAGCCTCTCCATGGGGAGATTTTGCCAGATTTCATCAAGTTTGGGTTTAGAAGTGTGCGGCTTCTCCCAGTCGGGATGTATTTTCTCTGGAAAAGCAAAAGGGAACATCCCTGTATGAGAGCCCTTCTCCTCTCCTCCTGTCTCTTCTCCAGACTGTGATCTCTTAAACAATCACAGGTTTTTAATAATTATGGTTTTAAGGGTTTTGTTTAAAACTGGCAAAATATGTATTTCCCTTGCTCATTCTTGGATATGTTTTGGACAGTTTTGCTAGCTCTTTTCCAGAAATACAGAATTTGTACGAAATATACCTCAAAGACAATTAAATCCTGAGCTGAACATCTTTCCCAAAGCTTTAATCCACTGAAAACAAGTTCTTAAAGCTGGGAGTCCTGAGCATCCCTGGGAGGGGATGCAGCCAGACCTGCTCCTGCCACTCTCTCCTTCCCTGCTTTAAGCAACCTCATCCTGGCTCCTTGTGTCCCCCTCCCCGCGGTTCGGTTCCCAGGGGTGCTCTGGGTGCGCCGCTTTCACTGCCGTAGGGTGTTTCCCTTCCCTCATCTTCTCCGATTCCCCTCCAGGCCGTTATCCTCTCGCTGAAACTCGGCTGGGCTTAGCTCAGGGGTGCTGCTCGCGTGAGCCCCGGCTCTGGTGGGCTCTCATCTCCTTCCACACGTTTCTCTAAGGGGCGACACTCGCTCCCTTTCCAGCTGAGAGCCAGCTGGGGTGATGTGCTGTTGAATATTTACTGCGCT
Organism: Limnodromus scolopaceus; assembly: GCA_028565335.1. Lineage (NCBI taxonomy): Eukaryota > Metazoa > Chordata > Aves > Charadriiformes > Scolopacidae > Limnodromus > Limnodromus scolopaceus. The sequence continues at coordinate 872,516 of JAOXNO010000014.1, read as the reverse complement.
CTGAAGGACGTGATTTTGTGATGTTTTACAGTGCTTCATTTGGTAGAAGTAGTGACCTCAGCAGTCCCTACATTTCAGCCAGTCGCACTCCATCTCTAGCTACCTCACCCACCGCCCTGGGCACCCCGTGGCAACCTGTCCCCGCCTGCCCCACACCTCTGGGTGCGAACACCACTGCGTCAGCCCACCAGTACACCAGGTAACGGCTCCCGCTGAGAGAGCGCGGCAGAAAAGCAGCGTTTGGGTTGGAAGTTCTGAATTCTGGAATGGATGTGGATTGGAAGTGTGCTTCCAGGTGGGAAGTGCTGCTGAGCAGTCCCGGCGTGGGTCCGTGGGACGGTTTCAGAGGTGTGTGTGCACCAGCAGGCAGTGAACAGCCCCTCCGTGACCGGGGCTTCTTCCCTCACTGGAGTGGCCAATTGTGGCCTCTCGCCCCCCCCGTTAGAGACACAGAGTGTTGCTTGGGAATCTCTTGGGCGTTCAGGGCACAAGCTCTTGGAGTTAATTCCTTCTGCTTACCCACCAGGTACATTTTCTAATCGTTTTCGCTACAAACAGGGGTGTGAAGACTGTAAATCCCTCCTGCTTATTCTTCAACAAGTTTTTAAAAACTGGTTTTAATGTGTGCTGTTCTCTACAAAACACCGAGTCTAGAAGGAGGAGAATGAACTGTCAATGCTCCCTGGAGGTGGCTGGTCTCGGGCAGCACTTGAGTTCACTTGCTTTGCTTTCCATTATGTCTTCTCTATTTCAGAGCCCCTTTCAGGCAACAAACTGATTCTGCTGTAGAGAAAAATACAGAGGGCATCTCTGCTAGCACCCCCCTAGGTGTAATCACAAACCGTGCTGTACTCGGCTCCGCTAACGGTATTGCCAATGCCGGTGCTGCCGCAACCACAGGAAAGGACTTCTCAGCTGAGGAAGCCAGGGAGCGCAGAAGGTCAGTGAGCAGAGTGTGTGGGTCCCTCCGCCGTGGCCAGCTCTCACGTGGTGGTGATGGTGATGGTGGGGTGTAAGAACTGTTTCTCAGGTGCAGCCTGGAGTTCCAGGCTCCTGCCCCTGCCCCATCTCGAGGTTTTGAATCGAGTCACCGCTGGCTACTAGGTTAAATTTAGTTTCATAATTTTCTACTTGTCTTTTCAGCGTCTCAGCCTTTATTTTCAGTAGTTGTCTCGGCTACTGATCTCAGCCCCTGAGGCCTCTGTGTGCAGAGAGACAGAACCCAGTAGCCGCCTCCAGTAGGTTCTGTAACGAGAATCCCATCCTAAAGAGAGGGCTGGACTGAGCCACGGTCAGAGCCGGTCCATCCTCTGGTTCTGCCCAGCTGCGTTTCTGTGCGCCCCGATGGAGACATCTCTGCTACACAAGCCCTCCGGAGACCCCCGTTAGCGGGGGAAAGCAAACATCCCCAGAGTGTGTGGGTGTGCGTGTGGGTGTGCAGGGCAGGAGGAGATGGGCCACGCTTCGGAGGAGGCATTTCTTTCGATTTGTGTAAAGGAAGTCTTAGCCCAGAGGCAGAAATCTGCCATTTGCCACGGGGCTATCCCAGCAGTCACGCATTTCAAATGACTCTGAATGGAGCTGGTGGTGTCTCTTTCTCGGCATATGATGTTATTTTAAGGCTGGGGAAATATAAACCTGCTCTTTTCAAAGGAAATTTACAGTGTGCATTTAAGTGCAGAATATCAAATGATCCATATTTATTCCTATAAACAGGTTAACTTTTGCAAAATCTGGCTCTTCTGATGGCATCAGTGAAAGTAAATGGTAATAAATCCGAGGCAGTGATGAACTGGGTATTTCTAACCAGCAACCAGTTCATGGAGCATTTTCAGTGTATAGATTCTTCCAAACTGAAATAACAGCTTCTTAAAATACAGACCTTCCTGAGTGGAGATAGTGCTCTGACAAATTTTAAATGGCCCGAAGCCAAAGGATGTGTTGAGCAATAATGGAAATTAGCAGTGGGCCAAGGTGGAGGTGGTGGAGCTGAGCGGGGCCGTACCCGCAGTCAGCCCTGCGGATCCAAGAGAGAAGGTGGCCTGTGCTGTTTGGAAAACAGTCAGACTTTTAATGCTCTTTGGGCTTTTTCGGTTTTGGGTTTTTTTCCGGAGCTAACACAGGGAGAGCTCTGAGGGCTGGGTGAGCAGCATTCATCAGCTCTGTGTGCGGGGCCGTCATTTGGAATAGGGACTGCGGTGTATCTCCGTCTGTCACGACGCTTACCTTTAACGCCAGCCGTGCCTCTGTGTGTCCGGGTCATCTTGCTGGGGCTCGCTCGGGCTGGTGTCGTTTGCAGTTGAATTGGGACGAGCTGCCAGAAGCTACTCCTGGTGCAAAGTGAGGATGTGCGACAGGGGACAGAGCGAGTGTCGTGCTTTCAGGTCACACGTCGGACGGTTTCACGACACAATCTCCATTTTGACAAGCCCAGAGTCGAGTTGCAGAAGGTTTAGATTTGTCCCTGGAGAAGTGGGCTCCCCAGAACCCACCAGAGCTTTGGCAGTGCCTGCAGATGGGTGAGAGTCCTTGTAAATGCCCAAAAGAGCATCTATTAATGTTGCTGCATTGGCATTTATTGCCAAATCACTTTCTATAAATAATACAGAAGATCTGGTTAAGTCCTCTGCATTTTTATGAGAGAACTGTCTCCTATGAATTATGCTAATGCAAAGAGGAACACCAGAAAATTCCTCCCACCTTTAATTGATGTTTTGAAACTACTGACAGGAAAAAAAATCCCAGCAATGATGCCTCGTGCTTGTGGGTGGAGGAAACCTTATTTCTGAAGGTGTGTTCTACCAGCAGGATATACTGACTGGGGAACTGCCTGCACATTCTGAACTGGGAAACACGGACCTAGAGAAACAGGAGAGGTCACCTAAATGGGAAAAGCTTCTTTTGGAAGGAGGCCGATTCCAGTAAAATGAAATAAAAAAAGGAAAACGGCAGGCAGTTGTCAGGGAAGCACTGTGTGGATTCCAGCTCCCTCCGGCAGCTGTTGCAGGAGCATTTCGTCTGCTTCAGTGTTTCCAAAGCTCCGGCTTTCTCTTAGCAACAAAAACATAAACAAGCTTATCATCTAATATTAGATCACAGGGATGTCTCCTAACGTGTGGCCTTAAATTATCTGCATGAAGCCAAAAGGTTAAAGCAGAGGAGGCTGCTGGTTCAGGGAGGAACCACTGGCGCACTGCTCTGGAGAGCTCTTTGCATCCTTTGGTGGCCAACGAGCCTTTCATCCGCGGTGTCTTACCTGCTGCTAAGTTGCTGATTAAATCGCTCAGCAGCCGCTCCAGTAGCTGGAAAACAGTGCAGATCACAGCTCGTGTTGTTAGAAAGGGGAGGAAAGAAACAAGAGAGGAGAAGGCAGCGCAGGAGGAGGAGGTTTGGAGGAGCACTGTGCCGTCTGTACCTGCAGGGAGCAGAGCCATCGGCTGCCTGGTGTCGGGGCCGATGTCAGGGGTGTCCAGCCACGCTGCTGCCACGTGTATTTACATGTACCAGCACATATTTACATACCCCAGCATGTATTTACATGTACTAGCACATATTTACATGTCCCAGCATGTATTTACATGTCCCAGCACATATTTACATGTCCCAGCATGTATTTACATGCACCAGCAGCACCTCCAGCCTCCCTCCATTCCATGGAGAGCTGGGGATGAGGGACCAGAAACGTACCATCCTCCACAGTCAGTATTTCTTTCAACCCCGTTCTTTTCCTTTTTCGTGGGAATTTTGGAGCCCTGGATGAACTTTACTGTTTTGCCGTTTCCACGATCTCCTCCCAGCCTCAAATTGTCTCCCATTGCAAATGCGTTTGTCCAGTTGAACTCAGCACTGGCTCTGCTGGGGGGGAGTTCCAAGCGATGGATGCTGTGCCATCGGTGTCACGTGCAGACCCTCTCCTGGTGCAAAACAAACATCCTTTTGGTCTCCGCTCCATGCGGGCAGGTGGTGGGGACGTGGGGGTCCCGTTGGCTGCAGCCCAATGCTGGGCTACCCGCCTTCACCCTGGGTGACAGCGGCCTCTAGTGCCACCAAAAGCTCCTTTGCAAAGCTTGTCTGTGACCTTGTGGGAGTTTGGGAGCAGGGCTCTGGGGCCACATGTCCTCTCTCAGATCTCCCACAACCCCCCCTCGGCAGGGTCCTTGTGCTCCCCAGACTCTGGGGACTGCTTGGAGCTGCATCCCCTCTGTGTGGAGAGGGGTCTGCAGGAGATCCTGCCAGGCTGGAACCACGACATCTGGTGCTGGAAGGCAGGTCTGGGGGATCTGGGTCTCTCAGAAGCCTTTCATGAAAGCTTTGGTTCCCAGGAGAGGCTGAACCCCCACACAGCCCACAGCTGGTGGTTACCTGACACGAGGGGTAGGACAGGCTTCATCCCAGAACTTCTGCAAGACACATAGAAACATGGAATGGTCCAGGCCGGAAGGGACCTCCAAAGGTCATCTAGTCTGACCCCCCCGCAGTCAGCAGGGACACCCCCAACT
>JAOXNO010000014.1:808334-819701 GCA_028565335.1 Limnodromus scolopaceus | reverse complement strand
CCCTGCTTTGGCAGGGGAGTTGGACTGGATGATCTCTAGAGGTCCCTTCCAACTCTGACAATTCTGTGATTCCATGAAAAGTAAAGAGGTGAAGATGACCTTAGTTCTGAAGAGGCTGATGCTGAGAAGCCTGGCACGGTGAGCAGCACCGACTCGTGCAGGTGCCTGGCCAGATGAGGTGGGCAGTGTGCCCAGCCTGTCCTCTGAGAGGGGTGGAAATTGTTTGAGGGAAGTGAGGGGGGAAAAAAATCCATTTTGGAGTGGCCTAAAATTGTCCTCCTTTCTCCTCTCCAAACTAAACGCACACAAGAGCAAAAAGGGTGCCTCGTGTTGGGGAGCAGAGCAGAATCGCAGGCAGAGCATACACAACTTAGTGCTTCATTATGCTCAGTGGTTCACCTAAATTAAAAACATCCCTTTTCTCTGCCTCTTGGCTGTGTTTAAACACCCTACAAAATGAAACAGCTGTTTCCCTATTCCACATGAATTATGTAAAGGCGAGTAAAGCGTCCAAACTAGTTCTGTTTGCCCTTCTTCTAACATCCTGAGACAGGTGAGCGACTCCAACCCCGCAGCTGCCTCCACTCGCGGCTGAGGCCACGCATCTGGGGCAGAATGGGGTCTGGGGGGTGGCCAGGAGCCCCCCTGGTTCATTGGAATCTTTTGTTTCCTATTTCAGTTATATGAAAGTGCCCTGTCTGAAAATCAAAAGCTGAAGTCAAAACTGCAGGAAGCCCAGCTGGAGTTGGCCGACATCAAATCAAAGCTGGAAAAAGCAGCCCAGGTGAGGCAAAAACACACTCCTGGACTGGGGAAACTGAGTGCCAGCCCATGACAAACCAGTGCCTGTTCCAGCAGGGGGAAGGATTTAGCTCTGGGGAGGGAAGGTGCTACAGAGGAGACAGTTGTTTTTCACAGAAATAAGTGTGGGTGATGCTGTGAAGACAGCTGCTTCTCCGGGCTGTGATGTGTAGGCTATCTAGACCTTTGTGCAGCATCCTGTGCATGCCTCTCAGTTTTAATAGCTTTCTATTTCTAATTTACATAGCAGAAACAGGAGAAAACTTCTGACCGGTCCAGCATGCTGGAGATGGAGAAAAGGGTATGTGTCTCTGCTTTCTTCTGAGCTGCAGTCTTTGCCTCGTGTTCCTCTGCAGGGCATAGTAATTTCTTGAAGGAAAGTGTTAATTAAAAGATAAGTTACATTTTTGCCATATGGAGCAGTGCAGAGTGATAATTGTGTTCTGACCTTCTCACTGCCTCTTTGCAGATCATCTTTGTTCTGGTTTCTTTCTTTTGTTATAGGAAGCTGCAGACCAACAAGTTGTATTGTATTGCGTTAAGAGACATTACACATTAAAATAATCTTGATCCTTTTAAATAAAGACTGTTTTGGGGTGGTGGGGGGAACAAAGCAAAGCACTAGCTGGGTGTCGTTGTTGTTATTACACTTGAAATCTGAATGTTGGAATGCTCCTTCCTCTTAATTGAACAGTCAGATTCATGCAAAAGCTAAACTGAGTGGGCAGTGTCTGGCTAAATCTCTGCCTTCAGTGGCTGTAGCTTTGGTCAGATGGGAGGGGACCCGAGGAGAGCTGTAGTGCCTCCCAGGAGAGCCAACCAGGTTAGTCAGTGCTTTGTCCCTTCATGTCATGAAGACCTCAAAGTGTTGTGTTCTCACAGCTGCAGCACCTTCTTCTAGTTCTTAACTGTCTTCGTACTGATTTTTCTTTTTTCCTTATATCTGCTCAGAACCTCCCCTGCTTCAGCTGGTGGCCGTTACCACTCATTCTCCCACCACATAACCACCAGTGGTTAATTAGAGCTGGAGCCTGGTTCCAGTTTCTCAGTAACGTCCACTTGCGTGTTGGAGGGTCTCCTGAAGTGGAAGTTCCTCCTAAACCATTTCATCTCCAGAATTTTTAGGAGCTTTGCTGGATGGTCGAGCCACGTGTTTAGATTCAACTCCTACAATGAAAGACCTCAATAATTTATGTGTAAACACTTCCCAGGATTTGCCAGCTGTGATTTGGAGGAGGTGACGTTCAGGATCCCTCCTTCGGACAGAGTTAGGGTACAAGTGTGTAACACACCCTGCGGCGCAGGCGCCAGGCTTTGGCTGCTGAAGTTGCCAAAGCTGATGCTCAGGCCATGCCAGGTACCCTCAGCTGGGCATCTCCGCACCCCTCTGAACCCTGAGATTCTCAAAGCGATGGTCCATGGGAGGCCTAGGTGTGCTTAAAGCAGGCTGAGCGGGGTCACCAAACATGCGGCCATCACTGTCGTCCACGCACAGCTGCTGGGAAAGTTAGGACACGGAGATTTTCTTTTGGAAAAGAAAGAGAGCATGGGTGGCCAGAGCACTGGGTGGACATCCCGAGCCAGGGGTAGCTCACACCATGCATCCCATCTCCCACCCATGCGGTGCTTCCAAGCTGGAGCAATGCCCTGCATCATTTTTGTTGAATTAGGATCACAACAGCCACAAATGCAGGTTTCTGAGAGTTAGAGAGAAAAAAGTCCTGGGCTGTTCTCGGTGAGGGTGGCGTTAACCGTTTCCAGGACAGCTGGACTGATGGATCCCTGCATGAAGTATGGACAATAAGTGGCCCAGAACCCGTCATCCACAGCCACACTCAAAACCTGTATTTTCCTCACTCTCCTGGCCTCATGTTTCTTTGCAGAGGGTCAAGGAGTGGGGAAGAGCGTGTAAAGCCTGTTCCTGACCCACCTTTGTCATTTCCTCCTGCTCAGTTCACTCTCCTGGAGCAGTTTGAACCCTCTCATGGTGAAAAAGCCATTGATGGCCTCCAGGTCTCTCGCTCTAGGCTGGGGCTGTAGCTGTCGGCTGAGGGCACCACCAGGACTCACGTGGCAGAGACGACCTGTGTAATGGCTGGTTTCCAAAATATGCTGAAAACTGTCAGCATTACAGCTTCGAAGCCCTAAATTAATTGGGGAGAAGCAGAACTTCCAGGCACCTTTCCCTGATCACTGTTTCTTATTTGATGGGCTCAGTGAATCTTCTTGTTGCCTCCTTTACTGGGGGGCAGTTAAATTCATGGCTTTACCTGCAGAGCTCAAAATCACATTAATTCAGAAATTCCTGAAAGCTGGGACCACTGAAGGAGGGAGAATGTTTCATGGAAGGGGTGTGAGGGGAGCTCAGGGCCGCTGAGCCTGCTGGCTCAACGGCTGCCTTGTCCCATCTGATCAGCTCCTGGTTGTAGCCTGGGTGTTCCTTTGAGATGCTTTTCAGTGAACACTCCTATAGAAATACAAGACTCTTGTTTTTCTTTAAAAGAAAATGTACTGTAAGTTTTTCTTCTAAATCCTTGTGACCGTCTTTGTTATGAATCCTTGCACGCAGGAGAAACGAGCCCTGGAGCGGAAACTCTCTGAAATGGAAGAGGAGATGAAGGTAGGAAATAATCAATTCCCTCTCTTTGTTCCTTTTTTTTATGCTTTATATTAACATCTTTTTGGGATTGCCACCCAGGAGTAGGGTATTAAACGTGTGCACAGGAGGGACTTGTGTTACGTCTGAGCGTGTTCCTCTGCGCAGTCAGAACGGCCACGTTCTCCAAACAAGAAATACTAATAAAACTGTCCGATTATCTGATTGCACCGTATGTTTAATGTGTTATGCCATTTGATCCGAGAACTGCGAAAGCTGTTCTCTTCAAATGCTTTCCAAAACTAACCTTTTGTGGCATCAATGAGTTTCAGTGTGCTGATCCTCTGTGCTCTGAATAGTCTGCAGCCCGAGCTAAGCCGCTGTGGTTCTCTCCGGATGGGTAAGAAGACAAAGCTGGCTTTTGAGATCACGCACACGAGCCCAGGACAAAACACAGCGCGATTGTATTTCTGTACTCCCCTCCTAAAGCATGTCACTGGAAGGCTGGGTCAGCCTGGAATAGATTTTGGCCGAGAGGAATTTTGCTTCCTGATGAGCTGTGCCGCATGGCTCACTGTCACCAGGCACGGCACCGACTGTGCCCTCGCCTTCCGCTCTCGGGGTGTTGCTTCCAAGGACGGTTCTCCTCCTGCCACCGCTTGGATGCCCGGTGAGCGTGGGGCTGGCGGGGAGCACCGCAGAGCAGGGAGCAGAAGCTTTGGCCGCCTGAGTACACCTTCACACTGATTTTGCAGCGTTCCATCATTTTACACTCTGTTTTGATGCTCGTGTTCACAGAATGCCCCCCCTTTGCTCTGTGCCCCGCGCTTTCATTCCCTTTGAGCATGACCCAGGTGGGACCGAGCTGCTGTGAGAAGGAAGGACCCCCCTTGAGAGCTGGGAGCACTGATGGAAACGATGTTCTGCCCACCCTGGAGGAGATTCCAACTTTATGTTTCTATTTGAAGCTTCACATATTTACTGGGCAGATATCTTTGAAAGGCCCCGTTGGCTCATGCTGCATCTTCTACTGCAATAAGTGGCAGAAGGATTTGGTGGAGTCGTGCTGTAAAGGCTCTCTTGTTCTCGCGCAGAGGAGAGAATAAGTGTGGATGTGTTAGGCCAGAAGAGGAAGGAGAAGTATGCCTAAATTCCAAATTCTTTGTTCAGTGAACAGGTAGTAGCCTTTAGCTCCAGAGATATCTTCCTCTAATTACAGAAATCTGGCCTTCGAGAGAAAATGCAGACAGGAGCAGTTTGTGTTGTTTCTTCCACTCTCCAGCTCGCTCTGCAAACCAGCTCAGGCCATGGAGTGAGAAGACAAATTGGTGTCCTCTAGTGGCCTGTCGGTTTTGAAACTTTTATATTGGTTCGGAAAGCAATGAATGAAAAGAAGGTGGCTGTAGGAACTGGTGGACGCCCCCAGAGCCCCTCTGGTTCTGGGGTTCTGGAGCTGCAGATGGATGGAAGCCAAGACGGTGCAAAAGGAGGAGCTCTGCTGGAAGTTTGAGAGGTTCTTATATTGCCCGGAGAGACGTGAGCGAAAGGAGCCTGTGGTCTGACTGAGAATGAGCTATCGGATCCTCCAGAGTGGTACTTACCCTTTGCTCTCTGCTGCGTTCTTCCTGCGTTGAGAACCAGATTGGCCTTTGGTAAGGAGAACAAATAGATGGGAAATTTGGAAATACCTCTTCCAAGGTGCCACTACGTTTCCACTAGGGTTTGTAAAAACTCAAGCATGTGGTGGGTACCTGAGGGCAGTGACGTGTCTTTTTTGACACCCACTCAGTAAAAAGGAGCATAAAATCTCTGAAGATAAAACTGTTGAACTGGAGAAGCACTTTCCATGTCCACTTTCATCGTGCCTTCGAGTGGGAGAGTCAGCCCAGTTGTGTTTGCCTAAATGAAATGGGATAATCTCGGGGAGCATCTGAGTTAATCCCTGGTGTGGAAGTCGAGAGAGGAAAGCAACTCTAGTCATTCTGGTTAGACTTTGGTTCCTGCTTCTCGTGCTGGTCAAATAGCTGTCGAGCAGAATCACAAGGAATAAGCGACTTAAGCAAACCCACCGGTTTCCTTTAGCGTGGGGAGCAGCAAGGGGAAACAGCCAAACCTGCCAGGTCATTAGGTCTCAGGTAATAACTCCTGGTTTGGGGGTTCCTCCCACTGGGCTTTGAACGGAACCAGTCCAGCGTGGCTCGTGTCCAGCTTTTCATCCTGGGGTGTCTGTGTCCATCAGCTGTCTTGGCCAGGGATCTCTCTCCTCTTCTTGCAGCTGATTCCTTAAGGAGGAGCAGGCACCGCAGTCGTCGCAGGACGGTCCTGGGTTTCTGTCACACAAAGGCTTTGTATGTCAGGCTATGAGGGAACGAGCTGTGTTCTCTCATGAGTTTAAGCCCTGCTAACAAAGCAATCAAGGAATGGAGAGGAGCGGGACAAACTCGGTACTCTCAAGAACTGCTTGGTGCCTGCAGACCTGTGAAGGGGACAGAGCAGAGCAGCGTTTTCCTGAGTGCCTGCAGAATTTGACTGGAGATACAGCAACTTGGCTGAGGAAGGAGAAAGAAAATTAGCATTTGTGCTGAACTGAATTCGATGCCAAGTGCCTGAGGTCCCAACTTAACACAGCAATTTTTCTTGAAGGTCACAGAAGCTTCTTTATTCCGTAGCAGCATTGCCCCTCCTGGCTTTGTACCTTGTGCATGCTTTGGGCATTTTTATTTCCCCAAGTGTGGCAGGCACAAAATCCTTTAATTGAAGGCAGGTAGAGCTGAACTAAGAAACCTGCTTTCAGTGAGCCAAGTCTCCAGCAGAGTGATAAGCAATCACAGCGGGATCATCCAGATTCTGGTCTTTGCCCTTGGCTTCAGTCCCAGCTTCCCAGGCAGTGCAAGGTTTCTTGGATAAATAGAAGGCTCCTACCTGCAGCACACACACATTTTACCCAAGTGATCCTTTTTATCGGCTGTGGCAGCGTGCTGAGGCTGAGCTGCGTCTTATCGTGCCAGGCTGAGGTTTCGTGCTATATTGGTATGGAAAAACAAAGGTGATCTCTAAAGCGATCACAATCCTTTCCATCTCGCGTAGCACGGTGCCCCCATTCACATATGTTTGACATTTTCTGCCAGCCAGATGCTCAGCTGTGTTCCCTGTGATAAACCAGAGGACGTTTATTATCCCTGATACCACCAAAAGAAATGACTCCTCCAGTATGAACCGTCCTCTGGCAGCTGCTGGGTGTGATTTATGGCAGCACCAGAGGTGTGATGTCCGTCTGTCCTCACTGAGCGCAGGGGGAGCTGGCACAGGTGGGACAGATTGGGTGATGGGTGAGATCTGGTGAAAGGGGACCTCACCACCAAGATGTCCCTGGAGCTCTCTCTCTGGCGGTTTGTTGGCCATAGCTCCGTCTCAGGACCTGATGACTTACCTGGTGTCAGACTTGCGTTGGTGTAGTCCAAGTAGAGGGGTTCTTTGTCAGCTTGATGCCCTCGGGGAGCTCAGACCCCATCCTTTGCCGTCTCCCTGCACTCACCTGCCTGGGCTTCCACTGGTTTTGCAAGGTTTTTGGGCAAGGTGTCTTCATTCCTTAACAGGGAGCAGAGGTTGTGCTGTTGAGTAGCCAGAACCAAGCTGCTGGATGGGAGCTACACAAACACTTCTCTTTTATACAGGAGTGAGCCCTCGGACAAAATGTCCTGGGGTGCAGCAGGTTCCTTGCCGACTGCAGCCAGCTCCATGTCAAGCAAGTTGGGTGGATGTTCATGCAGGTTCTTTGTATACAGTAGATCTGCCCGTGCAGCCTCTGGTTCAGGACAGACAGTGATCTCTCTCTGAGCACTTTCTGCTGACTAAATGGCAGAAAGAAATCCCCTTCCATTAGACCCTTCCCTCCGACTCCTCCCTGCCCTCTCAAGCTCACGAGTAGGAGGACACGGGGAAGAGCATGTTGGTTTGCAGGCAGGACAGAACCTGCTTTGGTTCTGGGCTGGGATTTTTTCATTTGAACTTAAAACTACTCTTCTCGTGGCTGTTTCCCTCCCCCTGCCCAGAGTCTGTGCTCCTTCCACCACGGAGGAGGGTTTCCTGTGGCCACGCTGCCTGAGGAGCCGTTGGGAGGCAGGAGGGACGGGAGGATGCTCAGAAAGCAGCTCTGCAGCCCTGAGCAGCTCCTGGCACCCGCGCTGGGTAGAAACGCCCAGCGTATGGTTTTGCTGTAGCATCACCCGGAAAAATGTTGTCCTTGTACAAGAAATGGTGGTGTCTGCATGGCTTTTACTGTTTCCCTGTTTCGCCTTCCTCTGCTTTTATGTTCTGTACCTCCAAGTTGCCACTCTACCTGTGCTTGCCCCAGCCATGGGGCTCGATGTCTGCACCCTCCTTTGCCCACTTTTTGTAACCGAGAAAACCACGTTTTCACGTGCCTCCTGTGTCAGATGCTGTCACTCCAACTCCTCCAGTTTAAGTCAGCGGTTTAAGGGTCTGACTTTTCACCTCTGGAGATCAGAGAGAAATTGAGCCCTGGGACAGAGAAGAGATAAATCTGGGCAGGGCTGAAAATCCCCCACATGCCCCAGACCTTTTGGGCAGGACTGAAGCGAGGGATGGACGGGGTAGGTGTCTCGGCAGGCTGCTGGGGGACAGTAACACTCCCAGGTGCTTCAGTCTGTGCCTTTAAAATCTCACATGAGGCTCTGGTCACTGTTTGCTACACAAACCCACTTTAACCATTAGAGATACATGAAGAAAAAGAGTTTTAAAGAAATTCTCGTTTGCCAGCAGTGTTTTCAAAGCCTGCGTAGGTGGTAAGTCGATGGTGATAGTTCTCTCAGTAGCTCCTGAGTCCCGGGGGCCATGAGCTGCTCACTGGCTGGGTAAACTAGAATAGAACTGCAAGAGGCTGTCCTGCTTTGTGGTGGGAAATCCCTTTATTTGACCTTTTTAAAGGCTTTGGGGCACCTGGAAAAAGGGATGGTTCCCAAAACATCCCCAGCGCATTTAAGGCTTTCTCCATACACATCTGAGCTGCTGCCCACCCAGCACTCACTGCTACTAATTTTTCTTTTATTCTCTTTTTTCCTTTTACTGCTTGTGGACTAAATTCACGTTTCTGTGCCCTTTTGTCTTCGTGGTGTGTTTTCTCTGTATTTTTCTGTCCACTCCTCTCACTCTCTGCAGAATCTCCACCAGCTCAAACAGATTCACACTCTGAGGCAGATGAATGAGCAACTGCTGGCTGAAAACAGGGCTCTGACCCGGGTCGTAGCCAGACTTTCTCTGCCTGCCAAACCCTCCGAATCAGAGGAGCTGTAGCTGCTTTCCCTCCGGCTCATCTCGCCTCCCTCTTCCACTCTTCCAGGCAGGTCTCCGCTCCCTTGGCCGGGCTGTCCCCCCCTTCGCCTCACTGCTCCCGGGGGTGTCTGATGCAGCTTGTGGCTCGAAAGCAGCATGTGGCACAGGAAAAGCCAAAAGCATGGTGTTCCCGCCCGGCTGAAGGCAGGGTTTCGCTGGAGGCTCTGTGGGGTCCTGCTGATGTTTGCTCTGCTTTGGCAGATGGCGCTGACCTCGCCGTTTCACTAACAACTGCACCGGGGGCTTGCGCGTCGTCACAGACGGGGTCCACGTCTCCCGTCATTCAGGAGAGCAGAACCGGGAGGACGGGCTCCGTAGGGTCGGGTGGACGGCGCTGGGATGCTGCTGAGGAGTGATGGATGGATGGATCAGCTGCTTCCCTGTGGCTTAACACCAGCTTTGGGGCAGCTGGTCAGTGGCAGTGGGTCCGGCCAGCAGCTCCCTCTCCATTACCTTACCTTGAAATAGGTGGTTTATGCTACGTGTCCGCTCATAATATAATTCTTTTTTAATTGGACTTAGTTCCATGAGAAGCTGGCAGCCAGCAAACAGGATTGTCCAAAGTCAGAATGAACAATGTAATAGATTTCTAGGGATGTTGTGAAAAGTGCACACTTTAGACAGGAGGGTGGCTTTCAGAAAACCCATAACTGGACAGGCCCCAGCAGGTTTCCTTGGACACTTGAGCAAAGAGAACAAGCTCCTTCCCTCATTTTAAAGAACCCGAGTTCAGTTGTGGAGCCCGAGTTCAGCCGCTGCAGCATCCCCTCAGCCTGCGAGGGAGGACAAGCCACCGGGGCCGGCCAGATGCGCTTTCCTTTTTCATCTTCTGTTTTAAATTCAGCGCAGAGCAATTAGTGTTTGGAATCCAAGGGCAAGCCTTCCGTAAGCTTTGCCCTCGCACATCACGCAGTTAAATTACATCATTTCTTGCTAATTCATTGGTTCGGTGCTAAAATAGAGCTGTAAATGCTTCTTTCTTAGGGCCCTACCTGTCTTTTGCAGGTTAGTAGGGATATTCAAGTCCCTTCAGACATTGCTATTTTTTAAAAAAAGGAAGCAGCAGTATGCTCTCCTGGGCTGGAAGTGGCACTAAGGCATAAAAAAAAAGTCTATTCTTAGCACGCAAATTATATCAAGGATGATTAAGCGTAGAAACAAACTAACCAGGGGAATTGTGGCTTCCTCTTTCCGGGAGTCTCAGCTCCAGACCCCGTGTGTGTCGCAGGGGGTGGTTCGTGTTGTGTGGCCTGGATTGTGCAGATGGACAGATTAAATGATCTCACCAGCTTTCTTGTTTAAATCTGTGAGAGTATTCTCGACCCTGTCACTGACTCACTCCTTCTCACAAGGGCTGAGTTTAAGTCATTCTCCTTCCCAACCTCCTCTGACATCTGAGAGGGAAAATTGAGCAAAACTATTTCCAGAGAAATAGTTCTACCTTGGAGAAATCATGTTTCCCAAACTGTAAGTCACCGGTCTCTCGTTTGCTCCGAGGAAATACTGGCGTTATCGCTTTCCTCCTGCTGCCCCCTCTCTGCTCTGACATGCCGGGGTCTGGGCAGACCCATCCTTCCCGGCGTGTCGGTGCTTTGCTGCTCCGTGCTGGTGGCCGGGCTGGGGGAGCCGTGTCTGGGGCTCTGCTGAGGGTCTCTCAGCTCCTCTGGTTGGTCCGACGCAGGATGTTGCTGGTACCTGGAAACCTTGTCTCGCCGGTGCCTGTAGGCACCACGGCTGTACAGTAGTGTCACTGTCACAAATTCTGACAGATTTACCATGCTCTTGCAGCAGTGCTGCTTCTCAAAGAATCTCATTTTCCAAAATCCAAATAATTTCTGAAGTGCCACCTTCTCCAGTGTCACAAGTAACCAGCCTGTAGCCCAAACCTGGCTTTACACCGACGCTGCGGCACGGTCAGCGTCACGGTCAGCGTCACGGTCAGCGTCACCGTCCCCTGTGGCTCGGCCACGTCCCTCCTTACCCTTCCCAATCAGACACTGATAAAGCCTCCGTTTTCAGGCCCCTGCATTTCCAGGCTGCTTCACACGCGGTTGTTTTCACCCGGCTCGAGGCTGCTTTGCTTTGAATTGGCCTGGGAGGAATGAAATTTCCTAAGGTCGATTGTTATTTTTCAGGGAGCTTTGCTGGAAACTGGTGGAGTGGGGTTACAGCCAGGAGACTTTTCAAGCTTTACGTGTACTTCTTCCTTTTCAAATAAATCACCAAAGTTGCCCATGTGTAAGGCATAGCCACCATCAGAGCTTCCAAGAAGCTGTAAAACCAGGCTGGTTCCTCTCTGATGTGGCTTCTGGGAACCTGTGACACATTATCTCTACCAAAGCAAGTGGCAGAATTTCCTATCACCACCTTATTGCAGGGATGGACACAATCAGGACCGCAAGGCCACCCCGAGCAGTGACGCAGAGGGGACAGGGACTGTCTCAGACCCCAGTAGGTGGCTGACCTGTCGCGGTGTGCTGGGCTGGACAGCACTGGGCCGATGGGATCCTGGGCTGCGTAGGGAAGAGCGTGGCCAGTAGGTGGAGGGAGGTCATTCTCCCCCTCTGCTCTGCACTGGGGAGGCCACAACTGCAATACTGCGTCCAGTTCTGGGCTCC
>JAOXNO010000014.1:785487-802026 GCA_028565335.1 Limnodromus scolopaceus | reverse complement strand
GCCCAACTCTCCAGCCTGTCCAGGTCTCGCTGGATGGTGGCACAGCCTCTGGTGTGTCAGTCACCCCTCCCAGTTTTGTATCGTCACCCAACTTGCTGAGGGGACATTCCATCCCTTCATCCAGGTCATTGATGAATATACTGGACTGGATCCAGTACTGACCCCTGGGGAACACCACTTGTTATGGACCTTCAACTAGATTCTGTGCCCCGAATCACGTCCTCACTGTGTGTGATCACACTCGTGTCTTGGGGGGACCCGGGCCCTCAAGGGGTTCCCCCTGTACCCCCATCCCTCCATCATCCCTGGGACCTGCCCCCCGCCACGGACACCTGCCCCGAGCCCCTGCAGCAAGACCAGAAGGGAACCTGGGCTCCTTTCTTTCAGCTCGTTTCTTTAATAAGGAGACAGATATCGTTACAAAATAACCATTTAACGATAAGAGACGGAAACAACAGTCCACACGAGAGGAAGGGGCTTTAAAAGCAGCTTCCGCCGGAGCCGAGCGCTGCGGGGCCGGGACAGGCAGAGTGGGGCCGGGGTGGGGGGTCCTGGGCTCCGAGACACAACCCCTGAGCCTGGGGCTCCCCAGGGAGCTGCTCCTCCCTCCCAGGTTTTGGGGGGGAAAAAGGAAAAGAAAGCCGAGCTTGTTGCCAAGCCTGGTGGATTCACCTCCTTTTAACCCCGGGGGACTGAAGCCGAGCGTCCCCGTGGCACGGCTGGGGTTTGCCAGGAGCGGAAAATGCCCAAAGCGGAATTTTCTTGTCCCCAAAACGGAAACCACCCAACTGGACACGGCAGAAATAGCCCAAATTGCTCTGAAAAGCCTTTTCACCACCAGATCTTCGCCGCATCCCAGCCTTTCCGTTGCAGAAATGCCACCAGCAGGTCAGCCCCGGCGCCTGTGCCCAGCTCTGCCCTGTCCCCTCACCCGGCAGGATGGTGGCTTCTGTGGCCACTGAGGCAGTGGCCGCTGGAGCTCATCCTGGCAGTCGGGCTCCGCCGCTGAGCCCCATGGAACCGGGGGATGGTGGACACACGGGGAAAGGGGGTCACGGCTCACCTGTGGGCCTGTCCCCATGGGGTCCCGGCACACTGTGGTCTAATATGGCTTCTAAAGTTGCTCTGAGGGTGAAATGCACCAACGCGACACAGGACGCCGAAGCCACGATGTTGCCGCTACCGGGCCATGGTTTAAATGCGACAAGATACAGGAACAAGACACACACATGGAAGTCACAGCTGCGTCGGTGACGGCTCACCCTCCACTGGTGGGACTGGCTTGGCATGCTTTGCTTCTTGGCATTATTTTCTTCTTTTACATTTTAATTTTTTTATTATTATTATTCATTTATTTGTGGGAAAATAGGGTGGTGGAGAGCACTGGGGCGATGAGTTTCGTTTGTCGACGTCTCTGCCTCGCTGGAGAGACGTGGTGGGGACGGCGGCGGCGAGCGGAGGGGCAGAGCGTGGCTTTAACCATGCTGCTACGGCTACAGGCTGCGGCTCATGCACTGCTCATGGTATATACAGCTACGTCTCCATACAGTGCTAACTACACACGGCTAAGGGGGGGTCAGAGGCAGCGCAGATGGCTTTAATATGTTGGTTGGTTTTCCCTTTTTCATTAAAAAAAAAAATTAATTATGTATTAAAGTCACGGTTTCCATCCCCCTTGCAAGGCTTATAGAGTCCGAATGGAACCAGATGGGGGGGACCCCTGCTCCTGGTGAGGCCCCGGGCGATGCGGTGGGTCCGGGGGTGCGAGGGGTTGTGGAATGCATGGGGGGCACATGGGGGTGCGTGGGGGGTGCATGTGTGCAGGCGTCGTGCACACCTCTGACACCCGGGGAGAGCTGTGGGGCCACACACTCGCAGGGCTCCAACAGCTTTTTAGGGCGCTTTCCAATTCCTGCATTTTTAACCCATTTCCACATAAGGCAAACGCCCCCCTCCCCCCCGGTGCCCGGATGGACTCCGAAATGAGTTCGAGACAAATGGACTCTGAAATGAGACTCATTCAAGAGCCCAAATCCTGCCAGTGTCCCCGGCCGAGGGACATCAGCCACCCCCGCTTCCCCATTAATTAAAAGCACCCCAAGATTTCTCCCCCTTCAGCTAAATGATCAGGACAGGACCTCATTTGCTGACACATCCAGTAGGAAAAGGGACTAATTAACGCTGGAGAAGGCCCTGCAGGGGCACTCACTTGATGACCCACAAAGCCCTGTAGCCCGGTGTGGCCCCAGTGCCACCTTCACCCTGCCGTTCCAGTGGCCAGCCTCCAGGACATGGGTGTGAGGACCCTGACACATGGACCAACTGCAGCCGAGGTGGTGGTGGAAGTGGTCTTTGGAGGTCTCTGGTTCAACCACCCCCACCACCAGATCACAGCTTGGCAAACCGAGCCCCAAACCTCCCCCAAGGACAGACATCCCTCCCTGGAGACCTGTCCCAGAGCTGCAGATCCCTCCAGGGGAAGGGGCTCATCCCTGCATCCAACCTTAACCGCCTGAGCTGTTTCCCATCATCTCCCCACCTCCAGCCAGGACTGAGATGTCCTTTGGGGGACACAGGGGGCTTCTGGGGGTGAGCTCAGTTTTGGCACTTTGTCCCCAGGCTCAGGACACCCTACACTGTGGTCCCAGCCTGGGTGTTGGGTCCCCAGGGCATCCCTGGCCGCACCCCGGAGCTCCACTTCTCCACTGCAAGCCACTGTCCCTGAAGATGCATGACCCTTCGCTGCTTAACTTCTGCCAAAACCTCATTAAACCAAGTCCAGGAAAGCAAAGTGGAGCAGGGAGCACGAGGCTGCTGGGGGTCAGAGCTGGGACGGGGACACCAGCTCACATGAGTGCTCCAGTACAGACTGGGCTGAACTGGGCAGGGCTGCTGGACCCTTTCCCAATGCTCGCTTTCCAGCTCAGGTGCTTGGTCTTGCAGTAGGAGAAGTGGCACCGAGAAGCTCTTGCCCACTGCCAGGGACACAGATATGGCTTACACCCCTGAGAGGAGCGGGACAAGGGGGATCCAGGAGCCAGCGGCCCGGTGGAAAGCAGCACCTCAGGGGGGCTGGGGCCTTTGGTCCCTTGCTGGCCACAGGCTCGCTCTCACTCTTCCCACCTGCATCATGGCAGTGGGATGCGGGGATGGGGCTGGAGCTCCCCATAGCCCCCTGGCTGGCCCAGGGCTGCGCTGCGGTACCCACAACAGGGCTGAGTCCTAGGGACGCACGATGGCCTGCAGGGAAGCACCTGGAACCACTCTGGGTGGCTGCCCCCCTCCCATTTGGAGACCTCTCAGCAGAAATCTGCATTGTGGAAGCATCTGGATCTACAAGTTTCAACCAAGATGATGGGACCCACTGGCAAATCACCCAGACCTGTCCTTGTTCGGCCTTTGGGGACATGATGGCCACTTGACAGAGGTGTTGGTGGCCCACACTGTGCTGCCGTTGCATGCACATCCCACTGTGTCTCCTCAGAGCAGAACCCCCAGGGTTCCCCACACTCAGACCAGCACCCATTGCTCCAGCTGCAACACTGAGGGCTTGGCAGCCCAACACCCCTGGTCCCTGCAAACCTCTCCCCAGAAGAAGCCAAACCTGGAGCTGGCTGGGGGCACTTGGCTATCCTTGGACTGAAACCATGGCTCTCACCTTTCCTGGACAGAAGGAGGTAGGAGAGCAGGAGCAGGAGGCACCTGGGTCTCCCACAGAGTGTCTTCTCCATCATTTTGATGTCCACGCAGCTGTTCATGCCCCAAGCAAGCACAGTAGGTCTGGTCATCTCGCACTCTGAGGCTCCAGTATCACCTCCATGCAATGTTCAATGGTTCCCCACGTGAACCCAAGGGAAGGTCGGTGGCAGCAATGCTGCGGGCTGGTGTCGCAGCCGCTGGGGAAGGTCCCAGGTGGGACTTGGAAGGGTCCACCTGGAAGGGATGGTGAGCAGAGGTGATGGGACATGCAGCAGAATGGAGCAACGCTGAGGAATGAAAAGAACCATCTGTGTCTTTAACCTCTTCCCCTGGAAGCTATTGGGACTGTCTGGAAACCCTTCCACAGCCATCAAAGGGTATTTCAGCTTAAAACAGAACAGAAAAACCAAAACCAAAGGTTGCGTAACTGAGGTATCAGTAGCTCTGGGTCGCCCCCACTGTCCACAGTGCCGAGCCGCGCTGGCCGGCAGATCTTCCTATTTGTTTTTCCCGAGAGCTGCATCTACTTCTTCCTCTGGCTTCAGCGAGTGCCACTGGGCAATGGGCCGCCGGGGGTTGGCCAGCATGTCGGACCAGTGCCGCAGCTCTGTGCCGGTGGAGTTGCAGCCCGTGAAGATCTTGCCGATGGCTTCGTTCTTCCCCAGCTTGTCATAGTCCAGCACCGTGATGACCACTTGCACTTTCTAAAGGAGGAAACCTTCTTTAGAGGGGTGGAAAGTACAGAGGCCAGGACTGCTCCATGGCCTCCATGCTGTCCCCAGCCCCAGGGTCAATCAACAGGGCACCCCAGGGATCCTCCAAGGCTGAGCCCTGCCATGGCTTGTTTTGAGGCAGGGTCCTCTCCATGACCATAACTTCCTCCACTTCCTTCCCCGAGGAGCCCAGGCCCTCAGAGCCACATTGGGGGCGCAGCTCATCCTGACATGGCCATCTGGGAAAGGTCACCAAGAGGTGGTGTGGGGCTGGGCAAGAGCTGTGGGCTGCAGGGCTCGATGGGGCTGGGCTGGGGCAAGGGGCACATGCTAAGTCTTGGAGAGGATATGGAGGGGCACAAGGCACATACCAATGGTCCAAAATACCCCTAGGACCACTGGGGCTTCCCTGCTATGCTTGGGGTGAGCACCATAGGACCAGGAGTAGAAGAAAGCCCCATTCCAGTTGGGATCTTGGTTGGGATTAGATCTCCCATGGGCACTGCCCAGTCCCTCACCTCTGCCCCTGCACTAGGTGCCCTCAGCATCAGCACAGGTCCAGGTTGCAACTAGGCATATTTCATGGGTGACTGGACCAGGAGGCTGTCAGGAGCCGCCCAGGCTACTGAGAAGTCTGGGACATGGGCTTGGGCAGCTGCAGACTTCTCCCATTGCCCTCACCCTGCCTGCCTCCCAGGGAATTCATCGGACAAACCTGTATCTGCTCAAAGGGGATCTCAAAGCTGAAGGACTCATTGAAGTAGGGGTTCAGGGTCTTCTTCTTGACTGTGGTCTTCTTCTTCTTCAACCTCTTGCCATTCTGCAGCAGGTGGATCTTCACATAGGGATCTGGGGGGGATAGGAGGGTGCATCAGCCAGGGCTGAAATGCTCAGGGGACACTATCAGCTAGGTTCCAGGAGAAGTCTCAGCCTAGGATGAGGTGCACCATGGGGTAAAGAGAGCTCCCCAAGTAAAGGTGCTCAGAGGTTTGTGGAGGCCAAAACCAAAATATTTGGAGTGGAGAGGATTTGAGGGAGCAACTAGCCAAGGGATGGAGCTCTTCTGCATCCTGTGGATCCCCTTGTAGAACAGCTGGGGACAGTGGTGTGACACTGGTGGGTGCTCGCCTGTCTCTCCCTGCCAGACTGATGGCCACAGTGTCCTTCCCCAACAAAGGATGTTGAGACACCAATAGTGGGGCAGGAGGAGGATGGCCACGAGCCAACACCCACCTGAGAGACCCCCGACATCCATCTTCTTCAGGTTCTTGGCCTCCAGGATGCAGACAGTGAGTTTCCCAGCCGTGGGCACGTACCGGAGGGAGATGCAGATATCTCCTAGCTTCTCTGGCTGCCAAGCAGAGCAGGGAGCAGATATCAAAGCCTTGCCAGTGCGTCATACCACAGTGTCGGTACACGGTCCCACAGGCAGGTCACTCCAAACCCTGTTCAACCTTCAGTGCAGGCACAAGCTGGTGCCCCATGCACAGGCACAAGGGTTTGATCACTTGGGGCTGGGACAGGCCAGTCCCAGCACAGCGCCCAGACATTTATACTCTTCATTTTTGTTACAGAAAGGCTTTTTGCATGTGGGAACAACATGGGCAGACCACGGCTAG
The DNA here is from genome assembly GCA_028565335.1 of Limnodromus scolopaceus. Lineage (NCBI taxonomy): Eukaryota > Metazoa > Chordata > Aves > Charadriiformes > Scolopacidae > Limnodromus > Limnodromus scolopaceus. The sequence goes on along the minus strand of JAOXNO010000014.1, from coordinate 795,995 downwards.
GACATGCATGGCATTCAGGTGGGACCCTACAGCAATAGCCATCCCGAGCACTGTGGGATGGCCCAGAAAGCAGAGCTCACTCCATGGCCACCCCACACCTCAACCCTTCTGGCCAAGAGCTTCAGCTGGCCGAGGGTCTTGCACCAGCCCAGCTCTCACCTCCTCCTTCTCGCCACTCTGCAGGTCCCGCCACTCCTCAATGGGCTGGCCCAGATCCACTGTGTTCATGGGCACCTTCACCTCACCGATGATGTCGTGTTTGGAGAAGCGATCAAAGTCATAGATGGCCATCACTAGTGTCTTCCCACCCAGTTCCTGGTAGGGGACCTGCACAAAGAGGGCCACCGAGCTGACAACTGGCTCAGAGGAGCCCAAACCACAACCACCCACTGCCAGCAGCAAGAGTCCAAGTACAGGACCAGGACATGGCCAGGGGGAAAGATGGGAGTGAGAGACAAGGTCCCCTATTGTTGGTAGGGGACTCACCTTGAAGGTGAAGGTCTCATTGAAGGCAGGGTTAAGTGTCTTCTTCTGCACTTTGGTCTCGTACTTTTTCTTCTTGTCAGGGAGCAGGAACACCTTGACGTATGGGTCTGAGGTGCCACCCATGTCCAAAGCTGGCAGTTCAGCAGCTTGGAGGATCCCCACTGTGAGCTGCAGGGGGGAGAGGAGTGTCTTAAGCAAGACAGGCCAGCTATGCACTGCAGATGCCAAAAGCTTGTCTCCAGACCAACGTGGGGCAGGACTCCTTGTGGCACAGCACCCAGCTCCCCGCTCCTTCCCATGCCACCCAGCTCCAACAGGGAGACTTCTCCTCTCAAATACCCTCCCTGGGCAAACCCCACTCCCTCATCTCCTCAGCCAAGCCCCAGCCCCTCCATCACCTGGTTCGCCTGGAAATCGTAATCCAGTGAGAACTGCAGCTTGCCCAGGTTCTCTGGCTCCTTCTCCTCCTCCTCGCCTTCCCCCTCTGTCAGACCCGTCTCCGCATCATCGTCGTCCTGTTGATCCTGCAATGGCAGCCAAGGTGCCCAGCTCAGCAGCAGGGTCACATCCAAGTGTCCCCATCCCCACACTGCTGGGGACCTCCAGGACCCCAACCCCACTGGCATCTCTAGCCCTGGGTTCTCCCCATGAGGGGCAAGGAGATAGCCCGCACTGGGGACATAAAGCACCAGGAGAGCAGCCCTGGGGTGGCCCTGGCTCTGCCCACAACCACGCAGCTGCTGAGGACACCCCGTGCTCAGTGCTAGTCCAGCCGAGATGGTGTGGGAGCTGCCCCAGGGCGCTGGGACATGGGGTCAGCTCCAGGGGGGCGAGGCTTGGTGCTTGGATTGAGGGGCTGCATGCAAGCAACCTACTGCTTGGGGGAGCCCTGCAGCCAGTGCTAAGGCCTTAGCACAGCCATTTTATTAACTTTGTAATAGAGACCCAACCTAATTCTCCTATGTCTAAGGCAAAGCCATCCCTCTCCACACTTCTCCAAGCCATGGTCCATGGGGTGTGAGCCCCAGATCCTCATCACTTCGCTGACATGACCCCAGGTCCCCTGTCCCACCCTGGAAGCAGACAATGGAGAAGGAGGCTCGTGGTGGCACCTACCATGGAGGGTGTCCCAAGACGGAGAGGGAACACACAGACAAGGCAGCAGGGAGGAAAGACAGTGAGAGCAGCAGAAGGGAAGAGAGCCATGTTACAGAGAGCACTGACACGGAACCATAGTGTGGTGGGGAATCAGGGTTTGTATGGCCCTGTGGAGCCCCAGGGGACAGCAGTTCTTGCCCTCCACTGGGCAATCCCACCCCACATCTCCCACCTCCAAGGGGGCATGTGGATGGGCAGGTCTGATGGAGCATCTCCACTCAGCACTCCGCGCTCCAGCCCTTCCTGCCAGCCCGTGGTGCCCACCTCGCTCTGAAGAACAGGAATGGACACCCAAAATCTCCCACTCCCTCCAAATGGCCCTGGGTTGGGCTGATGAATTGAAATGACTGGGATCGCCCCCAAATTCGATGGTACCAAAGCCTCCTTCCTGATCTCCCCTCCTGGCCCCCAAGACAGGGAGACAGCCCCAGATCCACTCCATGCACCAGAACATGCCTCTTGAGCAATGGCTTTTTGGGGACCTCCCCCATGCTGGTTGGGCTTTTGATCTGGTGGCCCTTCCCCCTCTGCTGAAAGCACAGAGAAATGAGAAGGCAACTCCAAGGAAGGCAAGGAGACACAAGGGATTAAATTAACATTCAAGTGAAGCATCAGTTGGTCCAGGGCAGCCTGAGCTTGGTCCCACCCAGACCACCAGGCCCTGGAAGAGGATAGTGCTGCTGTTTCAGCTCCAGGCTCATGTCTGCGCTGCCCCACCTCAGGATCCTGGTGGCTCCATCCCCCTCTGCTGCCTGAGCTACAAGTTCCCCAACAGTTTATAACTCAACCAGAGGGATCGTCCTACAACATCAAGTGCAGGTCAAGGCCAAGCAGTCCAGAAGAACATCACCTGGTTGCCTGACTTCATGTCCTTCATGTTCATGGCATTCTTCATGCCTTTGCCTTTCTCTTTCTTGTTCTTCTTCTTCTTGCAGCAGCACTTCTTGCAGATGCAGAAGCAGCAGGTGAGGATGAGGAGTCCAGCTACCACCGCGATGGCAATGAGGGCCCAGGGTGGCACTGTGGACCAAAGTCACATCATCAGCCCCCAGCTCCCTCCCAGCCCCAGCCACCCCACTGCCTTGCCCCACATGCTGCAATGCACTGGAGCAGTGGTGGGGTCATGAGGAGAGTAATACCTGGAAAAGGAGGCAGCTACTCACAGGGGATCTTGTTGAGCTCATTCATGAACTTGTCCCTCAGCTTGGTGAACATGTCCTCCTTGCTCTCACCGGGCCCCGCAGCCTCGGTGGAGTTCTCCATCGTGGCCACAGGTATTGTGGTGGCCGTGGCCTCTGGGGCCATCATGGATGCTTGCTTGAACGTCATGATGGGTCAAGGGCTCCCTGAAACACAATGACGCCTGGGTGGTCACCCAGGTTACTGCTGACCCCACCCATCCCCATGCCCAAGCTGCATCCCTGAGTGGCCATCTGCACCAAGGACCACATCTGCATTAAGAGCAGGACTACAGCAGAGCACTTGATCTTCTGCTGGAGGGGCGTAGAGCCCAATGGTCATGGAGGACATGAGGGACCAGACACCTGGAGTCTCTCACAAGTGATGGGAAGTGCAGTCGACCCCCACGTTGCCATCTCCAAAGCCACCAGGAGCATCACCTAGCACCATTTCAATGCTGGTGCCAGCTCAGAGCCTCCTGGGGACATTGAGGACACTCCCAGGGGGAGGTTTGCTCAGTGAGGCCCCATGGGATGAGGGAAGGGGTGTTTGCATCCCCAGGAGAGATGAGCAAGGTTTGTTTGGACAAAGACCTCTGGCAGGGACCCATCAGGCACCTGCAGAACCAACACATGGCAGCAGCCAGACCTCACTTCATGCAGGAACCCAGCGCTGGGGTGGGACCCACAGGACTTGCTCCCAGCCCTGGGAGAGCTTCCAAGGATGGGAAAAGTAGAGGAGCAGCACGTTGCTCTTCCTGCAGCCCCAGGGAGCTTTTCCAGGGCACATTTTGAGGATGGATGAAAGCAGAGCCAGCTCCACACAGCATTCGGGGGCTCAGTATCCACGTCCAAGGGTCAGCCCTTTCACTGTGTCACAGGTACCATGTCCTGGGTGGCTCGAGGCTCCTGTCCACCTGCCAGCCCTGCAGAGCCCAGCTCCCCCCACCAGCCCTGATGGGACACGGAGAAGGTGCTAGGTTCACTGCCAGGACTGTAGCACCCCTGGCCCCAGCCCAGCCAGGTCTGAAGCACCCTCCAAGGACACTCAGCCTACAGTCTTGCAGATGTAGCCTTTGCTCCTGCAAGCAAAACTGTTATAAAGTGCCTACATAACCTAAGTTTGGACCCAAAGTGCCACCTCGACCCAGCTCTGGACCCAAAGTGCTCCCAGGACCCAGTTCCAGCCCCAAAATTCCTCCAGGACCCAGCTCCATCTCCAGTGTGCCTCTCTAACCCAGCAGGAGGCAAGGTTGCAAAGTAGGCAAGAAGCCAGGGTAATTAATGGTGTTGGTGGGATTAAGAAAGATAAAGGGCTATCCGGTGGGAGAAGCAAACAGCCAAGTGGGAGTGCAGATAACCAAGGAAGGAGTTTCTGGGGCACGTGAGCTCCAGCATAGGAGGAACCCTCTTTTCTGTGCCATCTCCAGCTGCCTCTTGGGTGAATCAGGCACTGAGTTACACAGTGCTCAGCTCCGTACCCACACACCTTCCTACTGCGCTGCTACTCCCAGGGGGGGTGGGTACAGCAGTGGGGAGCTGGGGGGACCCCAAGTGAGGCAGAGGCTGTCCTTCTCACACCGTAACGGGCCAATTCTGTGACTCCCCCCCACCAAGGTCCCTGCTGTGAGCGCAGGCTTCACGACTCCAACATCTCCCCTTAGAAATAGCTACAGACACCAACACAGGGCTGAGGTTTCCAGGGCTGCTGGTGGCAGCTGGTTGACTTAAAAACCAGGCTGGTGGCAGGTCCTGCTTCTTGGGGGAAGGTCCCCAGCCCTGCACTGGACCCCCCATGGCCTTGGTCCCAGGAGCCAATCTGGGCTGCAGATGAACCCCTCCCTGCAGCATCCCAGGGCCCAGGCTAGCCAGCAGCATCACCTCTCAGTTCATCCTCCATCTCTTCCACCAGCAGCATTTGCACTGGGAATGCCAGAAGTTAGGGCAAACAGAAAAGCATCCATCCCCAGCGCTGCTGGGACCAGCAGGACTGCCCTCCCGGCAGCCACGCAGAGGACAGGGTGGCTGGAGAAACCCCTTTGCGAGCTCACGGGTGGGTTCATCAAGCCGGGCGACATCCCAAACTGGGAGCAAAACCTGGTGTGATCTCCTTTGGGATCAACCTCTCGGAGCAGAGCTGCTGGGATCCACCCCAGCCGGGCAGAGGAAAGAGCTGCAGTCAACAACCCTTCTGCAGGTGGGAGCTTGGGGCTATTTTTCATCTGGTTTGGGGGCTTTTAGGGGGTCCTTCCTGGATTTTGAGATACTTTGTGTGTTTTCCACAGCCACGTGTATCAGAAACTCACTGTTAAAGTGCAAGGAGTGTCTCCCGGCGGTGCAGTTTGTCTGCAATGGGCACAAAACACCTATTTATTGTAAATGCACCAGTTACTGTAAATTGGAGTCCCAGTTGCAGCAGCAACAGCAACACTCAGCAGGAAAACATTCCCGGTGCCCATCGACGGAGGTTTTGCAGACACTTCCCTGCGAGTTCACACCACCCCCGAGCCTCCCCAAGAGCTGCTCGAATAGCTATTCCCTGCCATCAGACAGCGCCCATCACTCTCTTCCCCCATGTTTTTAACGAGCTCGGCATCTTCCTGATGCCACAAAAGCTTCGTGCGAGGCAGGAGGCAAAACACGCAAAGCCCAAAGACATAGTTTAGGTTGAGCTTTCGTGCTTTAGGGGACCGGGGCCAGAAATTTTGGTTGGTTATCAGCCCACAGCTTGTCTGGGACACAGAACTGATAATGGTCTAGAAAATGCCACCCCTGGGTGAGTCCCATAGACCCGTCCCCATGTCGAGGCAGGAGGGTGGTGGAGGATCCGTGCTCACGCTCACACAGTGCAACAGGGAGGGGATGGAGACGTGACCTTGTCACGGTTGGATGAGACCATCTCAGTATCTTCATGGAGGCTCTTTCAAGCCTCCCAGTTTTTTCTTGCAGTCACCCCAACGTCCCAGCCCCAAAGACTTTGGGCAGATGGTGGAGCCTGGTCCTGCTCTGGGCCCACGGCAGGTGAAGGACTTTGATGGTATCAGAAGGGACTCGTCTCAGCTGGGTACCTCCTGTAGCGCAGCCAAAGAGGATGCTTGGGGCTGTCTCCGTGGTGTGGGCTGGGTCCCCAGAGCCACCACAGCGTCTCTCCACCCAAGGCAATGCCAGATCTCTGCCTGACCTCAGGCTTCATGTGCAGGACATGGTAATTCCGAGGACGCAGCCACCGAGGTCCTGGAACTCAGAGGCATCCCTCCTCTCCAGCCTGCACCTCTGAGACCAGTACAGACCACAGTCACCAGCTCCTCCTGTGGATTTATCCATCCTGGATGGCTGTGCAGGTCAATCTGCTTGCACCTGCTCCGCATGGAGCCCCCCAAACATGCTGAGCATCTGAGAGGTTCTCCACACTCCACCAGATCCTCCTCCTGTCCTTGGCCCTCGGATGTGGCCACCTTCACGCCCCATGGAGTGGCTGCAACCACCAGAATCAGCATCACACAGCCATGACACAGCAGCCAGCTCCCAATAACTCAGTGGTGGACAGCACTGGGAAGCTGGAGTGAGATGCTGGAGGTGCCCCACAGCCACCCTGTCCTGCTCTGGATGAATCAGGAGCTGCTGGATTGAACCCCTTGCCCCATGGAGGGTTATTTAAATCAGAGGGCTGGGGGGGCTCCCCAAAGCTTTCCAACTGTCAAGGATACACGGCTTGCTTTCATTTTTTCAGCTGTCTGCTGGAGTCACCATTGGTGCCAGCAGCTCACTGGGCAGTACTGGGTGGCACTGGGAGCTCTGGGCATCCTTGCAAGCCAGCCTGCTGGGAAGAAGGGGTTTGCATGGAGCTCCTTTTTATGGGGGGACAGGGATGGGATGCTGTCCCCTGCTTGCCACGTGGCCATCAGCTCCCCACAGCCCTGCTACGATCTCACAGCCACTTTTCACCCCATAAAACCACCCCTTGGACGGGGAATTTTCCCCTCGTGGGGCAGCCAGAGCATTTCCAGGCTGGGGTCTTGCTGCAAGAAGGGCAACACGAGGGGGATTTTCCCCGCCGCGGAGCTGGGGTTTGTTAGGAGGAAAGCAAAGCAGCCGGAGGAGCGCGGGCGGGGGGGCAGATGCTGCCAGGGGCAGGCTGAGCACTTTCCAGCTCGCTGCAGGCGAAGCAGCGTTTTCGGAACACTCACTCCCTGACCTGACCCGTATTTCTGTGCAAACAGCAATCTCTGCCAGAGCGGGATGGGGGTGACTCTGCAGGCAGCTGGGCTCGGGAAGAAGTAGACGGCCAGGCAGGGCTGAGCACCCTCCGGGGGATGCTGCCTGCGCCCGGCCCCACACACCGGCACCCAGGACCTATAAGGCAGCGGCTTTGCTGGGCTCCCAGGCACGGGTTGATGCTCCAGCCCCCCACGTGCCACGTGCCGGATCCCCTGGGGACACCTCAAATGTCAGGGGCAGATTGAGTCCTGGCTCTGCCCTGAACCCACGGGCACAGGGGGTGTGTGGGGTCCAGACCACCGACACCCTGCAACTCCCATGGGTGGGCAGCGAGGAGGGGGGCGCAAAGGAAGGGACCCCAGGGGAGCACCCTGCCGCGGTGCAGCCCGTGGCACCCATCGGGTACAGGGTGGGCAGCACCCAGGACGGGGCACCCGGCCAAGCGAGCCCCACCACCAGCCCCCATGTCCTGGGGCACCCAGCGCAGAGCTGCCCTCCGGGGCTCCCCGTGCTGCAGGCTCCAGGCTGCAGCAGCCCCACTGCAGCGCTCTGCAGCACAGCCAGGCACCGGCTGCGGCGCTGCTGCGATTGCCATTGCCATGCTGCTCACATCCCCCTGCCATCCCTGGGGACGGGGCAGCCTGGCAGGGCCACGGCGAGGGGCTCCAAGCACCTGCAGCGTGTGTGCATGCACGCGTGTGCAAGTGCTTGTGCATGGGGAGGGATGCAAGTGCTGGGGTGCGTGTGTTCGTGCACATGTGTGAGTGCACAGGTATGGGGTATGCAAATGCTGGTACACGGAGAGTGCATGCATGTCTGTGCACATGCATGTGCAAGCGTATCTGTGCACATGTGCAAGTGCTTGTGCATGGGATATGCAAGCATGCATGAGGATGTGCACACATATGCAAGTGCAAGTATGTGTGTGCGAGTGGGTGTGCATATGTGCGGTGGAAGTGCTTGTGCACAGGCAGTGCACGCGTGTACGCGTGTGCAAGTGCTGGCAGGTGTGTGCAGATGCCATACATGTGTATGAGCACACCTGCTCACAGATGCGTCAGGTGCACACGCTTGTGCACACAGCACTCGTGTGGCACCACAAGCACTGGTGCACATGGGTGTGCACGTACCCGCAAAGGTGCATGCCAGCGCCTGCAGCCCGTGTAAAGGCTTGCACATCAATGTGTTTGCACACACATTCTCTGCGTGCCAGCATGCAGGTGTGCGCACAGCTGCTCGTGGGTCATATTTGCACACGTGTGCATGAGTGTGCACACCTGTTCACGCTGCTGGAAGGGGACAGGGCGCATTGCATGGAGCACAAATGCACTGGTGTGCCCGCATGTGCACATTTACCACGCAAACCCCCACAGGCTGGGGGGCACCGAGACAGCGTGTCCCCGCTCTCAGTGCCGCCGCGAGCAGCTGCTGATTGATTTCTTGAAGTAATTTATAGTGCAATAAGGAAAAACCCTGCCAGCGGGCGGGGGAGCCCCAGCGGCAGGGGGGATGCGGGGGGATGAGCTGTGGAGGGGACGAGCGGCGGTGCAGGCACTCAGCCAGGGGAAACTCTGCTTTGGGGGTTATCTGGGGGGCTGTGGGGTGCTGCCCAGGGTTGGGGGGGGGGACGGAGCTAGCAGGCAGCGACAGGCTATTTTTGAACAGGGCAAGCTAATTAGCAGCATTAATTGCTCTGTCACCTGCCCCAGCAGCCCATGTGCTCACTGAGTGCTGGTAGAGCTGAGGACAGGGAGGGAAACTGAGGCACGGAAGGGGCTGGGGGGGCACAGGCTCATGGGGACCCCGTTGCTGCCCACCTGCCCGGTCCCCTGGAGCCCCATGTGATGCTGCATCTTTTGCCACAGGGATGTGGGAGATGTTTGATCCTGCTGCCCGTGTGAGTGGCCAGGGCTGCGTAGTGTGGGGCAGGGTGTGGGGTGTCATGGGGCAGGGCCCTGGGGGGCAGCCTGGGCAGGTTGGGGGCATCCAGGGTGCACCGTGTGGGGCAAGAGGGCAGGCAGCGGGGCAGCATGTCCTTGAGCAGGTCCCCTCACCTGCCAGTCCCCCATCCCCACCGTGCCACTGCCTCACCAGGTGTCCCTGGTCACATCCCCTGTCCCCCACCACGCACATACATGATGGGGAGCTGCAATCCCGCAGCTGCAGGGGCGAGGCTGCTCCCAGCCCTACAGAGCAGATTCAAGAGCAGAAGGGCCCATCCCAGCACCCTGTCCCCACCCCTGCACCCTGGCCCTGCCCGACATCACGCCAGGTCACCCCGGTGCAGCCGGGAGGGCGTCGGGGTGGCCGAGCAGTGCGGGGCCCCCGGCTGGCGGCACTGCAATGCAGTCCTGCTCGGGCTCCGCTTGCTTTTCTTTTTTTTTTTCCCTCTTCTGCAATTTTTCTTTTTTTTTTTTTTCCTTTTTTTTTTTTTTTTTTTTCTCCTTTTTGCAAGCTGTGGCAGGCACTGGCAGAGCTGGGGCGGCTGTTGGAGCCCTCCAGGCTGGAGCTGGGAAGGGATCTCTGCTCCCCATTGTCCCCACCGACCCCCAGACACCTCTCAGCCGCCCCCGCCCAGGACATAAACTGCGATTCCTCCAGTGCTTGAAGTTTCTGCTTTATTCTTCCACTGGTTTGGAGCTGCCCCCACCGCCCCCACCATCTCTCCGTCAAGACCCCAGTGTCTTAAGGACAGAAATAAATAAAGACAGTTATAAATAACCATTTCTATTGGTCCTTGGCCCAAGAACAAGCGTGGGTTAAGGCATCATTAATAAATATTGGCTGGGAAGGGGAGTGTGGTAGCTGGGAAGGGACTCTTGCCACCCCCCCCTGCCCTGTTAACCCCTGGGGACACCCCCAGCTCCTCCCCATCACAATATGGGATGGGGAGAAGGGACCCGTCCCGCACCCTTCAAAACAGCTGGGAGCTCCCCAGGGAGCAGGACAGGGTGGGCTTTGCCCGGGCAGCTGCTGCCAAAACCCCACATGCCGGCAGGAAGGACCCCCCCCCCAGCGGAGCATCACTCACACACCCAAATTACACTGCCCCTGGGGAACGTTGTCCCCACAGCCCCCTGGATGCCACTCCCAGACCCCTGGGCATTATCCCACACCACCTTGTTCCAGACCCCCAATGTGTGACCCCTCCACCCTCCAAACCATCACCAGCACCAAACCACGGTGCTTTTCCCCCAGAGCCCCTAGTGCATCCCCCCTGCACCGTCCCCCCCCCGCCTCATCCTGCTCCCTGCAGCGCACTTCCCCAAACCCACCACTGCAGCACCCCCACATCCCGCAGGACATTATCCTCTGCCCCATTCCACAGCTTCCCAGACCCCCAACACACCACCCTAGACCCCCCCCCCAGCGCACATTCCTGCACAGTGCATGACCCTAGGCCCCCGATACATCCCCCCTGCACCCCGTGATGCATTGCCCCCCAGCCCCACAATGCTGGTGGCCCCC